>CM044955.1:13472078-13937078 GCA_024516035.1 Bactericera cockerelli | reverse complement strand
TTGATGAACGTTCTCTCAAAGTTAGGTGGCAAAGAGTGTGTTACTTACTCTACCATTTAACCCTTCATCATAGGTAACAGTTATCTATGTGTAGGTACCTTATAAATTATTGTAAATTTTGACAATTATGTAACATTATATTTGACTCAGAACATGTCAGAATTTCATCTGATAAGTAAAATACAGACGAACCTGCATAAAAGAGGAGGATGACTGCATCTAAGAGAAACCTGGATATAAGAGAACAAATTCCAGGTCAAATTTACCTCTGTATAAGGGGAAAAAACTTCTTTACAAGAGAAAGAAATGACGGTCCATTGAGTTCTCTTATATCCAGGTTTGACTGTATGATAAGAATAAACCCCCTTCCGCCTAATATTTACCAACGAACCTAGAGACATAAGGCTCAATTTCACAACTAATATAAATTGCATTATTAAGTTATGATTATGTACCAGCATAGGTCAGGGGGGATCAGAGGGTTTAACTTTAGGGTGTCACCCCCAGTCCTAACTGTAAAGCCACTTTGTAATCGAAATTTGGTCCAGAGTCTCCTTTGATTATGTAGGTGCGCACTAAGAAAGGATTTTAAAAAAATCCAAATGGAATGCCAGGCATGGGTTAACACTATATGGTGACATAGTACTGTGTTTCAACTAGTCTTAGCTGTACATTTTAAATAAAACATGATTAACATTTAACCATAATGTATAAAAAAAAAAGTCTTAACTGAAGCTTGTATAACACTAAAAATAACACAGCCATGAAATTCACAATAGTTTTTCACACTACAGTAAAATGTAAGAAGACTTACCTCCTCCGATGTTCCAGTGGCTCTCCGTCATCCCGACACAATCAGGCAGTGCCCCATCTGCTTCCTGGAAATAAAAGAATACTTGTTAAAATAATACACATATAAATGATAAATGAACAACTCTTATAATTACCTAAAATTAACAAATAGAAGGTACCATTAATATACAATTATACATACTTAGTGCTCTTACAGGTACTGTCCCACAGTGCAAATCTTGTGAAATTAGTTAGCAAGTAGGTATGTAATTTTTGATGAAATGTATTTATTTTGGGAGGAACATATTTTGAGATGAGCTAAGGTAGGTATTTCTCAAATTTTCCATACTTGGAGACAACTTAGACTTCACTATCTCAATGGCTACTCATCACTTAATGCATGTGCCATAAATATCACTGCTGCTATTTGGATCATATTGGATTTTACGGACTACTCAAACTATTTTAGCTTTCCAGTAGACATTCTCAAAGAGATTCTACAAGTTGTGGTCTAATGCATTCTGATTTGGGCTTTCTGAGGTCCATTCTTCTACAGAAATGAACTCTGCCAAATTAGTCACCAGATTGTGGTGTGTTTTTTGCCTTATTTGTAAGTTCTGCTGTAATTTCCAAGGCTGGTCAGGAAACATTTCCTCACTGAAGAGCTTGACAATAAGCTCAATAATCTTAATCTTAATAATGGTGGCCTGAGTTCAAATCCCTTAATAATAATTTCTAATAATGACAATGGTCCATTTCATACCTGGTGAGGAAAAATGAGTGCCTACCTATATTCTGTATTTTGTAAGAAGAAATCCAATGTTGCAATATATTCCAACATTAGCCTGTGAGATACAAAGATTTTTGGTAATATTTGCCAACAGTGGTCCACCCCCTGCTCATAGTTTGTAGACATAACACTCTGCTGCCGATTTCTCCTTACGAAATAGCTCATAGCTATTTGTATGAATAGCAATGAGAAGGCAGCATTATGAGAGGGACAAATGATTTTTTATAAAAAAAATTGTAATTTATATTTTATTTAAATACATTTTTGGTTGTTGTTGTAGTTAGTGTCGGAGCATAAGCTACAACAAAACTAATGTATTGAGATCACAGCAATTTCTCTCTTATTTGATTTCAAAAAATGAAATTTCTTAAAAAAAAAACTTACCTACTCTACAAAAATCACCTTTATCCCATATTAGCTTTATGTTGCTATTAGAGTCAGCACTGTTCAGCCTCATGATTGAGGTTGATAGGCCCTAACTAACACCAATGAATCTATTTGGTTTTAACATCCTGATCAGGAAAATGGTGTTACCCTCCATTAAATGGAAATTGTACCAGCTACCCATATTAACTTTACCCAGCCTAGGGGTAGAGCTGGAGATACCAGCCTCACATGTTTGGAGGCAACAGGATTTTCTACAAAAAGTCTGCTCCAAACAGGGATCAAACTCAAGATCTCTGGACTATGAGCAGTAGTCACAACTGTTACAACATGGAGGCTGGCATCACAACTCTACATTGAATTCTAAGATTTTTTTTTAAATTTTCATGAGAATCCTCAATTGTTAGTAGTTTAGATCTTTGATCTCAAGAAATGTGCCAGTCAAGAAATCTGGATTAATGTTTTTCAACTATTAGGGCAAAAAGTCATTTGTCTTTTATGATGAGGGGACTGCTTACAGCCCTTAGCTCCTTGATTCTTTACCTCTGGACACCAAATAATAAAATAAGATTACAACAAAGAGTTCACGATTAGTTCAGTGGTAAGACACTCACTTATCACGCCACAGAATCCTGGTTGCAAACCCCAGAACCAACTAAAAAATATATTCAAAATTTGGTTACAGTTGTTTTTTGTTGTTTTTTTTATGAGTGTTTCACAGCCTTTTTTAAGAAAAATCAGCTTCAGTAGATGCTTGTTGTCTTTGTTGTAGCTTGTTCATCTCATAGTATGCTTGCCCTCTGATGGGCAAGAAGTGACACAATACTTCCCATTTAGGTGCTGGGTCAACATCAGATGGTATCCCTTACAAACAATTGTACTTAATCAAATTTAGACTTTTTTGTTTTTGTTTGCTTTAGAGATCAAACATGGGACCTTCCACATGAGAAGCAAGTATCTCACCACAGAGCTAATCATGAACCCCTGTTTGTAAGGGATACCATCTATTGTGTATGTGTTAACCCAGCACTTGAAAGGGAATTATTGTGTCACTTCTTAATCATCAGAGGGGAGGCATACTCCTCAATAGACAAGCTACAACACTGAAGACAAATGTCTACAGTAGCTGCTATGTCATGGCTAGAAAATAATAGCCAGCATCATGAGGCTCTGAATTTGAATGGTCACTCATCCAAGTCCTAACCTTGTTAAACATTGCTTAGCTTCAGTGACAGGAAAAGAACAGGTGTATTCAACATGCCATCAACACTGGCTGCACTGTGATTGGTCTGGCTTATGTTTCATGTAATCCTATTTTAGAATTTCATCCGTTGTATTCCAAGACTGATAACTTGTGAGAAATATCAGTTGGGATATTTACCAAAGATAGCTTTTTCATCTAGCCATAGCTTGCCCCAGGTCATACATTTATTACCTAGACTAAACAACTTTTTCATAGGTGACAACAGTACCTAATAAGTAAATTGCAATTCAATTCAATAGCTCAGAATCCTGTTTTTGTCAAATCTAACCACAAGGAGAAAGCATAAACTTCATACTTACCACTTGGTTTGAATTATCCTAGAAGTTAAAGGAAACTCATAGACAAAATTGATAGGGACTGGGAATTGCACACGGTAATGTCGAAATGAAAACACTTGTCTCTTTTCCAGACAGAAATCAAATGATAAAGTTAACCAAGTACTGGGTAAATCAGATGAAATAAAATATCAAATAACTTTAGCACAAAACTAATCTTCAATAGGTAAAGTCACTTTCACAGTAAATAGATGAAAGATGGCTACCACACATACATTTTAATTTTTTAACAATACACGGTCACTTAAAAAATAACAAAATTTTAAAGAAGCGCGTGAGTTTATTTACTTTTACAACATTGCAGAACAATCTTCACGAAGACAACTTTCAGTACTTTTCATGTCAAATCATAATCCATTTTTCACTTTTTCTAATTTAGAGATACACTTTAGAAAAATATGTAATAGGTTTCCTACAATACAGATTAGCAAGTAGCGATGTTAATGATTGCTAAAATGTCTTTTCATGTAAATAACAAAATGAATAAAAAATTGTTCGGCCTAAACACAGGTGATCAGTGATACAATCGTCATGTACAATGTACATGTACATTTACATTGAACAGATGCTGACGTCATAATCACAACATCTTCGGGTTATATCGGTTTATCTCGCGGTTAAATAACGAAAGTGCATCAAAATGCACTCGGTATATAAAACTGCATTTTTGGTATATAGAACTTTGAAGTCAGTGGCGAATAAAAGGGGTCGTTTTAAATAATTGTTACTAAAGTAGCTGTAATGATCCTAATAATTAAGAAGGAAATCACTCTCTTTTTTCCAAAAATATGTGAGAAAATATTTGCTTCTAGTGACGTAAATACGTAATGAGAAGAAATAAACTGCACAGAGCGCACAGCAAATTTTTGGCAAGAAACCCTCTTGAGATCATTAGCGCGATCTATCGTGATTTGAAGTAATTAATTTCAAACAATTGAGCAAGTGGTTCCCAAAATTAGTGCTCATCATACATTAGTCTTGGCAGTGGTAGGTTGAACTTTTTGAGATAAAAGTGACATAAACCTGGGTTATTTTAGAAAAATAATTTCTGTTGGAACTACATTAATCAATGTATTTAGCAGTAATTGACCTACAGGCTTCCTTTTTTTTTCAGGAAAGGAAAGCTGTATATTAGCTATATCAATTTACATAGATAATATTATTTTGTAGGTAGGTATATTGACTTCAAAAACATATCTTACAGAAAATGTATGATAATGGGGTGGCGGATTTACAATTTTCGTAAATTCAAAGGCGATGGTCTCTCGCGACGCAAGTTAATGGTTCATTTGAAGGTAATTGAATGTCTAGGCTCAAGAATGTCTAATAATGTTCTAACGTCCTAAATTGAGTTATTCAGGACGAGTACTTTACTCTCCTTTCACTGGGGACCCATACTATTAGCTACCCATATTAACCTCACCTAGCCTGAGTTGGGCCGGAAATGCCAGTCTCACGTATTCTTTACTTTGGAGGGAGCAAAATTTGAGGAGTGCCATATCAACGCAAGCTAAACAAAGTTTTGAACTTTGATGTCAATTAAATGTCAAATATTTATTAGTAAAAACATTTTATGGTTTGATCAAGTTCCAAAAATAAAATAAAAAGATATCAGAAGTTTGAGAACCACCACAGAAGAAGCACAAGATAGAGCAGTATGGAGGCAATATGTTGACGAGGCTAAAAACCAAGTAGGTTTTGAATGGCCACCGACCTCTGTAGCTCGATCGATAAGGCGGCGGACTTGTAACCTGGAGGTCGGTGGTTCAAGTCCCGGTTTCAGCGTAGATTTAGTAAAGCGAGTTTGAGTAGTTGTGATATCACGAAAGTGATTAACACAAATATGATAACTAGGTTTTGAATGGCCATGGAGGTAAGGTAAGGTAACATTACTAAACTTTTCTAAAAAAAAAAACAAAAAAAACAACAACAAGAGGAATACCTAGCCCCTTCTCCACATCTCTATACCATCTTCATAATATTTCAAGGGACTATTCCCCCGTACGCGTCTGACGGCTGCGTCTTAGTCGCGCGGCCAGCCGCTGAACACTCCTTCAATGTATTTTCCATGGGGTGACTTTTCCCGATGCGTTCGTAGACGCAAGTCTCGCTTCCTGGTCCCCAGTCACATCGTCAGACGCGGCCACAGAAGCTGTCGCATAGAGGAAAGGGCGTCTATTTTAGCAACCCATGAACCCATCCCATGTCCTCCGCATCTTCTTCTCGATCCTCAGACACATTAACTATATAATAATAATAACTCTTTATTGACAAGAATAATATATTGACAAAGGGCGTGATTATTGCCTGAGTCAATCTCTGCCATCAAACCCATAACTATGTGTTTATTTATTTTCTTTACAAAACTTTCTTTTTTTTACAAAACAATCAACAACAACAAATTAATAACAATATTTTTTAAAAAAACTTAGAAGTATGTACAAAAAATAGAGAACAATATTATTACAAAAAACTAGCCGCACATTGTATTGCCATCTTCTGACCCATCCAGGTGTTATAGTTATTGACTTTTACCATCTGTGAGCCAATCGGAGGAAGCGTCTGTGTCAACAACACGGATATCAGACAACGCCTTCCTCTGTGCTTCCCATACACCCGGACAGTAAGGTCTCAAACCATTCGGTTCTGCCGTAATGGGCTCTTTTACGAAATATGTCATCGGGATCTTTCACAAATCTCTCCTAATAGGACATTTCTTGCATGCCTTCTGATAGCACGACCATCATTTTTGCAACATTTCGAGAGGAGTTTTTTTTTTAAATAAACACCCACAACTAGATAGCAAACTTCCCAATTTCATACTCTAACTGTAACGAGTTACACTCAAATCCTAAGAAGAAACCGAATCATAAGCATGGCGATGAACTTAACAACGTTGAAAACTAGCCAGAAACACACGCTCGCCACGTAACAGACCATGTTGCCAGATGAAGTGGCGGTGTTGTTTTCTTCACTTCGTTCATTGTCTGCTTTGAGTTTTTCGAGAAATTCCAAGTCCGGCATAATCTCATCGGAATCGTACGACTCGGCAACACGACGGGTTGTCTGCCAACCTGCAGATTCACAGCGTCTCCTTCTTCTTGATCTCCTGAGACGAGTTGATAAGCTTGAGAACATGAGTCTCGGATGTTAAAAAACTTTGGTTCAAGTTTTTGACAACCGGCGTTATTAGTATGTCACTGGTCACTACTTTAAATAGCGGTGTTATTAGTTTTTAATTTTGATAACTCCACATAGCCGCGGTATTAGTATTTGACTATTTTAAATAGCATTGGTATTTGAAACCTTGCACAATTTCTAGCTGGTAGGACATATCCGTCAGTTTTCGGTCAGTTGAAATTTCAGAACTCAAAGCATGCCAACGACATCCCAACAGAAATCATCACAAGAGTAAATCATGATGATATTATCCAACAGTTTGAAAATATTGTTGAAAAGTATATAACAAAAATTCCTGCCCCGCTGGGAATCGAACCCAGGTCACCATGCATACAATGCCTAGCGCGCTAACTCACTCTGCCACGGTGACTACTGATATGACCATGCAGTTGAAAGCGATGTTAAATTTTTGTTTAAAAAAACGCTTGCATACGAGTCTGCAACCATTGGGACATTTTCATCTTTACTATTCAAGGTCCAAAACCCAACTGACCAAATTTCGTATTGTGCGCATGACACATACCTTCTCTCTTCTCTCCCTCTACAATTCAATACTTCGCCATTGTGCGCATGACACACACTTTCCCTCTTCTCTCCCTTTACAATTCAATATTTCGTTACATAATATCGTCACATAATTTTGGTTATGTGCCAGAGCAAAGACATGAAAATGTCAAAAAAAAAATTCAGAACTAGCTTGAAATTTAATCACTTTGTACTTGAAATTTACTCTTATACTTGAACTCGACGCATAGCATCCGCATAGCGTGAAGAATTAAGAAGTGTGAAAACCACCCCCCGCCGGCCTACATCGTGGCGTCCTCAGCGCTAGTATCGCAAAGGAGTCTCCTCTCCTCGTCCCTTACCCGTATCAAATTGAATTGAATACTTTTATTTATTTATACAATAATGATATTACAAATAATACATCTCCTATAAGCTAAGTCTAACTTTTGAGGAGAAAATGTGACCCAGGAAGCGAAGCTAGCGTCTCGCAACACATCGGGCAAAGTCATCCCATCGAAGAAGTGGTCAGAGGCTAGCCGCGATCGACCCCCGGTCGAAATATGACCATAGATTTTGAAACCAACATCAGAGGCGAAATCATTATGGTGGCGGTCTCGCAACCTACAGGTCGGCGGTTCGAGTCCCATGATAAGGTATTTTTATTCAGGCAATTTTAAGTAATTGTGACATTGGTCATGTGATTAACACAAATATGACGACCTATACCATTTGAAAGCGACACGCGACGTTAAACCCAAAAAAAAAAAAAAATAATAAGTAAGACTTAATAATTAATTAAGTTTATTTTACAAGGTAATTTGACACTAGTAAATTAGTTATGCTAAGTTAAAATATAAAAATGAAAATCACAAAATCATTTGAGAAAAAAAAAAAAACATAAAAAAGTCGAAACAATGTTTAGTAAGAATTCTAATCTAACAATAACTTTTAATTGAACATTTCTAACCTGATTCAAAAGGAATCTATCACTTGCAAATGAAGAAAACAGATGCTCGAAGCAGAAAAATGCGTTCCACCAACCATGACTAATTTTCTCTTTACTTTCTATCACCGATAAGGTATAGAAAGTTTTGGTGGTATTCATATCATCATAGGGTGGAGTCATCGTGAACGATGGTAGCCAGACTTCTACCACTGTCTTTGCAAGGAGGCTAATAATTGACAAAGGCCACCAGAACCAAACCAACGCTGGTCTACTCCCTATTTATAGTCCCCCAGCCAGACTACCTTGGTAGTATTACGTGGGCAAAATAATTCTTATTCTAGAAAATGTCTAGCCATAATAAACATAATATGTGAACGTGGTTCACATGTTATGTTTCGTCTCGTTCTTAAGGCCAATTTCCCACCGGAAACATTTTGTTTTGAACGTTGTGAAGCGTATCATGCTCCGCTCTTTCTTTACAATCAAATAAGATCGAATCGCACTGACTGAAACATTGCTTTGGCAAAATACGAGACAAATGTTGCGCCCAATGAAAAGCGGGCCTAAGAGAGAGGAATATACAGGATTTCATTTTTCTGCCTCGAAAACTAAAACTCTGTTTTCAGCCCAAAAATGTCAGAAACATGAAAGATGGGACCTATCAAACAAGACTAAATTAATAACTTAAAAGCTAGAATTTTTAATGTCATTATTATGTCATTAAAAATTATTTTTATTATTTATTTTTAAATGTAAGTATGACAAAAATTTAATTTATAATAATTATTTGGAATGTTTATCAGTATAAGATCTATAATATGTGACAGAAAGCTGGAGGTGGATTCAGGAAATAAGAGAAATAAATTTCAATAGAAACAATAGATTTTGTAATCAGGGGAAAATATTGATTAAATAAATCAAGATTTTATATCATAACAGTTCCGGGTAGAACAAATTTCTCCAGGAATTCAGAAGGGGGACAAAGTCAGTGTTTTGGAAACGACACTTTTCTCTTTGGAAGAGATATTTTACTAATAAATATACGAGAAAGAATTGTTGAGCCAAAGCCAAATTTGAGATTGATTGACCAACATGACTACTATATTAAGAATACAGAAAGTTTATAGCCTTTACAAGCAAATACATAACAAGAGTGTATTTAACATAATTAATAAATAAGGAAAATACAGTAATAATTTATGAGGTCACTAAAAAAAATATGAATTAAAATACATCTTTTCTTATAGACAAAAATATTTAAACATAATGTAATGAATGAGAGATGAGTTAATGAGTAAACACGACAGATGATTAAAAATGTGAAAATAAACAAGATAATAATATTAGGAACCAAAAGGGTTACATTAAAATGGTTAATGTAAGAGATTAAATACTGCCAACATCAGGGAGGTCAAAACCTTGCATTTCAGAACTCATTATTTTTTCTTGAAAAATAATAAAACGAAGAAAAAAAAGGAAAACTTGTATTATTTATTAATACACATAATGGTGTTTTTAACAAACATTATTGTCGACAGGTAGAGAGATATAAAAACCAGTAATTTTAGTAGTTTTATAAATAATAAATAAATGTGTGTTCTTTGTGTTATTATGTATATCACAAATTTAGCGGGTAGCCCAGAATTATAGGACTTTTCCGTTTCTTCTCTATTCTCTTATATCATTTTCCTATAGTACCGCCACTGGTCGCTGCTCACATCAAAATAAGTACTCATTTTTAATCACGAGATACGAAAAATTCTGACTCTGCTGGGATTCGAACTCAGGTCACCGTGCGTGCAAGTCTAGTGCGGTACCCACTGCTTGTAAAAATATCAATCCCCACTTGAACCAGCTTATCAAAATCTCAATCTAAACTTGAAGAAAATGGCATATTTTTCAAATCATTCTCGAAGAATGGTATTATTATACTGTTCTGGCAAACCATTTGGACTGACTGTAGTATCCTAAAAAAAAGAAGAAAACAAAAACGTTCAAAATATTTCATTAAATTATTGTCATGAACAATAATTTCATTACTATCCAGCTATTAAAGAGCCTGGTGGGGACCAGGCTCGTTATATATAAATAATAAATTAATTACACTATCGTGAATTTTATATATTTAAAAAAATACCTAATGCAAGACGCTTAATAACTACCAATACTTCTCGCACAACCTAAGTCACTAACAGCTTAAAACACAAAACCTTTCTACCTAATTCTGTGGACTACACAGGACTACTATGGCAGAGGACCAGAGTCTTCACATGATTCAACTTTTTAGACTACAGTTGTTGCTGTAGCTAACATGGGAAGTAATAAATTTTCATTCGAGATTTACTCCTAGTGCATCAATTACGGTCCTAAGGATTTCACTGAAGCAACATTAAATCGTAATAACACTCTTCAGTGAAAGGCAACCACCAAGCGAGGTTAATGCTCAAAGCATTTTCTACCACCTGACTTTTAGAGTCTTATTATTATGTGGTCACAAATTCAAATTACTGAAGAAAAATTCATGCACTGGGTGGGATTTGAACCAACGGATCCCTACGCTAACAGGATTACCAGACTAGCGCCTTAACCACATGACTACCAGTGCATTTGATCCACCCAATCATGCTCTACTAAGGAAAAATTCTCCCCACAACTTTCTCAACCTTCTTGCTGAAGTAGCTGCGTCCTTGGACTGTCTTTAAAGCAAGAAAGACTCAAGATCCAATGAAGTTGCTACAAAAACAATACTATCAACATGACCAACTCCCTTGTACCGTCTAGACGTGTTCCACTTTGGCGAAGTTCTCGCCAGAGCTTCTCTCCTCCGTGGGTGTTGCAAGTGTTGCACTGGCTGTTTCCTCGCTCTGTTTCTCTTCTGTTTCATCCGACTCCGGGATGTCGGACTCGAACCCCCCATTCGCCTGAATAGCAGTCAGGCTGGACCACCAGGTGGTCACCGCGCCCTTGGCTTGCGCGATGGCACCGCCTGGAACCAAAGTCAGAGTATGGAAATTTGTAAGACTATTAACACATTTTTTTTTATTAAAGTTATCATATTTGTGTTAATCACTTTCGTGATATCACAACTACTCAAACTCGCTTTACTAAATTTACGCTGAAACCGGGACTTGAACCACCGACCTCCAGGTTACAAGTCCACTGCCTTATCGATCAAGCTACTGAGGTCGGTACTATTAACACATTGCGTGCCACGTCTCACATATTTTTTTAAACTTTAATCGCAAACAAGTTGCCTTTTTTATTTACAATTATTGCACATACATGAGTACATAATATACAAAATAAACAATAGAAACTGAGTTGGAGTATAAAAAACAATAGAGATGTTACAACTTACTACAAATAAAAGAATAAGAAGAAAATAAACTGAAAAATAAACGTCTAAAAAATAAAATAATAAATGTGAGAAAATAAACGTCTCACATATGAGTGAGAGAGTATAGTTTTCTGTGAGGCCACGTTTCACATATATGTGTGACTATATACGTGACCTCAAGGAAAGTAAACCATTTCAGTCGTGGAATACGAGTGCATTGTTCAGCATTTGGCCTGGCACGCAATGTGTTAAATGAGCCTTTGTTTAGACTGTGACAGTAGAAGGACTTCCTAGTCTCATTCTTACAGGATAAACAAAGTATTGTACAATGTACAATATAAGAATCTTTTCCCAAACCTACTTGGGGTCGGCATTGTTCAACCTCTTCCTTCGACTTCCACATTTCAACGCCTGAAGGCCCTTCCTACCACCAACCTTATTAAGGGCACCAACGGTTTTGTGTTATTGTCTTATGGGCTGACAAGGCTAGTATCGTATCTGTTTAACGTCCCCCAACGAGATAAGATTAAAAACAAACAGTCAAACTCAAACCTGAATGTAAGAAGAGAACTCGAGGGATCAGATTTCTTTTCTCTTATACCCAAGTTTCTCTTATAAGAAGGACATTTTCCCTTCTACAGAGGTAAATATGACCTGATTTTTTTCTCTTATATCCAGGTTTCTCTTAAAAGAAGGACATTTTCCCTTCTACAGAGGTAAATAGTGGTTTGTTGGGGCTCATTCCTTTAGATTGCCAGCGGAGACTCAGGAGGGCCAACACATTCTACGTAACATCTTGAGACTCAAATTACACGTATTATGCTCCTCTCAACAGGATGTTAAGATCTACTAACATTGTGGATTTTATTTTTAAAGCAATTGTCATATATACACCCGGTATTATTCTTATTAATAATAAATATGACCTGGATTTTGATTTCTTATATCCAGGTTTTTCTATTATACTGGAAGCCCTTTATAACGGCGACCCTCTTAAGGGCACCAACAATTTGTGTTTTTGTCTTATGTCTGTACCAGGCGCGGCCGGTGTGGAAATGTTTTGGGGGTGCTACACACCGGACTAAAATAGGATTAATATAGTCCCTCTTTCAGTATCTAAAGAGTTTTAAGTCTGTGTTACCATGCCCATTATAATAATTATGCATTAATTATTCTAGAAATGCGTGATAATTTTTATTGTGTATTGTGTACGACTTGAGAAAATCCTCTCTTTTTTATTTTTTGTCTGGGGGTGCCAGAGCTCCGCAGCTCCTTAGCACCGGCCGCGCCTGGTCTGTACTGATGGAGACAAGATTCTCACCGACAGCCTTGCTAGTAGTGACCAGGGTCTTGCCAGTGTTCATCATAGCCTGGTTCAGCTTGCGTCCTCCCTCAGTGTTCTGCATGGTGCTGAAATTAAAAATAAAATAAATAAAAACAAGTTCGTTAAATAAATAATAATGTTTATTGTTAATTCCAATAGCATAATTTCTCATGTTCTCAATTTTTTCTATAATTAAAATAAGACAGTAAAAAAAGAAGATAATATTGGATTGAAAAAAAGTACATTGGACTGCAGGAACTATTAATTATTATTTTTTTAAAGATGAGTGTTTCACAGTTGTTTTTATTTCGTAGCCATGAAACAGGAGCTACTGTAGATGCTAGTGGTCTGTGTTGTAGCCTACCCATCCCGTAGTATGCTTCCCCTCCGATGGGCGAGAAGTGACACAATACTTCCCAATTAGGTGCTGGGTCAACACGAGCGCACCAGAAGGTATCCCTTACTAACAATTGTAACCAAATTAAGAATACAAATTTTTGTCGGCACGGGGGATCGAACCAGGGACCTTTCGCATGGCAAGCGAGTGCTTAACCACTGATCTAATCGCGCGCTTAATTAAATATTAAATGAAGGATGTGTATGTATGTTAAATGAAAATATAATAAGGTTGTTTGAAAAAAAAAATCGTTATCATGCTGGTACTTTTCAAATAAACGATAAAAATAATTGCATTGGTGTGTAGAAGAACATGCTATGACAAAAATTGACTTTTCAGGAGTGCAATAATACTACGTTACTATGCTGTAGAATCTACATGCTATAGGTCTACATGCTATACAGTGTAGATGCTATAGGTTTCCTCAACTCTAACATATTTTTGCCATAGTTGTAGGGGGTGTCTTTACTTCATATTCAACGAGATGATAAGAAAGAGTACATTGCATGTTACTCTGCTAAAAAAATCGATTTTCGATTTAGCATGTTCTTCTACTCACCTATTCAATTAAAGAATAAGTGCGGTGCATAAATTAAAAAAATATATCTCACTGCGTAAGGCGTAGCTTCATGTCGGTAACACTCAGTTGTCCTGAGAAGACGTGGCCGGGGCTCAGGTTGAATATTTCCTCGTGGCTGCTGCATCGCCAGGTCTTGTAGTTGTACGTGTCTTTCCATGCGGTCATGAATGACGCGTTGAAGTGATCCAGCTCCCGCGAGCCCTCTGTAATAAGGAATAGAATAGAAGTAGGTCTTGTAATTGTAGGTGTCTTTCCATGCGGTCATGAATGACGCGTTGAAGTGATCCAGCTCCCGCGAGCCTTCTGTAATAAGGAATAGAATAGAAGTAGGTGTCTTTCCATGCGGTCATGAATGACGCGTTGAAGTGATCCAGCTCCCGCGAGCCCTCTGTAATAAGGAATAGAATAGAAGTAGGTGACTTTCCATGCGGTCATGAATGACGCGTTGAAGTGATCCAACTCCCGCGAGCCCTCTGTAATAAGGAATAGAATAGAGGTAGGTGTCTTTCCATGCGGTCATGAATGACGCGTTGAAGTGATCCAACTCCCGCGAGCCCTCTGTAATAGTAGAATAGAATAGAATAGAAAATAGAAGTCTTTCCATGCGGTCATGAATGACGCGTTGAAGTGATCCAGCTCCCGTGAGCCCTCTGTAATAAGGAATAGAATAGAAGTAGGTGTCTTTCCATGCGGTCATGAATGACGCGTTGAAGTGATCCAGCTCCCGCGAGCCCTCTGTAATAAGGAATAGAATAGAAGTAGGTGTCTTTCCATGCGGTCATGAATGACGCGTTGAAGTGATCCGGCTCCCGCAAGACAAAAACACAGCCGTAGATATCAACAGGCTTCATTCAATGCATGGAAATAGATATAGCTCAGCCGTTCCGGAGCTTCGTTGATTATGAATGAATGTAAAAGGATTGTATAAAAGGTATCCCTAAAAACATAGGGAACTCCTTAACCACGTACACTAGAGCTAAAATAGAGGTAACTTTGCTCTATAATTTGAGCTCTATTAAAAAAAAAGTTATCATATTTGTGCTGAGCACTTTCGTGTTATCACAACAAATCAAACTTGCTTTACTAAATCTACGTTGAATGCGTGGCTTGAACCACCGACCTCCAGGTTACAAGTATCGATCAAGGTACTGAGGTCGTTTGAGCTCTAGTATGCGAAGTTAAAAGGTTCGCTATGTTTCTTAAGAACACCCTCCCTGTATATTAACCACTGAGATCATATTAAATAGGGGAACCTTACCTATCTCGAATTGAACAAATTTATGCGTCCAACTTTGAACAGCTGATGGTCCCTCTTTCAACAAATCCCGGCCTCTGATTGGTTCAACTTATTTGAATTTTTTGTTTACGTCATGCAGTGGCGGATATCTAAACATCCTTAATTTTCACGTCAGATACCAAATCTTATATTACCACATAATGGTGCCTGATGGTCCCTACTGGACGCAAATCTTGATACATCGGGTCCCCTCTATGTTATATGACCTCAGTGATATTAACATTCGAGTAGCAATGTAATTTGTAATTTATTTGCATCAATTGATACACATGATAGGTACAATAAATAAATATATTAAGAAGATGAAGGTACATAAAAAGAATAAATACATAACTTGGCGTAAACCTAATAATGTAATAATGTTTACTTGTATACTTAGTACTTACTTATGTTTCGAGGTACCTATCTGTGTCGAATAGATTGTTTAATTATAATACTGCTTCACAGCTCATACTAAGAGATATTGATTCTCTTGTATTATGAGCTGGTTTCGTTTTCTTATTATCTTTATTTTAATAATATTGTAATAAATGGGAATACATTCCGTCAGTTCTTGTAAAAAAAATAAATAAATAATGAGTGAGAAGTCTTATTCAATATAATGTAGACTTTATGCGAATAGAATATAAGTGTATTGATGCAATAATAATATTAATATTTTAGATTGTAATAAATAATAATAAAAAAAAATATAAAGGTTGTACCTGGTAAGAGAGAGGTTCGCAGCAGGGAGAGGATATAGATCTTGAACTGGGTTCTTATCCACTCGTCCCCCCCCTCCCAGCCCACATCGTCCAGGAACACATCGTGTCTCTCGTCCACCACATGACACACGATGTAATCAGCGAACCGCAGGTCCTCGGTGGAGAGGTAGAGGCATTTCTTCAGCTCCAGATTGTTGGTTTCAATCTTGCCTGTGTCCACCTGGCGGGAGAAGCGAATCAGACCACATTGAGTTCAAAAATATTTATATAAAAATGGATTTATAATAATAATAATATTGCCTTATTTATACTGCCCGATTAGGGCTATTAAGTCCCATTATTCCAGCACTAAGCCCAAGACGTATTCTTTTTCTTCTTCTTCTTCTTTTACTCTGTCTTATCCCGCTCAAGCAGGCTCGACGTTGTTCAACCTTATGGTTGAATTTTCTGTGAAAATTATGTGGTATTATTATGTGGTAAAAATCCCAAGTGGGAGGATAACTTGTCTTGTCCCGGCTGGGTTTCGAACCCACGACCTCTGGAATCTTTGGATTCACAGAGCGCGGCCTTTACCACTGAGCTACCGGGACAGAATAGTTATGGGTCGAATAAAAAATGTCCTTGCAAAATTTCAGATCAATCCGACTTGTAGTTCTCGAGTTATAGCGTTTTAAACATACACACACACAGTCACACGAATCATTTTGTAATATAAGATGGATTTATAGATCAGATCAGTCTGTTCCGGTAGCTCAGTAGTATAGGCGTCACTCTGTGAATCCAGAGATTCCATACGTCGTGGGTTCGAATCCCAGCTGAGATATGACAAGTTATCCTTCCATTTTGGATTTTTACCACATAATAATACGTCTTGGGCTTACTGCTGGAATAATGGGACTTAATAGTCCAAATCGGCCAGTATAAATAAAGCGAAATTATTATTATTATTAAAAATAACATACGAGTATATAGTTTTAAAATTCATGGTAAGACACTCCGGCTCTATTTCTCACTACAGTCACTACTAAAGGAATTTTTTAGGCTAGAAGTGACGTACATCTATTCTTTTGTAGACAGTAGCTACATTTTTTTCTTCTTCTTAACATGAACACAAACAAACCTCGACCAAGACTTCAGCGATGTTCTTCTTCTGCTTGAACAGCACATTGGTGGCGCCCACAACATATCCTCTCACGTTGGGATCCGTCAACAATTCCATGTAGGGCAGAGATACGTAGGGCAGACACAGGTAGCCCTGGAACATACATAATAGTTTAATGAATAACTAATAATAATAACAACAACAACAACAACAACCGACCTCAGTAGCTTGATCGATAAGGCAGCGGACTTATCTTCCTTCAGATTCTTAGAACACTAACACTTTTAATATTATAGTAAGCTATATTAGGTAGAACAAAACTATATACATATAGTAAAATAGAATGAAATTATAAAGAGAAACAATAAGATTAAGCAAAGATACAAGAACGAAAAAAAAAGAGAATGAAGTTAATGTCCTACCTAAAGGGCGGGGTTATTGCCTGTGGCAATCTCTTCCACCCAATACTCATCTTAAAAGCCAAATAAGAATGGCTTGGGATGGGATGGGTCCTCTGAACACAAAAAAAGAAAGAAAAATAAAACAAATGATTTATTATTATTACTTGTAACGGAGGTCGGTGGTTCAATTTAGAAAGTTAGGTGGTAGGTTACTTTCCACTAAAGGTTATTATTATTTACTAATTTATGCTTTGCCCTTGTTAGATTACCTATTATTATTATTATTATTATTACCAGTGGCGTAGGGGGGGGGCGTAGCCAGGGGGGGAACCTCCCCCCTGGCTACGCCACTGATTATTACCCCTTAAAAAAATCAGTGAGAGGATTAGCTTATACAGTAATAGATAGGAGCACTCAACCGACCTCAGTAGCTTGATCGATAAGGCGGCGGACTTGTAACCTGGAGGTCGGTGGTTCAAGTCCCGGTTTCAGCGTAGATTTAGTACAGCGAGTTAGAGTAGTTGTGACATCACGAAAGTGATTAACACAAATATGATAACTTTTTTTAACTTTTTAGATAGGAGCACTCACGCTATCGAATATGTTGAGCGGCAGTCCACACCAGGCGGGCTCCATGGCTGCCACAGTACTGAGGTTCGACTCCAGGTTGCACACTGCGTGCGCCAGCGTGTCCATGCTCACGTCACGTGACAGAGCCGATCCCGAGCTCGTGCTTCGTGCATCATCGGCCAAACTCGGCGCCAAGTCTTCCGTGGGCGTCTCCTTGACTGTGAACCGATCCGAACCACTGTCCGCTTGGTCCAGTTCCAATCCACCACTGGGAAGAGACGGTAGGGCAGTGGCGTCTGGAGGGGTAGAAAGGGGGGGAATTTTTTATATATATTTTTTATACCTCAGTGGCTTGATCGATAAGGCGGCATACTTGTAACCTGGTCGGAGGTCGGTGGTTCAAGTCCCAGTTTCAGCGTAGATATAGTAAAGCGAGTTTGAGTAGTTGTGATATCACAAAAGTGATTAACACAAATATGATAACTTTCTTCTTTCTTCACTTTGGTAGAAAAGAACTAATAGGCGAGATTAATGTTTGAAAAAATATTATAGAATACCTTCAGTTGAAGGTTTTATTTGGTATAATCATAGTACAAAAGCTTCATCTGGTTCACAGGTCAAAACTTTTTATAGTTTTAATGCTTAAAATATTTTATAGCCAACCACAGAGCACCATGTACTACAATAATCCATGTCTACACACCAAGTTCCCCCGTCAGGTTACTTCTCCTGATCAACAAAGCCTAGTTTTAGTTTCAGAAAGTTTTGTATCAAGTGCTCTTTACTAGATCAGAATTAAAATGAAAAAGAAAGCATTATTCTTTAAAAGTTATCGTTTATCGTCGCTTTTAACTGCATTCGGTCATATCACAACAGGGGTTATACGTTATACCCTCCATTTCCTGGAAACTCACAAAACCAGCTTCTCAAATTAACCTCACACAGCTTGATTGGAGCCTCGCATAGATTTGGAATGGTGACCCATCCAAGGCCTAACCTGGATGTTGCTTAACTACAGACACTACAGTAACAGAACTTTCGTTGTATTCAACGGGCCATTAAGGCTGGCTAAATGATGTATTATTTCTGCAAACGATTTGGTTTTTTTTTTAGTTCAAAGTTTTAGTAAGTTGATATTACATTCCAAATATTCTTTTTCTCTCTCAATACTAAACTCCGAGTTCACAAAATAGAGGGACATGATTGGAAACACCAAATACCTATTAACTGTGTTTTATTATCTGTGTATAATCTTCTCTATTATGTATTTTGCCCTATAATAATAAAAACCCTCTTTAGTAGAATATAACCACCAGGCGAGGTTAATGCTCAAAGCATTTTCTACCACCTAACCCTCAGAGTCTTATTATTATGTGGCCATAAACTCAAATTAATGAGGAAAAATTCATGCACTGGGTGGGATTCGAACCAACGGATCCCTACGCTACCTGGATTACCAGACTAGTGCGTAAACCACTTGACTACCCTGTATTTTGTTTTATTTAATTATGCATGTAATCTGATGCTAGTATTTTTGTGAACAAATTTTATACAGTACACAATTTTGCATCGTAATCGTAATAAAAAATAAAATAAAAATGTGAAAAACTGACTATCGAAAAATTGGGGTGATTCCATTACTTTCCTTTCTATAGGATAACGAAAGTAAAAAAAAATAGTTATATTCTTATTTTTTGTAAGGTTTACCTGCAGTTCCATGTTGTGCGAGAGTAGACTCCTCAGCCAGATCTACATTAGAGTACTTGGTGTTCGCCGCACCATCCTTAGAGTCGCCGGAGTCTAGAGAATGATCATTGGCGTCCTCATCAGGGCTGTCCGCGTAGTTGGGAATGGGGGAGAGAGGTCGGGAAGGTCTGTGAAAGAAGGTACAATACAAGAATACAATACAACACTCTGTTTATCCTACAAAAAAGATACTCAAGAGCTCAATAATAATAATACTCTTTAGTGGAAGGTGAGCATTAACCACCAGGCGAGGTTAATGCTCAAAGCATTTTCTACCACCTAACACTCAGAGTCTTATTGTTATGTGGTCACAAACTCAAATTTATGAGGAAAAATTCGTGCACTGGGTGGGATTCAAACCAACGGATCCCAATGCTACCTGGATTACCAGACTAGCGCGTTAACCACTTGACTACCAGTGCATACTCTAAAGTGTAACTTTTCTTTCAAAGTCTACATACAATGAGGTAGACAAACAAATAAGTCATTTTTTAGTAGGGGAAAAAATTCATGCCTATTGGGGTTGGTGTTTGTTTTTTTTCTTTTTTTCCTCGACTGCAAATGGTTAAACAAAAAACAAAAAAAATATGTATTATCACATTTCATTTGACGTTTAAATCAGAAAAGAAGTTTTGGTAGGTACCAAAATACTTTTTTAATTTGAATGATATGATTTTTTTTTTACAGTTTGTCCTAAAATGTCCAATTACTAAAACCAGGAACCCTAGTTTGTGTCTTGATGACTTGGTTTCAAATGGCCGATTTAATAAGTGATCTAACAAGATCGGAAAATTCTGGTTAAAATCACTTGGCGTGGACAAGGATTTTTTTATTTCTTAGTTCCGAATTTTATACATATAACTAGATAAAACCCGGCACTTTGTCGACGCGCGTTTTTTTTCGCCGTGTCTTGCATGCTATTTGGAATTTTTTTAAAAAAGTTTAAAAAAACCACCTAAATACCAAAAGGACACACTGTGCCAAATTGGGAGTCATGTGGTCTAGCCTTTTCGGAGTTCTGTTGATTGTGAATGTATTAATGTAAATGGATTTTATCTATTTAGAAAAGATAAGATCCTCATTTTGTGTGTAAAATAAGTTCAAACATGTGGGAGAACATTCTAAAAAAATTACAATCAAATATAAAGTGGGCGTATATTTCTGATTGACAGTTTGTTATAACACCCACATGTTTAACCTACATTGATTTTTTTTTTAACAAACATATCCCAATAATTATTAATACAAAATGAATAGATTAGTGCCTGTACTTACAATAGCTACATATCTACTCATACAAACAGAACAAATGAGTCATGACACACTGAAAATCCCCACAGTGATCCTCCCAGGTTGAAATTCAAGCAGAATGTTTGTTTGGCCTGTTATCAACGCACAAAATGCACATTGGTATGACTAATTATAATTTAGGTCTTGCACTAACAGATGCTTACTTTTTTCTACAATATAAACCTTGAGAGAGTTCAGGGTCAATCTATTTAGGAAAGAGGATAGAGCTTCTATTTTTTTAAACCATAAATATGTATATTAATTTTATTTGATATTTGCCAGCCTCCATGGCGTAACGGTTGTGACTACTGCCCGTAGTCCTGAGTTCGATTCCCGGTAGGAGCAGACTTTTTGCACAGAAAATTCTGTTCCCTCCGAACATGGGAGGCTGGCAATTCCGGCCCTACCCAGGCTGGGTGAGGTTAATGTGGGTAGCTGGTATGATTCCCAGCGAATGGAGGGTAAAACCACCGTCCTGTCTACCTCAAGTCAGGACGTCAAAACCAAATAGAATCAATGGACATGAAAGGAGCCTAGACATTAGATTTGGGCGTCCATATAATACTCTCACCACTGTGATTAAATCAATTTTTCTTTTTTATTAAATCAATTAAATCAATGATACCTAAATTTTAGGTATCAACACCTATCCCACGGACACGGAATTATTATTTGATAGTTCATGTATGCATCTTTTGTCTTTTTTACTAGAGTGAATATTAGAGAGCGCGATTTTAATTAAATTGATATTTAAGAATGGTTAATCTATTACTAATGGGTTCAAATCCCACATTGGAAAGGTTTTAATTTATTTTTTAATTTTTTATGTTTTTAATATTAATTTATTATTAATAAATAAATAAATGTGTTTCTTTGTGTTATTATAGAAACATTTTAGTGGGTAGCGCAGAATAATAGGACTTTTTCTTTTCCTTGAATATTCTTTTCCTTGATTTTGCCCATAATTCTATCACTGGTCGCTGCTCCCATTAAAGCACCTAATTCGATTTGACTTAGTTTGAAATAAGTAGTAACTGTGACAGAGTAGTGCATTGTACAAGGCCTGCACACACTGTGACCTGGGTTCGATCGCCAGCAGTGTAGGATTTTTTCTGCCCTATATCTGGAGGGGTCCACAATACCTCATGAGAAAAAATAAATAGTTACATGTACAATTAAAGAAAGTATTTTTTTATATTAATTTTAAGTGAAATAAATCTTATGCAACTCTTTTCTCAGTTGTTTGTTCTATTAGAGTATCCTCAAGCTCTTTAAACCATTATTTCCCATCCTGGTTCTACAACCCACACTCCCACAGGTTTTAGTGGAAAACCCAGTAAAATAACACCAAGCAGCCTTAATAGACATAGTTTTTAGCTCCATTTCAACTATGCAAAGAGCCATAGTTCTTTAAATAAAGTCATTTCAGGACACAAATGAGCAATTCAAACATCTTAATAAATAAAGAAAGTAGGTATTTATTTCCCATAATTTTTTAGATACTGTCATAGGGACAGTAACACTGCCATCCGCGAATAACATCAGTGTAAGAAATTCCATAGGCTTCAGATAAAGACTATGGAAGATAACAGTGACACCTTGCCAAAACATGACACATGAACCACTTAATCTGAAGATAACTCATATGATCTGATAATACAATAATCAGATCATAGGAGCAAGTCTATCAAGGAATGTGGAATGTACCATCGATAAACACTCGTATATAAACCTAAGAAAAGAGGGACAAGTCAGTTAGTACTCCCGAGTCACACCATCGCTCTGAGGAGTCTCGCTCACCGATCTCTAGTGAACACCTCTTGACGTCAGCCCGCCCCTGGTCGCCCTCCCTCACAAGTTCAGTCGAAACAAAGCCTATTGCGTCTATCCCTTATTCCGATTACAGAACCCAGAATCCTTCATCTATTAGGTAAGTACACGTTAGTTTTCATAGTGATTTTATAGACAAACTAGATTTTTGTTGACATAACGTTGTGACCCCTGCCTATAGACTAGAAGACTGAATTTGTTGACTTTTCGTTTTATTAACAATAATTTAAAATGGCTAAACTAATTTTCGATATTTATACACTAACCATGGAAGAGGTACAATACGAGCTAGCTTTAAGAGGGGAAACCCTAAAAGGCACAGAAAAACTCGACGACCTTCGTCGAATGCTCAGTAAAAATAAAAACAAAGAGGTCGCCCAGTTGGCCCCAGAACAACTACCAAATTTGGAGGCGGAGTTAGAAAGAATAGAAAGGGGACTAGATAATTTGAATACACTCTTTGAAGGACTCGCTGACGGATCAACAAATTACAGACAAATCGAGACGAGATACTTACATTACAAATCTCGAATAAGTAAATTTCCGGAATGTTCGCAAGAACAGAAGATATTGCTTAAATCACTTTCAGACAGATTCAAAGAACTTTTACAAAAATACATAAGCTACCGAGAAACCCTAAATACAAAAAGTTTTTTTAAACATAACAACTACTCCCACATCAACGACCACCACTGCACAGTCATCAAACACAGCACCACTAGTGAGCCTGGATAACACTCGCCACCTAACAGAACAGAGTACGTCATGTTCAGGTCCAGCAAGTATAACATGCCCAGTAACACAAAACATAGTACACCAAGACCCAATTTTAAAACCGAAAACTCCCACGTTAAAACCAATTACATTTTCAGCTAAATTCGGTGAAAATATTAGCGATTTTCTTGAAAAATACAGGTTAGCGTGTCAAGTAAACGGGTGGGTTGGAAACATTAGAAAAACAGTTCTTCCATGTTACCTCGAGGGACCTGCGTCGGACTGGTACAATTATAACATTAAAGAACACCATACTTGGGAAGACGTAGTAACATTGATCAAAACAGCTTTCGAAGAAGATATAGAAAAACGGATTTTATTAATAAAACTTAAAAGTAGGAAATTCAAAACAGACGATGAACCAACAATGGCATATATCCAGGACATTTTAACCTTATGTTCAAAAATAGATCCGCTTATGCCGTCCGATAGAATTAAAGAATTTCTACTGGATGGCTTACCCCTAGATATGCTGAAAACAGTCATGTTAAGAGGTGACGACACTTTAGTTCAAGTGATAGACAATATCAAGAAAATAAACGGGGTAAACCGAATGGTCGACATTCGAAATACAGAGGTAGAACTTAATCAATGTAACTTCATAAATCATAATAAACAAAATAACTATGACAAAAACCGACAGGACGAAATCCTAGAGAGACTTAAAAATTTAGAATCGAATTATTCACAGAAACGCCCATTTCAACCCAGGTACAGGGATAATGGTCGAACTGGAGACGGTCGACCTACATGTTTTAACTGTCATAAAATAGGACACTTAGCAAGATTTTGTAGAACTAGAAAAAACTTTGGTCAAACAACAAAACGTTCGGGAAACGGGGTCGTGGCTCATCAAGGAGGGGTAAACGAGCCACGAAGTACCTTAAATCCCCCAGCTACAGCCTGGTCGGACCAAAACCAACAGGCCTAACTACCATTAAAATATTCGAAGGCGACAACACTCACAGGGCTATTCTAGACTCTGGGAGTACAATTTCAATCATCGATCAAAGTTTGGTTAACCCCAAAAATGTTCGAAACTGTAATATAAGGAAAGTCATTGCAGCAAACAACGAAAAAATGACCGTGTCAGGTATCGCGAGATTAAAGTTTTTCATTGATAAAAATTCAGACTATCTTATTCAAGATTTCTACGTAATCAGAAATTTCACACCTTGCATTGTCCTTGGCACAGACTTTCTAGTAAAATACAAAGTCAGCATTATTTATCATAACAATAAAATAGTATACACTCAGGATTATCGCAAGGTTACCGCCGATATCTATACTCAGAACAATAGGATATACAGTAATACTTTGTTAGTATCATCTGAACTAGACCATAATACAAGTGTAAACAATAAGGTGAATAGCACAATCAAGTTCAACATAGCAGATAACCTTAATAAGACACAAAGATTACAACTTAAGAAATTATTAACCGAGTATGTAGATATTTTTTCCGCAGAACATGAAATTCCAGCGGGGAACGCCAGAGTACCCCCGGCCAGAATTTTACTCGAGGACGACATACCAGTGGCGCGTCCTCCATATAGAACAGCACATAAAGAAAGGGAATTAATCGAGAGCCATGTCAACAAAATGTTAACAGCTGGAGTCATAAGAGAATCTCAATCCCCATATTCAGCACCCGTAGTATTGGTTAAAAAGTCTAACAAGGATCCCAGATTTTGCGTTGATTACAGATTGCTGAACAAAAAGGTAACCGACTACAAATTTCCGATGCCGAGAACAGACGACTTCTTAAACCACCTGAATGGAGCTAAATTTTTCACGTGTTTAGATTTGAAAAATTGTTTCTGGCAAATTCCATTAGCAGAGGAAGACAAACATAAGACAGCTTTTGCCACCAGTAACGCGCTGCACGAATATAACGTACTCCCTTTCGGCCTGAAATCTAGCCCTAGTATATGTCAAAAGGCGATGTACGACGCAGTCAAAGGACTCTTATGGAACACCGTGTTAGTGTACGTAGACGACTGGCTAGTGGCAGATTCAGATTTTGAATCTCACCTAATTAGCCTAAGAAAAGTGTTTCAGAGATTAAGAGAGGTAAATCTAAAAGTTAAACCAGAAAAATGTATGTTCGGAAAGAACTTAATCAAAGTATTGGGACATATGGTCTCAGCAGAAGGCATAGCTCCCGACGAAGAAAAGCTAAGAAGCGTTAAGCTCTTCCACAGACCAAAAACAGTCAAACAAGTTCGAAGTTGGTTAGGACTATCTAATTATTACCGAATGTTTATTCCACAGTACGCACAACTAACCAAAAACCTACAGGAACTCACGAAGAAGAATGCCAAGTTCCAGTGGAAAACGGAGCACGAAAAAGAATTCCAACTCATAAAGGAAAAGCTCCTTACAGCACCAGTTCTACGCCACTTCAATCCTGCCCGGAAAAGAGAATTGGTCATCGACGCATCAGACTATGGAATTGGAGCTATTATTCAACAAAGAGGCCCCAACGACAAGGCACACTTCCCTTAGACGTAGCACTGTCCAACACTGACCCAGAAACACAAGATAAAAGAATCACTAAGATAAAAGAATGGCGAGAAAAAGCCGCGAGTAATCTAGAATCAGCACAAAAAACGATTAAACAATATTTCGACAAGAAAAGATCCGACACCAAGTTCAAAGTACAAGACAAGGTTATGTTGTACAACCCGGCAAGAAAAGTAGGCCGAACGGACAAGTTAGACCCGAAATACTACGGGCCACTGACAATCACAAGAGTGGTATCAGATGTGAACTACGAAGTTGAAGGCAAACTTAGTAGTAAGAAAAACTTTAAAGATGTAGTTCACATAGAAAGATTAAAGCCATTCTACGAAGACAACTCTAGAGAATAACGGTAAGTATATATACAGGTTCATAATCGGGGTTGGCCCCCGATACCGGGCTAACAGCCCTGGCGCCCGAAACAACAAACAAACACTGGGAACCCTAACCCATACCTTAGGCTCATGGAATATAAATCTGAACTTTTCTTGTCCGAAAGAAACTCTAAAACTGGTCAACGTTTGAACGCAGTAACGACTTCCCCCATTTTAAACCTTCCTTCAGACACACTTCCTAAAGTATGAATGTATCCTTATTAACTAGAATGAATGGTTTCAGTAAATTCTCCAGTGCTTCCCAGGGCCCGGGAACACAAAGTATGCATGTGACAGAACGAATGTGTGAATACGAATTAACGAAAGGATCGAATGCATGGACCAGCGAATAAAGTATTTCGCGAGACAAGAAGAGCTTTTACAAAAAAGATAATTGTCAGACAATCCCTAAGAAAAAAAAAACGTATTAAGAAGTATCTAATTTAAATCAGGTACAGTGAGATAGAAAAAATATATTTATGTAAACTTGAATATTATACTTGAATCTTATGTTATATGTTATCTAAACCCGAATGTTATATTATAGGTAGAGTTTGCAGTACATAGTACGTAATTGATACAATTTTTAAAATACCGTATAGCTAATAATGTTTTTCAATACCTTATTTATAAAAATTATGGATATATATATACCAGGTAAACACTAATTAAGATTTATAATATTATGCACCACAGTTAAGATTTATAATATTTATAATAATTAAGATTTATAATATCTAAGATTTACAATATATTATGCACCACAGTTAAGATTTATATTATTTAAGATGTATAATACCTAAGATTTACAAAATATTATGCACCACAAAAGATACCTATAAAATAATACATTGTTCACAATTTATAATATGCCTATACTGCTTATATTTAGTTGGACAAAACAATATAATTTTTGTTCTCATGTTATCTTTATAATTGTTGATTATACAGAAAATGGAAGCCCTAGTCCAAATACTACAAAGCAACAACAATCCCCAGCCCCACCACCGCCTGTACGAGTCACGGAAAAGCAATTACAACTCATACAGTAAGAACAAGAAGGACAGCAGAGCACATGAACGGATGGAGGTAGTGTGTAAGATGGTCACCCTACTCACGAAAAACACTAGTGAAGGAACGAGAAGACCAACTCCCATCTGGCACCATACAGCACAAGCAACAACGACAATAACAACCCGTTGCGGCGAAACAACACCAACACCACCAACCGGCCCGGCAGTCAAACCCCACTTCCACCCATTGGCCACATCAACTATAACATCTGACTCCGGCTCAACAACATTTAGCCTAAAATCCACCGGAACACCCAACCAATTCCAGACAAAAGCCATGACTCATAGGGAAGAAACACCGAGAAATACAAAAAAGAACACGGGAGGGAACAACGGAACCCCTCGCCTGCAGAATTTCAGGCGAATCCCAACAGAATAACCGCACCGCAATGGACACAGCCCACCAGAAGTTAAGACAAAAACACCGAGAAAACGTCACAGAAAATTACAAGCAAGGGTGACCCTCCGAGAAACACACACGCACACACCTCCAGACGAAACAAGCTGCTCCGACACAGCACCAGCGGCAGCAACAACACGACAGACACCGACAAGCAGAGAAAGGACGGACTAGGGCCCACCTGCACCTATAAAATTTAAATTACCATGTATAATAATGTTCATTATATTAAACCCATGTATGTAGATTAACTAAAATGTAAACAATAAATATAGAGACAAAGTGAGGAGGTCGGTCAGGTCGCTTTAGGGGCAAAGCTCGCGTTACTTGGGGAGGTGTCATAGGGACAGTAACACTGCCATCCGCGAATAACATCAGTGTAAGAAATTCCATAGGCTTCAGATAAAGACTATGGAAGATAACAGTGACACCTTGCCAAAACATGACACATGAACCACTTAATCTGAAGATAACTCATATGATCTGATAATACAATAATCAGATCATAGGAGCAAGTCTATCAAGGAATGTGGAATGTACCATCGATAAACACTCGTATATAAACCTAAGAAAAGAGGGACAAGTCAGTTAGTACTCCCGAGTCACACCATCGCTCTGAGGAGTCTCGCTCACCGATCTCTAGTGAACACCTCTTGACGTCAGCCCGCCCCTGGTCGCCCTCCCTCACAAGTTCAGTCGAAACAAAGCCTATTGCGTCTATCCATTATTCCGATTACAATACTATGAAATATATAAAAAAAATCTAAAAATGGCTAAAAAGCACTTTGAGCTTAAACATTATGTCGTGAATTTAAACATAAACAAAAAAGAAGAAACTTCATTTTACCTAATAGTAGTTGACTTAATAAGCCCCGTCTCAATCATACTGGGATGCAGAGAAAGTAGAGTAAGAATTGTGGAACACAATGGTTTGACAGGGGAGCAATAGAACACACACTTCCTCTCCAGGAGCAGAAGTTTGAACAATAAGAGAGCTTTGTGGCGGAACTTGAGAATGAATTCTCGGGCTGAAAGACCTGGAAGAAAAAATAAAAGTTAAATTATTTGGTTTAAAATTAATCAGTGTTAAATGTTGGTTAGGAAAGGATTTCCAAGCATACTCTCCTCATAAACAGACTTTCTTTAATTGTGTTGGGGTTTTTTTTCTTCTTCTTCTTCTTGGCAGACAGAAATTCTGGAGATAAAGACATTGCACCTTAATTATAAAAAAGAAAAATGCTCTGAGCTAAGGAACATTTCTCAAACAGGACTACAGTGAACCATTCTAAAATTATATACTCCTTTAGACTCACCAACAAACAACTGGGGTGCATTACTGAAATCTTCAATTTGTGAAAGACAGTTATTCAAATTATGGTAGGTGTCCTCTAGGAGGGACACTTTGCTGAAGTCCCCCTCCTCAAAGTAGGCGTGGGTTATGAGGGCCATCTTCACTTGAACATGACCATACAATGGTACTGTGCTCAGCACACACACTGACTTCTGAACTGTGTTCCTTGTCAAATCTGCAGTCTGATTTTTTAGTTTCTGAAATTTGTAAGATATTTTCAAGTTTGTTAGTAATCAGAGACAAAATAGGAAGAACTCCTGGAACAAACATGGTAAGCACTACTACTGTACATTTTCTTATGCTACAGATACCTATCCAGGTTTTAACCTTTGCTTTTATTAATTTTCCACACCCATAATATTAGTATGAATGCACAATACCATAATTTATATCAAATACAGTCATTTTTTAAAACCTAAAATCTAGTCTGGATGAAACTTCACATAGTAATTATACCTCTACAGGGATTTGTCTGAAACAGGATATTCCAAATACAGTTTTCTTCCTGTCAGTCAAACTGGGTAGATGAAAGTAGACTGTGTCTTCTTCAAAGTTATGGGAGCCATCTGGTAAAGCCAAGGTGGGGAGGTATTTCCAGCCAGGCGGACATTCATTACTGTCTGGACTGGATCCTTCAGTCAAAGGAGGAAAAGCATACTCCACCTGAAAACAAATAAATTACAACTGAAATTCAAGTACATTGAGTTAGTTTGTTTAATATTGTATTTTTGTAGTCACCATGGCCAAATGAGTTAGCTTGCTAGGCATTGCATACATGGTGCTCTGGGTTTGATCCCCAGCAAGGCAGGATTTTTTCTGCTCTGTACTTGGATGAAATTGAGGCATTTCCTTTTAATCCCCTTTCTTCTTGATTGAAACTTGTTTTTGTTTGAAAATAAATATACACATCTACTGGGCTCATTTGGTGGATCAATTCATTTGAGTATTTAAAACACTTGTGATATGTGTTGAAGTGTACCCATCCTGTACTATGCCACTCTATTGGTGGGTAAGTGACAAAGTACTTTCGGTTTAGGTGCTGAGTCAACACAATCACACCAGAAGGTTTCCTTTAACAATAACTGTTTTTGTATTATGATTACAGTTTTTGACAGCTCTGGGGTTCAAACCCAGGATTTTACTACTGATCTAGGTAATTGTACACACAAATATTTGTATACTAAGTGACTATATTTGCTAACAAGTAATTAGGAAAATTAATATCTAGGGATAACATTTTGAGTATGGACAATCCATGACAGTTGGACAAGGATCCTCTAATCTTGTTACATATTACCCAAGATAATGCCAATTTTGCAAACATTGAATATTAAGAGAAAAATTACTAACCTGACAGCCTTTTTTGTGATGAAATCCAACTACCAAAACGTGAAGAATTATATTTTCTTCTGTGTTAGACATTTTGAAGATAAGTCCGTCCAAGATAAGATTAGGATAACAAATTATCACATATAATATTATCTTATTAGATCAGCCCACAGCAGCAGTGAAAGGGTATTCGCAAGAACAACTGTTGTTTTTCATATTTTTTATGACTCAACTATTCCTGACAATCTGGAACTTTTGCTAAGGAAGGGTCACTATCGATCGGAGAGAACAACTAGAATCCTTCTTCGGAAAATGAGATCAATCCCAGAGATTTTCCTGAGGAAATTGAGGAAAAGTTTCTTTTCTGCGCTCTTTCCGTTGATTACTTTTCTGATAGCGCAAATTGTAAACAAAAGTTTCCGGTCGAGTTTTATTCTCACCGGTGATCGAAAATGACATCAAAATGTTAAAGAGAAAAAATTGATAAGTAAGAACAAACAACAACCACTTCCAGTACGTATTATAATGGGCGAACATAGTTCATAAGATTATAATTACATATAACTACTAATCTTAATAAATTCCACTGTTACAGTTCTTATAATTATAATAATTATATGCGGTTTCAGCACTTGCAGTAGAATTTATTTCTTGAAGGTCAACAGTTCTGTGCAATACAGGGAAGTTTACATTGAAGCAAGTGTCAAAATGGTTCTTTCACACCTGCAAGTGAGATGTGTTTCATGCATACAAAAGATTTTGTTCATCAAGCAATTATTGCTTCAAACCAGAGCTATCCCATGTTCACAATGGACCACAAAAACATCATCCCATACCTCCACAATTTTCAACTCTTCATTGAACACCCTCACATTCAGTTGTATGACTTTGAGCAACACCTGAAAAACAACACCTATATCATTGATGTAAGAAAAACCCAAAGAACTACAGGAGACCGGACAGATACCCAACAGTGTCAACATACCACTTGGAGAAGTAAAACAAGCCTTTCAGTTACAACCTAATGAGTTTGAAGGGAATATAAGGTTTCTAAACCCAACCAAAGTCATACAGTAGTCCTGAGCTGTGGGTCTGGAAAGAGAAGTCTTGTAGCTTGTGAGAAATTGACCAATTTGGGGCCCTATGATAAGGTGATCAACTTTAGTGAAGGGATGGTTGGGTTTGGGAGGAAAAACTGAAAAAGCAAGAGACTCAATGAACTTCTGATTGCTATTTCTCATGAGTTAATGGACAAAATGAAAATGTAACTGCTACTAGAACTTTCTGTCACTTTCATACTTTAAGTTCCAAGTTTTGTGCAGTACCTGATAAAATTTATCGAATTGTGAGTATTATAGCCATAGTTAGGATTGTTGAAAGAAACCAAAATTGTTTAAAAGAATACCTATTTAATTTGTTTTAAATGTTTACTGTAGGAAATTGTAAGTAATGTTTTAAACATGAATATAATTATGCTTGGTTATCAATGTGTAAAATGTGTTTTTATTTAATTTGTCGTTCAGGTTCTTACAAAAGCCAACCCATGAAATGTGAAAATTATCATTGAAAGATTGTGAATTATGATAATCAAAATTAAAATAGGAAATAGCAAACTTATCAAATTCAAAAAAAAGTTTCTGAATCCACCGATTGAAACGTTATTACTTTGAATTTTGACTACTAGCGCTGTTCTGTACATAGGGAAGGAATCGAAACTAAGGAACTAATCCAGTGCCGGAATTAAAAAGGATAGGGGGCTCTGATGGCCGGGTCGGGATGCGTCTGCAAGTCCGTGTCTGGCTCATGTAGAGATAAGGTCACGGCCAATGCAGGAATTTTATTTTAGATGGTTTAAAGAGCGATTTGGCAGATTCGTTTCAGCAGTGTACGCGTACCTATCCTGCGTGAAACAGTCCTCTAATGGGGGGGGGCCACAACAGATTGGCCAACAGACTCCCTGAAAACTCGCCGTCCTAATGGATCTGTAACTAGAATTTTTTTTAAATTAAACTGTATTTTGGGGGGGGGGCTATAAACAGGGAGTAGACCAGCGCTGGCTTTATTGGTTCTGGGGGCCCTTGTCAATTATTAGCCTCCTTGTAAAGACAGTGGTAGAAGTGATTGAGTCATTCCTCCACTCTCTCGCTACCATCGCTCACGATGAACGCCACGCTATGATGATATGAACCTTTTTCTTTCAAGCTGGATTCTGCACAAAAAACTTTGTTCTAAAAAGATTTTTTGTCCTATAATAGAACAAAAAAGATTTTTATTTTTTTTAAACAGATGACCTTTTTCATTTTTGGAACTATACTTTTTTTGTGTAGTCTTTCTTATATCAACCTAACTACACAAATGATTTATTGTAATAGGTAACAACAGGCCACAACGCGGGTAGTTTTAAATAAAATAAATAAGCTCGGTCGATGGCTCGCTGAATGTTCAAATTCAAACCCTCGGGCCCTGCCCAATCAGGGTGGGTGAGGTTAATTAGAATAGCTTGTGAGCTTGAAGAGAATGGAAGGTAAAACCGCGTCGTAATAATAGTATGATCATCTAGTTGAAAACGACGTAGGTGGGTGATTCTCCAAAAAACGTACCTTTTCATGTAACTCGCAACTATCCCGTCAACGCTTAACTTTAAAAAGTTCAATTATTCGCAATAATGAAGATAGTAATAGTCTAAACTATTTCTGATAAAACACATTTTTTAATAAATCGCAGATTATTAAAAAAGAAATACATTATACCATTAAAATCATTTCCGTAGACTGTAACTCGTTCAAAAATTCTTATTAAGCCTTGAATTATTCAGTTATTTGCAACAATTTCACAAAAAACTTATCGTTAATACTTTGACAAAGATATGGCGACAACTCTTTTATCCTCCTTTTATTTTTGTAATTTTATTTTCAATACTTTATTAGATCTAAATAAATGAGTCTGGTTTTTTTTCGTCATATCCGTAGGCAAACTAAAACAGTTTTAAAAAAATGCACTAGAGTGCATCTTTCTCCTCTTTGTCATATCAAAACATTGTGCGGACATCTAATTTACTTGTTTTAAATTTGATAATTTGGGGTTCTTCAAAATTAGTTGAGATATAGAATCGTATAGGGTAAGATCTATGCTGACGTAAGATTCAAAATCATTTCAGTAGACAGTTTTTTTTAAATAATAATTATATGCATTAAAAAAAATATATATCTTTTTTAATTCCTTTTTGTGTACAATTAATAGAAATGTTGTTTTTGAAATTTTATATGTGTGAAAATGAGTGCTTTTTAATCCAAAACTATAAATTCATCATTCCCGTAGGCATCATTTCCGTAGACATGTGTTGCCTACGGGAATAATGGGTTGCCTACAGAACTTTGTGTGGAAGAGATTGCCTAAGGCAATAACCCCGCCCTCTAGTTAGGACATATATTATGTATAAATTTTTTTTTATCTTCTTTTGTATTGTGTATTTTAATTTGTAATTTATTGTATTGTGTATAATATGTCCTATTAATAAAGTGTAAAAAAAAAAAAAAAAAACTGATCCAGTAATGATAAACTGATACACTACATTGGGTTGGGTGGAAGAGAAAACCACAGTCATCAACCCATCCCCTTAATTGAAATCCATTTTTGATTGAAAAGATGAAGAGTCAAGTGATGATAGAAAGAATGAAGAGTCCAGTGATGATAGAAAAGATGAAGAATCAAGTGATAATAGAAAAGATGAAGAGTCAAGTGATGATAGAAAAGATCAAGAATCAAGTGATGATAGAAAAGATGAAGAGTCACCTGATGATAGAAAAGATGAAGAGTCAAGTGATGATAGAAAAGATGAAGAGTCAAGTGATGATAGAAAAGATGAAGAGTCAAGTGATGATAGAAATATGAAGAATCAAGTGATGATAGAAAAGATGAAGAGTCATGTGATGATAGAAAAGATGAAGAATCAAGTGATGATAGAAAAGATGAAGAATCAAGTGATGATGGTCGAATTATGATGAAGATTCTGACCCAGAGGAGTCAAATAAGCTGTTTTTAATGGTTAAAAAAACCGTAAACTTTAAATTTAGAAATTATCCGTTTCAATTCAATTACCTATAATTTGACCTTGAATTTTGAAGTGTTTCATTTTTATTTTATGTTTGAACATTTATTTTTACAAAATGACCTAATGTTTTTTGGCCCATTGCACATGAAAAAAATTGTTAGTTAGTTTCATTTGGTTCTGTTATTTTTTGCAGTTGGTAGGTGGAAAAAAATCAATGGAAAAAAATTGACATTTTTTATGGATAGCTACAAGTATAATAATTCTAGGTATCATTGATAGAAGACTAATCTAAAAATTAGTAATCTGAAAAACTATTAGATTGTTTAAAAAGTTATTCAGAAGAATATTTACTGGTATTCCGTAAAAAACGTCATTTCCGTAGACAACCAAGTAATTTCCCGTAGGCAGCCGTTTTAAAAAAATCCCCAAATTCACAGTTAAAAAGGAAAATATGAAAAACCGTTGGTACCGTTAGGTTCCATAGTGAAATTAGAATGACCCAGTATTTTTATTTTTTTATTTCTAGTAATTTATGTCATTTTCAATTTTCATATCGAAAAGGTACGTTTTTTGGAGAATCACCCAGGTAAATAATAATAAGATAGATTTCTGACTACAGATACTTGCACTGGTCTATGTATTATATTGTTCGTACCAACAGGCTGTGATAAATGATAAGAGATAAGAAAAATCAATGCGCTACCTATTTTATGCATGAAATAAGTACCTCACACAGTTCATGACTGGCACTGGAATTTGACTGCTGTAAGAGTAGGTATAATAGAGAGAGGAGTTCTCTACCTTTGATAATGATAAGCTCCAAATAAATATGAGACAAATAGCCCAGTAAAATAAAACATAATTTTATTATGCTTCAGCAAGAAATAAAAATAAATAATGCCTCATTTTTGATGTGTGTTCTCAGAACCTCTACCAGTGGCAAGAATCCGGATTTGCAACTTTCAGAAACACTTTGCAGTCTCAGTAGAAGCCAAATACACCCGAAATTTGATACTTTTTTTGCACTCCTTTAGGGTTTTTGCCTATAACTTCTAACAATGCATCTTAAATATATTTTGTTTTTATATAAAAATGTTAAGAAGATGCGTAGATTGTTAATAGAATTAATTTTTTTACGTCGCTTTCAACTGCATGGTCATAATATTACAACGGGAATATTATTACCTTTCATTCGCTGGAAACTCACAAACCAGCCCGACGGGCCCCGGGGAATAGCCAGCATCACGAGAGTTCGAATTTGAATGGTCATTTTGGTCACACGAAGTCTTTACCTCGTTGGACGTTGCTTAACTTAAGTGACAGAACGAGAATTGATGTACCTATTGAACGTGCCATCGACGTTGAATCGACAACTGGCTCCCGAAAAGTGCCAGTATCGATCATCAAATTCGCGGTTTTTTTGTGTGCAAATTTCTGGAAGTATCTCAAGTCTGGATTCTCACCACCAATAATATCGAAAAATCAAGCACTAGGTACCCGATTTTTTGTTTCAGGTCACTAGCTTAACTATTTCCACTGGGCTAAAGCAAAAGTGGTCAACTCCACATCAGTGATCAGTAAACAATGATTATGTTGTCAGTAACGATAGTAACGCGCTATTGTATAAGAATAAGTTACGAGTTGCGATTCTAGTGAGACCAGTAAAAAAAAATATCTGGGGCTAGAAAAATTACCTATCGATCGCGAATAGATATGGCCCGTAAGTATTAAATTTGTTTGAAAATTTATAATTTTATAGAGTTGTCATAAATTCATTATTATCTAATAAATATTAATATTTAACGTGTTTTATTGAATAGTTTTAGCATACTATTTTTGTGGTATAATTATGTATCTATGTTAAGAATACCAATTTTGATAATAATGTAATGAATTGACGTTTTCAAAGAAAATATAGCAAGTACCTACTCTACAGTGTTGCCAACTGGTTTTTGAGAAAATCCCTACCAGAAGCAAAAAAAATCCCTACCAGAAGCAAAAAAAAATCCCTACTTTTAGGAAAATATCCCTACATTTTTAGGTCTCACATTTGATGCATTATTATTAATATATAAATATATTATTTGCTATAATAATATAGTATTTACCTTTTTTTTTGTTCCACATCACTAAATAGAGGGGAAAGAGGAAAATAAGATAAGAAAAAAATATAAAAGGTACAATTTATCAAGTTGAATTAGGTATTATTATTATTTTTTAGACAGGATTGACAGAGTACATAGGTACTTTGACTGTTTTTTAGACTAATATCTATTTATCAATCAATTTTCAGTAAGTATTGTAATATTATGTATTGTAATATTATATAAAACTAGGATTCTTTTAAATTAAATTTTTACTCACCGACTTAAGTTTCGCCTAACTCGTAGGCTTGATCACGATTACTGACTGGTTAGTTTTAATGTTGCTGTGAAGATATAGGTTCTGTGTCTTTCTTATAGACTAGATATGGCAATGTGTCAATGTGTCAATCAATTTTCCCAAAAATCCCTACGTTTAGGGCATTTTCAAAATATCCGTCCCTACATCCCTACATCATCAAAAATGCAGGAAAAATCCCTACATGTAGGGATTTATCCCTACGGTTGGCAACACTGCTACTCTATACATACGTATCGCTAAAGAACGTACATAAACTTTATTTTACAAGTTGAATCAACCTCATTATCAATTTTTGCAAAGAAGGCCACAGTGCAAAACCTCCATGAGGTATTTGATCTGGCAACGCTGCTTTTAAAAACTGGCGGCAAGCGGGAAAGTTTGATAACAAATAATCAAAATAATCTCGACACAACAAAAGCCGAATTTTATTTTAAAAACTATTTTTTCTTCCCTGCATTTGAGATTCAATTTTCAAACAGTTCTTTCAAAGTTTCAATTTCATTATTCAGCAGTTTTCAAGAGAACTGAGCATAACTTCCCTATCAAGTTTGATTCTTAATTATCAAGTGAAAAAACATGCCGGGTGATATACAGGAAGGTGTCTCATTGAGATATGCAGTAAATGGTTCAATGCTGATCAAATACACAGATCAGCCCATCAGTTTAATGGGAAGATTTATCCGGTCATCTCCTGATGGTAGATCATTCAGCATCCAGGCTCCAGATGACCTTGTTGTTAACTGTACCCTGGCCAATGTACTCACTGATCAAGTCAGCGGAATTCTCATGGTGATTGGCACCAGCCGAGGCAAACATGGCATTGAATGTGATGAGTACTTCCAAGTACCTTCTGATAAATTTGATTTGGAGACATATAATCAGGCAGTAAGCATTGTTGAGTCCATACCAAACCCATGGAGATAATGTGTTTGGAGGTGTTTCCATGAAATGGGATAACTACAGCTGAACCTGTGTGTATTCTTTTTCTTTGTTGAATTCACATTGTTCCAAACTCTGTTCAAAATATTTTTTCAATGTTATCTTGGTTTCTCACACCTAATCATATAGATCTCAGAGTTTACCCCTTAAAATATGGTGTATGTACATAACTGGCAAAAATGGGAATATTAATGTATACAGTATGTCATGTCATGTATTCAGTATTTCTACTTACTAGTTGTTCCATAATATTTTACATCAACTTTTCTATACATGGCTGGCATATCTTCCCAGTAGAGGAATAAAGTGATTTTTGTATTATGTATTTTTCAATGAGAAATACAATAGTATGATTGGAATCAAATTTTTAGGACATATTAAATTGTACCATTTAATCTAAAGTAGGATAAACTTCCATTTGCAATCATATCTTGTGTAACTCAATCACATAAATCCATAATTATTGATTGGTTTTAACACTTTGAACTTTATCTATTAGAATTCTCCTGTCAGGTTCTTCCAGCCCCATAGGTTTGGTTTCATACTTTAATCCACAAGCCCATTAGTTTTGATGAGATTTGACCAATGCTTTCAGTTAAATTTAATGTTTAAAGTGGTTAAGAAACAATGTCAGCTAGATAATTGGCCATTTATAAGAATAAAGAATTATTGTTTTAATTTTATGTATGAAAACTTGTAATTGCATTTCCAATATTTTATTAAATTGAAATAAAATTTTGTCTGTACATATTATTTACTAATTTACTGAAATGTCTTTTTATTTGATATATTATAGATGAGAAGATAGAAGGGATACTGTGTAAAGCAAGGAAACCCTTAAGAATAAATTATTTAATCATTTTAACATTGAGCCTTTATAAATCATGGAAAAGTAAACCTTAAAAAGTGAAGTACTTGTTTAAGAATAGCTTGAAATCTGTTAAAAGAAAGAATGAATTATTTGTGGTGGGGCAAGAGCCTCTATAAATTTTCAAACAATATTTTGTGATAAAAGAAATCCATAGAAAGTTTTTCATCTTTTCAATTTTCTTTTGTCTCTTACAGAAAATGATTTTGAATGGGCAATTTATACTAAAGGCACAGAGACCCTGGCTTTTGATTCAGGTAATTAATCCAAATCATATTACATATTTGTTTTGGAACATAATTGCATCTAAGTAGATAGGTTGTGGAAGTTCAAGTGGTACTAGCTATTGATGGACAAACCACACAGTTACTCACATTTAAGTTCAAGTGATTTGTTGAAGTGCAAATACTATCTACCTAGGTAATTGAAAAAAAAAATGAAATTAAAATCTTTGAAGACATTGGGTTGACGCTGTAATTCCTGAAAAATCAGAAACCACCGTATTCACAAAACCTCGGTTAGCTTTGACAGGGTCTGCATTACGAGGTTTGAAATTTGAGCAGTCACCCATTAAGTCCAAAACTAGCTGGATGTAACTTAACTGAGGCGAATCTCAAGAACTGGTTTATTCAACGTGCCATTATCTATATCTTCTTTTCACCATAGACACAACTGAAACATCATTTCTGTTTCTCCTTAGATAAAAGAGAAAGACTGGAAGGGAGACTTCAGTTTTGTAGTGGGTGCTGATTCCCAGTTTGGTTTGATATCAGTATTTCTTCGACCTGATCAGCCGGCCACCTGGGAAGAGGAGATAAAGCTCTCCACCAAACTGGTTTCTACTCTAAATGGCATGTCACCTCGCCCAAGGTTCTTTGTTGTGTGTGGGGATCTGACGGACAAATTTCCAGGTACGTTGAATCGACTTCTTTACACTTATTCTAAAACTTATAAAAGACAAAGCCAGAGTGATATATAATAATAATAATAACACTCTTTAGTGGAAGGTAACCAGGCGAAGTTAATGCTCAAAGCATTTTCTACCACCTCATCCTCAGAGTCTTATTATTATGTGGTCACAAACTCAAATGAATGAGAGAAAATTCTTGCACTGAGTGGGATTCAAACCAATGGATCCCTACGCTACTTGGATCACCAGACTAGCGCGTTACTGTAGTTCCATTGTGTTATTATGTCACAACTGAAGTGGGTAACTCAGGACTATGAAAATCCAAATTTCATCATATTGCAATATCTTTAATTCCTTTTTAAAATACCGCCAGTGGTTTCTATCCTAATTATTACCAACTTATTTTTCTTCACGAGGTATGTATGACCGCAGACATCCACGTACAGAGCAAATTCTGCGCTGCTGGGGATTGAACCCAGGTTACCCTTCGTGCAAGTCAGCGCGCTACTCCACTCGGCCACGGTGACTATACCTACTTCACTCATAGAGAATTATCAACTTGAAAATCGGAACAGAGATTTAGAGGAATCTTCTTTTTTTGTTGCTTAATGTAGTTAACATGCTGTGCACTGGTAGTCAACTGGTTAACGCGCTAGTCTGGTAATCCAGGTAGCGTTGGGATCCGTTGGTTCCAGTCCCACCTAGTGCATGAATTTTTCCTCATTAATTTGAGTTTGTGACCACATAATAATAAGATTCTGAGGGTTAGGTGGTAGAAAATGTTTTGAACATTACCCTCGCCTGGTGGTTACCTTCGACTAAAGAGTGTTTTTTATATACAAATTTACGGGTTCTACCCAAGTGTTATTATTAACATCCAGTTTCACACTGCCGTTTTGAATGACCTGGATGTTAAAAAGACGGGAGTTTTACCCACATGGTTTGTGTGATTCGGTGGAATCACACAAACCATCTGCCACATTAAAACCATAGCCAAAACCCGGGTTGGTCACCCACAAATTCCTGACCTCGCTAGAGTTTACTTATCTTCAGTGATCCGAGAAATTTGGTGAACAACGCCGGCGGATTTTTATAACAAAATTCTGAAACTCATCCAGCTCATCCTTATCCTGTACCTCAGTAATCTACAGTTTTCTTCGGGTGGTTTGCCTTCCAATTGGAGTTTAAAAAAAAACTTTTTAACATTATTTAAATCACAAGGGTACAAGGAAAAGCGTCAAACTTTCGACGCGCAATGAACCGAGATCTCTTTTAATATTTTCATCTTTGAAATCTTTCAGAGGCGGACATTGACGTCAAAAATCGACAGATCTCCGATTTCAAGAGAATATTTTCCCAGTTGGACCGGGAATAAAGCTGATTTGCGTCTGTGGAAATCACGATGTGGGAAACGCACCGACCAAGGAGTCCGTCCAATTGTAGGTTCATACGTATCTTTCCTTTTCAAAAGCTGCTGCATGCACACACACTCTTCTGTACTAATAAGCCGCAAAGTATCATCATAGATAGTGTGTAGATTTAAGAAGTGTGGAAACGAACCCCAGTTGCTAGGAAACGCCACATAGCGCGACACCATCGCAAAGGAGTAGAATATTTCTCGTGGTCTATATAATATATGTTTATGTTTACATTTTGATATATTTATGTTTACATTTGATACGGGTGAGGGACGAATAGAGGAGACTACTTTGCGATACTAGCGCTGAGGACACCACGATGCAGGCCGGCGGGGGTGGTTTCCACACTTCTTAATTCTACACGCTATGGTATCATCATGATCCAAAGTTTCCTAATGTTCTTTTCTGTGCTGTATTTCTGTCCCGGTAGCTCAGTGGTAAAAACGGCACTCTGTGAATCCAGAGATTCTAGAGGTCGTGGGTTCGAAACCCAGCCGGGACATGACAAGTTATACTCCCATTTGGGATTTTGACCACATAATAATATGTCTTGGGCTTACTGCTGGATTAATGGGTTTTTAATAGTCCTAATCGGGCAGTACAGACAAGGCGATATTATTATTATTTGACCGAGCTCAGTATAGATTCATTGATAAGGCAGCGGACTTGTAACCTGGAGATCGGTGGTTCAAGTCTCGGTTTCAGAGTAGATTTAGTAAAGCTAGTTTGAGTAGTTGCAATATCACCAAAGTGAATGACACAAATATGATAACTTTCTGTATTTTACTTCGACAATATTCGGGGTACATTAGTTTTAGGAGAGGCAGAGGAGGATATTACTGAGTATTGGACACAGATTTCCGCTCATAAGCCCCACACTTCGCTTTGAATTGGTTATAAAAGTTACCTCCTCTCTGAAAAAAACTGTTCTTCTTTCTATAAAATGAGGAAAGTAAAAAAATACATACCTATAAGATATACCTAATAGGTATGTAATAGAAACAGATGTTCACACCAGTTTTTGAACTCAACTGTCAGTTCTACAAAGTTCACACCCAATACTCACCTAACTTACTAGGTATATCCTTGCAGGTATCGGGACAGCTACGGCTCCGATTACTTCTCGTTCCACTGTGGGGGTGTGCTGTTCCTCGTACTCAACTCTCAGTACTACAAGGATCACACCCACATACCCGAGCTCTATCACACCCAGGACCAGTGGCTGGACAGGTGCTCGCCCAGGAGAGGGGAGGGGCGAGGATTGTGGTGTTCCAGCACATCCCCTGGTTTGTGGAGGAGGTGGGGGAGGAGGAGGGATATTTTAACATTGAGAGGGGGAGAGAGAGCGTGTGTTGGAGAAACTCTACAGCGCAGGTGAGGAGTTAGAGTTATAAAAGGTCGTTTTATTTAAAGGTCATTCTAGTTCAAGGTTGTTCAATCTCAACGGCATTATAGGTAAAGGATGTTCAATTTCAAGGTCGTTCCATTTCAAGGCCATTTTAGTACAAGGTTGTTCCATTTCAAGGTCATTCTGGAACTCAGTTCATTATTGTCCGCCCCCGATGGTTTCCTTTTTTATTTTTTGATCAGAAGGGCCGACCTAAACTATAGGCGTTATATCCTATGTTTTAGATACCGCCATGTTTTAGATAAATTTACCAAGTTTCAATCCAAATCTGTTCTATGCTCTAAATTGCTAAACTTCAGTATTGCCTGAATTTAGTATTTCATTTCGTCGATTTTTGGCTTTTCGACGATTACTCGCTTATGGATGACTTGTTTTGCTGAAATTGGGCAGTTCATAAATTATTGATATTATTAAACTTTACCCAACGCATGTTGTAGCTACATTGTCTAGAGCTGGGGGGAATGAGGATCCGACACAAGGGCCGAATGGTGCAATAGTTTTTGCGGGATCTGTGATAATTATGTTGCATAAAAGTTCCACTGCAGCGCTGGCGTAGTTTTCAGGAATGATCCATGGCCTCCATGCGTCATGATGCTTAGACGTCCGCGGGTTCGATCCCTACCCAGGACGTTTTTTTTATTATTTATTTTCGCTTTTGTGATAAACTATTATGCAGGGTTAGACGGCCTAACCACCTGCACTAATTTCAACCTAACCTAAGCCCCTCACCCAACCATCCTACCCAACAAACGGTTGTCAGTCTAAATGTTGTGTTTCGTTAGCCGGCTAGGATAGCTTGGGTGAGGGGCTTAGGTTAGGTTGAAATTAGTGCAGGTGGTTAGGCCGGGTCGCGCAGCGACCCGGTCTAACCCTGCACTAATTTCAACCTAACCTAAGCCCCTCACCCAACCATCCTACCCAACAAACTGAAGTCAGTGATCTATCGTGCAATTTCACCTCGTTAACTATACCTAGCCCTATATAACTACAAAATTCTTCTTAACAAAAAAATCCTCTTACCAAAAATGACTTACGCATCAAATTCCAATTGACAATAATCATTCGTCTTTTATATGTGAAAGAATAAAACGGACAAAATACGTAAAAAATACGATGTAAAAATTTATGATGAAAAAAAATTGTTTTTTTTTTACTTCTGTTGGTATACATGTCGATGGTTCTCTGATATAAGGATAAAACTCAAAAACCCAGGAAAGTTGAGGAAAGCAAATAAATTTCACAAAGATGATCAGTGATTTCAGAATTCAGTTCTTTTCAGTTTTCAGTTAAAGAAAAAAGAAACAAAACAATTATTTTATCTTTAGTTGACTTTATTACCACTTGAGCGCAGCCCAATAGATCCCGCAAAAACTATTGCACCATTCGGCCCTTGTGTCGGATCCGGGGGAATGATGGTCTCTATCCAACTTTAGTTGAAAAGTTGGCTCGTTCTGAAGCACATATTTTTATGCGCGATCAACTATCGTGAGAACTTTTTCTTTATAAGCATCAGTTAAACCCTTGGGGAACTGCAAGCTAGCCCTGCTCGTCAGGGTTGTCTAGTCTGTTCTCTGATTATAGTGCTCTAGCGAAACTATGGGCTGAATTATGAAACAGGATTAGATTTAATCTCAGAGGACACTATGAGCTGACTAACTGCGCTGTGATTGGTTGAAATCCCCACTAGAGGGCGTGTTAAGGAATTTTGTCCACTTAGATAAAATTCAATCCTGTTTCATAATTCAGACCTATGCGTATTTCATCTCTCCGTATTTGTTTCCATTCTCAGGGGTGAGACACATCTACTGCGGCCATCTCCACAGGAATGTCCAGGTCCAGTACAAGGATATGCGGCTAGTGGTCACCTCTGCTATAGGACAGCAGATAGGTCAGGACAAGTCGGGCTACAGGGTGGTCCATGTCACGCGAGATGATATCACTGATGAGTACTATGAGATATGATACAGGGTGGTCCATGTCACGCGAGATGATATCACTGATGAGTACTATGAGATATGATACAGGGTGGTCCATGTCACGCGAGATGATATCACTGATGAGTACTATGAGATATGATACAGGGTGGTCCATGTCACGCGAGATGATATCACTGATGAGTACTATGAGATATGATACAGGGTGGTCCATGTCATGCGAGATGATATCACTGATGAGTACTATGAGATATGATACAGGGTGGTGCTAGATGATATCACTGATGAGTACTATGAGATATGATACAGGGTGGTGCTAGATGATATCACTGATGAGTACAATGAGATATGATACAGGGTGGTGCTAGATGATATCACTGATGAGTACTATGAGATATGATACAGGGTGGTGCTAGATGATATCACTGATGAGTACTATGAGCTATGATGCAGGGTGGTGCTAGATGATATTACTGATGAGTACTATGAGATATGATACAGGGTGGTGCTAGATGATATCACTGATGAGTACTATGAGATATGATGCAGGGTGGTGCTAGATGATATCACTGATGAGTACTATGAGATATGATACAGGGTGGTGCTAGATGATATTACTGAAGAGTACTATGAGATATGATACAGGGTGGTGCTAGATGGTATCACTGATGAGTACTATGAGATATGATGCAGGGTGGTGCTAGATGATATCACTGATGAGTACTATGAGATATGATGCAGTGTGGTGCTAGATGATATCACTGAGTACTATACCTTGAATGAGATATAATAGGAACACAAGTTCTTACAATTATTATGATGTGTTAAGATTTGATGAACTCTCGTTTTTTAAAGACTCGTTTAGATTTTTATTATAAAAACATACTAGTAAAGTCACTTAAGACACTATAAATTAGAAAATAACTACACTTGGTATAATTTCCTATTAACAATAAGTACTATATATTTTTATACTTAATCATAACACATGTTTATACAAATTATTTACAATTTTCTTAGTGTTCAATGTTCATGTATTTGATAAATTAAAGCTAGAATTTACGTAAATGGAGATACAGTATGTCTTTCAGACAAATTAAATATCTAATTATTTTCATGCATAGCTTTTTAAAAGCTAATTATTTTCTTCCTCAAATCTAGATCTCGAAACATCGAATCAGTGTAATTTTTTCTCGCATTTCTTTATATATTTACACTAAAGCTGAATCATTATACAATCTGGTTATTGTTTAAATAATGTGGCACTCAATTCTGGGGCAATAACACATCCGAGGCTATGGTTAATGGTGGATCATAAAATACTTATGTATCTACGTTATTCATTTATATTATGTCACAAATTCAGTGGGTAGTACAGTAATACTTGACTCCTTATGACAAAACCCAAATACCTCATTGGTTTTTTCTAATGCCGCCACTTAATAGTCACTGTGGCTGAGTGAAGTAGTGGCTCACTTTAGATCTATATAAATAAGTTGCTATGTTAAACTTCTTGGAGTGAACGACATTTTATACTCGCAATCACGACTGTAATTATAAATTATACTCTTAGAGGGTAACCACCAGGCGAGGTTAACGCTCAAAGCATTTCCTACCACTTTAGAGTTTTACTAACACGTGGTCATGGTCACATACTAAAATAAAGAAGCAAAAATCCAAGCATTGGATGTGATCCGATCCACGGATCCATGAGATGGATTGTTTTTATTACAGAGTCACATCGAATACCAATGCTTGGTCCTAATAGCCCTTGGTCAGACTGAAGTGCGCCTTGATGAGTACAATGCTTGGCCCTAATAGCCTCAATGCTTGGCCCTAATAGCCTCAATGCTTGGCCCTAATAGCCTCAATGCTTGGTCCTAATAGCCTCAATGCTTGGTCCTAATAGCCTCAATGCTTGGTCCTAATAGCCTCAATGCTTGGTCCTAATAGCCTCAATGCTTGGTCCTAATAGCCTCAATGCTTGGTCCTAATAGCCTCAATGCTTGGTCCTAATATCCTCAATGCTTGGTCCTAATAGCCCTTGGTCAGACTGAAGTGCGCCTTGATGAGTCCTAATAGCCCTTGGTCAGACTAAAGTGCGCCTTGATGAGTCCAATGCTTGGTCCTAATAGCCCTTGGTCAGACTGAAGTGCGCCTTGATGAGTCGTAATAGCCCTTGGTCAGACTGAAGTGCGCCTTGATGAGTCCTAATAGCCCTTTGTCAGACTGAAGTGCGCCTTGATGAGTCTCCCGACGTAGCCCAGGGCCCCTCGTGAGGTGCTGGGCGTCAGCCGCCTCTTGAGGTTGAAGAAAGTCACCACCTTGAAGAGCATCATGATGACCAGCAGAGCCGCCACGTCCACCCAGTAGTTGCAGTCCTCCATGGCTACCCGCTCTAGCAGCAGCGAGGGGTGGCGCAGGTCACAGAACACTTCACTCTCGGGACACTCCATTGGGGCGCGGTCCTCGTAGAGCGCCAGGACAATACCTGTGATAGAGACAAGGAATAGTAAAACTCTTGGTAGAGCCGCCATGGCCTCACGCTTCAGCACTTGTCATCTCACACATGCTTTCGAGTGCAAAAGGTTAAATTATTTCCCTGTGGACGTTGTACATACTTACAATAGAGGAGAGCTGGCAACATGGGGATGTACATGAACATTGTTACTAGATGGCCCAGGTCACAGAGTACAAAATAAAGAGGTGTGATTTTTACTTTTGTTCTTGAAAATAATAACTTGCCTACGTCGTGGTTATTTTAAATACAAGTGTGTGGTACAATGTGTAGAAGTGAACAAACACATCTTAAATCCAAGAGTTTACATTCCATGGATCCAGTAGGTTTTGAACCTGCGCATTGCTCCTTGCCATTAGTGCACCAGTGGTGTAACACCACTGCACCACCGTCAGTTGAGTTTCATTATTTTTATGACCAAGCTGGTTTATCTTCGTCTTTTTTTCTCTCTTTTTCTAATATAAAAAACCGCTCATAAAATTTCAACTATGAATCACTCATATTTTTTTTTTTTTTTTTTTTTATGCGTGCAATTGATAATTTTCTACGAAGAATTTGCGTTACAAGGTATACTGAAGATGTCTGGACGGTACTTATATCAGAGAATCAGCATTGAGATACAGAAGGAAAACGCCGCAAGCACTGTGGGCGCATGTCCAGTCTCAGAAGATCTCAATGAAATATTTTATTTGAAATTAGTAGTTTAAAATGTTCGAATTTCAAATACTTACCTTCTAGTCCATAGCGCAGGTAAGAGCCATACATGCCTAGCCGTATGAGAGGCGGGATGTGGTTGGACCCGGTGCCTAGGCCGTAGATAGCCAACAGCATGAATGGGACTGACAAGGCCGGACCCATGAACACAGAGTTCTGAGAAAAAAAACAACATTTTGTGGTAGAAAAAAAAAAAAAAAAAAAAAACATTTACAACTAGAAATGAGGTAGTTCTGCTTGCATTTGAATTTCTAAGATGAATCAGAGTAAATGGGACTAACCGACCTCAGTAGCTCGATAGATTAGGCGGCGGACTTGTAAAATGGAGGTCAGTGGTTCGAGTCCAGAGTTTAGCAAAGATTTAGTAAAGCTAGTTTGAGTAACTGTGATATCACGATTGTGGTGATTAACACAAATATGATATTTTTTACATTAATAATAGTAGTACTTTGTTTAGACTGTCGGCTTAAGAAAGGGAGTCCCATTACGCTCACATACCCCTGAAGTAATGCCACACGGAGCACACGGCGGTTCCAGGGCATAAATGAAAAAAGAACGGATAAATGAAGGGGTTTTTAGACGGTACAAAACCTTCTTGCTGGCTCACAGGAACTTACCTACGCCGCCGGTCGGTGTTTAATGCAAATTTTCCCCTTCTCTAAAAAAAAAAAAATTAACGCTCACAATTTTTTTTTTTTAAATTATTATTTTTAAATTTATGATGCAATTACATGAAAATTTACAAAAGTAAAAATAATATATAGAAAAATAATATACATATACAGGGAGTCCCATTACGTTAAAAGTTCATAGAAAGCTGCAACTCACCACCACATTCAGCTGAGAGGAGATGGCAAAGCCTAGGCTCTCCGAGGTGAGGCCCACCAGATAGCAGATGGCAGAGAACTTGAGGATCCGGGTCCATTCCATGGGCATTCCAGTCAGGGTGTAGGCCACCACGATGTAGATCAAACCCAGGAGGAACTGGAAACAAGGTTATGAGGAGTATTGTGAAGGTGTGTACCACTGTACCACAGTAGTATTAATATACAGTATAAGACAACTTGAGGATTTCCAGTCAGGGTGTAAGCCACCACGATGTAGATCAAACCCAGGAGGAACTAGAAACAAGTTTATAAGGGGATTTAGTGAAGGTGTGTACCACAGTAGTATTCCAGCCTCCGTGGCGTAACGGTTGTGACTACTGCCCGAAGTCCAGAGATCCTGAGTTCGATTCCCGGTCGGAGCAGATTTTTCACACAGAAAATTCTGTTCCCTCCGTATATGTGAGGCTGGCATTTCCGGCCCTACCCAGGCTGGGTGAGGTTAATGTGGGTAGCTGGTACGATTCCCAGCGAATGGAGAGTAAAAACCCCCGTCCCGTCTACCTCAAGTCAGGACGTTAAAACCAAACAGAATCAATGAACATGAAAGGAGCCTAGACATTGGATCCGGGCGTCCATATAATTCTCTCACCACCGTGATTTAGGTATCAATACCTAACTCACGGACACGGAATTATTATTATTACAGTAGTATTAATATACAGTATAAGATAACTTGAGGATCGTGGGTCATTCATTCCATGGGCATTCCAGTCAGGGTGTAGGCCACACCGATGTAGATCAAACCCAGGAGGAACTGAGTGGATCAGTAGAAATATGGTTGTGAGGAGATGGGTTGGATGGTAATAATAATATCGCCTTATTTCTGGAATAATGGGACTATTAAAGTCACATTATTCCAGCAGTAAGCCCAAGACATATTATTATGTGGTAAAAATCCCAAACGGGAGGATAAAATGTCATGTCCCGGCCGGGTTTCGAACCACTGAGCTACCGGGACAGACAGATGGTAAAGTTTGCCATAGGCAATAATCACGCCCTTTTTACATTTATTGTTATTTATTACTTTAATGTCAAATAAGGAATCTTATTATTATTATTTAGGGCCACATTATGAAACAGGATTAAAGTTAAGCTAAGCCAGACACCCCCTTAAGTCGGAGTTTCAACCAATCACAGCGCACTATAGCCCGAGTTGAAGGAGAGTCTGGCTTATCTTAACATTGGATTAATGGTTAAACCAGTGACGGAATTATTGGCGAAAAAAGATATGATACAGAAAAATGTTATATAATTCTGTGCTACCCACTATAAGTGTGATATAATAACACTAAGAACACATTTATTCATTTAAAAGTCTAAGTGAAGGATCTTCGTTTATCTTTGTTGTAAGATCATTTTACTAAAATGAGATTTGCTGTTATTGTTGTGATTTATTTTCAACATTTGCCTTCTTCCTGATCATCTTTTGTAAAAAGATCCCCCCTAGATTTTTCTTATGAAGTACAGAGTATAAATTTAATGTGCACTGGTATTCAAGTGGTTAACGCTCTATTCTGGTAATACAGGTGGAGCATTGATCTGTTGGTTCGAATTCCAACCACTGCATAAATTTTTCCACATTAATTTGATTACGTGACCACATAATGATAAGACTCTGAGTGTTAGGTGGTAGAAAATGCTCTGAGCATTAACTTGACCTGATTACTTTTCACTAAATTGAAATATTATTAAAAAAGTTGGAAACTTTAGTAAGTTTCTCACCAGAAGAGGGAACCTGGATAGCGTGAAAGCCATGTAGTAGGGGCGCAGGCCATACCAGCGGTTGAAGTACTCCCTTTTCAGTAGCTTCACTTCTTGGGGAACTGAAAAATATAAACGTATTTTTTATTTATTTTTTGAAGAAGAAGATACATACCTAATAATGATATCAACAGATATAAAAAAGTTTAAAAACATTGTTTATCATATTAGTGTTAATCACTTTCGTGATATCACAACTAATCTAAAGAAATCATTAAACACAAAAAGCAGTGTTGTGTGATCTCAGACATGACATCGAACTTATGTGCAGTTGTACTCTTGTCATGTGAGACATGACATCAACCTTATCTGAGGTCGAACTTTTTTTTGCGACGAGTTGTAGGAGGTTTCTTGTTTGTCCTTTTACACATGCTTTCGAGTGCGAAAGGTTAAATTCTCTGTAGAAGTTGTACTTACAATAGAGGAGAGCAGGCAACATGGGGATGTACATGAACATTTTTTTTTATTATTATTATTATTTTCAAACGCATCATTTATGATGCAATTACATGAAAATTTACTAAGGGGAAAAATAATATAAATATATATCTATGTTTAAAAAATAATATAAAAATAATAAAAAAATAATAATATTAATGATCAGTAATCGTGCTGGGGGTGCTACTCTTTGTATATTGTATGTATAGTATTAATATATGTCAGTCTATTTATCCCTATATCTAGTTCTTGTGCAAATGTGTTGTATGGGCTAAGAACATTGTTACCTAGTTGTTGTACTTACAATAGAGGAGAGCAGGCAACATGGGGATGTACATGAATATGATGACACAGATGAAACAGAAGCCGAACATGAAGAGAGTTTTGGACCCGTCCTGGCCCATATTGAGGAACATCCCTGCAGATGCCAGCGTCATGAAGAGAATGATGAGACACTTCACCAGGATCACTTTCTGAAATAATAACAATAATAACACCGTTAGGTATTGTATATTTACGGTACATGAACAATTTACAAGGAACAAACAAATTACCATTAAATAACACAAAATAAAAACAATAATGATCTTTATTTCTTTATCTTTTACATATACATTTTTATGTTCCCATGAAGTACTAGTGTACTTTTCGGAAACAAATCATACAGATAATAAAACAGGCTATAAACTCAGGCATTTTGGGGAAGATTTCGATTTTCCTTTTTAATTACAGAACTTACGATTTTTTGCAGAACTTTTGTTCGAACTAACGATTTTTTACAGAACCTTTGTTCTAATTTACGATTTTTTGCAGAACTTTTGTTCGAACTTACGATATCTCTATAGTGCTGGAGCATCATTCTGGAGAAGAGAACACTAAACTGTGTCCAGGCGGAGGAATCGAAGTCGTATACTGTCTTGTGTACCGCCGCGTACTGGGAGGGTCTCTTGATCAGGCGGTCCTTGTCTGGAATTGCGATACAGAAGATAAATTGGTACTACGAAAAATATTTTGAGTCTGCTGAGAAGAAAATACCTACTTTTGTTTTGGAACTTAAGTATAGTTATTACTTTCTTTTTCTTTTTACTCTATCTTATCTCGCTTGAGAAGGGTCGACGATGTTCAACCTCATGGTTGAGGCTGGTTGGTTTTGGCACATGTTTTGGATGCGCTTCCTAACGCCAACGATTCTATTTAATTTAACGTCCTGGATCGGGACTGGGGTATCACCCTCCATACGCTGGGAATCGTACCAGCTACCCACATTAACCTCACCCAGCCTGTGTAGGGCTGGAAATGAAAGCCTCACATGTACGGAGGGAACAGAATTTTCTGTGTAAAAAATCTGCTCCAACCGGGGCTATCGAACTCAGCCATTGCCACTTTATAGAAAGCAAAAAAAAATATATATCTAGTATTTATCAGGGTTTTGCTGACTCGCTGGAAATCGCACACCTCACCCAGCCTGGGTTGGACCGGGACTGATGTCAAAGGTACTGACCTGAATTCTGCTGGGACTGGGGTAGCTGTTTGTTCCACCTGTATATTCTACCGTTGTCGATGCTCAGCATCATCTTTTCGTTGAAGTTGCCGTACTCCCCGCTAGAGACTTCTATCACTGGAAGCAGAGAGAAAAGAAATACACACTAAATTGTCTGTCCCGGTAGCTCAGTGGTAAAGGCGGCACTCTGTGAATCCAGAGGTCGCGGGTTCGAAACCCGGCCGGGACATGACAAGTTATCCTCTCATTAGGGATTTTTACAACATAATAATACATATTGGGCTTACTCGTACAATAATGGTACTTAAAAGTCCTAATCGGGCAGTATAAATAAGGCGATATTAATATTATAAATTTTATTTATTCAAATAACAGCATTATCTGAATAAATATTATCTGACCTGGTTATAGTGTTGCAGAGGAAACTCCTTACAATTAATACTGCGACTTAATGAGATCTATTGTTACCAGTTGATTCTATTTGGTTTAACGTCCTGATTTGGTATATTAGCTGGGAAACGTACCAGCTACTCACAATAACCTAACATAGCCTGGGTTGTGGGCGGAAAGATTACTTACTAAATAAAACAAATGTGTTTCTTTGTGTTATAATATCACAGAAATTAGGACTTTACGTATCTTTAATAATGCGCGAACTATTTGACTTGGCGGGTCAGAGCGCTATCACGCTCCTTAATATCCTATGATCTTATTTTTGCCTATAATTCCGCCATTGGTCGATGCCCATATTAAAGCAACCACTCATTTTTCCTCACGAGGTATGAGCGGAGACCGCGAACATCCAAGTGCAGAGCTGGAAAAAATCCTCCCCCGCTGGAGATCGAACCATGCGTGCAATTACTTCATGTAAATCATGTAAAAATTTACAATAAATAAAGAGGTGCTATATTAAACTGTTAGCGTAATGGGACTTCTTGTCTCGAGCCGACAGTCTAAATAAAGCAATACTATACTATACTGTCCCGGTCTGTCCCGGTAGCTCAGTGGTAAAGGCAGCACTCTGTGAATCCAAAGACTCCAGAGGTCGTGGGTTCGAAACCCAGCCGGGACATGACATGTTATCCTCCCAATTGGGATTTTTACCACATAGTAATATGTCTTGGGCTTACTGCTGGAATAATGGGACTTTAATAGTCCTAATCGGGCAGTATAAATAAGGCGATATTATTATTATATTATATACTTACTGAAATCGGCGGGGTTGTAGTGGCGCGGGCAGTGGAGGTTGAGCGAGGCGAGGAACGGGACCACGTCCTGGCCCACCCCCGCGAACATGCACTGACCCTCCGCCACTAGGTAGACGTGGGAGAACTGTGCGAACAGACGGGCACTAGGGGTGTGGATGGAGCAGATCACGGTGCGGCCACCACTGGCCAGCATGCCCAGGAGAGACACGCACTGGGAGCTGGACAGATCATCCAGGCCTCTGGGGGGAGATGGGTTTGAGTTAATAGTTTGTATTGTTTAAAAAATTATATGTATTACATATGTACATATGTTCTGATATTCATGTACATCTAATACAACTTGTCACTTTTCTGTTTATACTGATACTGATATACCATGCACTTAGCTGGTAATCAAGTGGTTGACACACTAGTCTGGTAATTCAGTGCATGAATTTTCACTCATTAATTTGAGTTTGTGAAGAAAAGGCTTTATAAGCATAAACCTTGCCTGGTGGTTACCTTCCACTAAAGAATGTTATTATTATTACATATCTCGAAACGTTTCCATCTATATAACGGATCGATTTATAAAAACTCTCCACCATTGTCAGTACTGTTGTACGTTTTAGGGAGTGTTTGGATCAATAACAGACCGCCACTGGGAACGAGGGCTAAACTCACGTGATTGACCATTGATCATTTACCCTTAGTCAAGCTGTAGGTACCAGGGTCGGGGTCGAGGGTCTAGGGCCTCGGTCGGCAATTAGCGGACCGCGAAGCTCATTTGTCCGGCCCGCGAACAAAATTTTAGGTTCGAAAAATAATATTTTTTTCTCTTTCTTAAAAAAAAAAAAAAAATTGATTTGCAAGAAGAAGTAGTCCTAAAAATGTGCAAAGAGATTTTATCGACAGAAAAGTTTTGGTGTGCGAAAGTTCCAAAAGACTGATGGTTCTTATTAATCCGGACCGCGGAGATTTTTCTCATTTTAATCTGGACCCTAACAGGATTTAATTACCGACCCCTGGTCTAGGGTGTAGGGACTGTAGGGTATAGGCCAGAGTCCTCGTTGTGGCCGCCTTCTTAGTCAGTCCCACAGCTATGGGCACGGGCAGTCACTCCTGATCTTCACTCGTACTGAGAGGCGGGACGATAAGGTCCGACTTCTAAACTCGAGGCATGGCCAGGTTTAGTTTAACTTAACACTTTCACCGCCAACTGTATTTTCGACTATTTTCATTCTTAGGCCAGGCGTGATTTTGATGTGGTGATACTTCAAAGTATCACTGGGCTGGGGAAGAGATTTCATGTCTACGCCAAGTGATACTTTTAAGTATCACCTTCAATTTGGAATTTTTAATGTTCTTGGATACTGCTAGGCCAGAGCAACACATTTCTCATGTTAAACATAGAGAAAGTGTTACTCACAAGTATCACCAGCGTCTTATAGAAGACTCTGTGGGTGATACTTTGAAGTAGAACCATGTTCATACTAGCGCATAATAGCGCAGAGCCAGGTGATACTTTCATGTATCACCTGGCGCTGAAAGTGTTAAGCTAGACTCACGTGGTAGGTTCGTCGAGGAAGATGACAGGGGGATTGTCCACTAGTTCCAGAGCGATGGACAGTCGCTTCTTCTCTCCTCCTGAGAGGCGGGATGATAGGGTCCGCTTACACTTCTGAAGTCGCAGCATGGCCAGGATTTCGTTTACCTGAAATAGAAATGGGGAATTAAACCAATTAGTGGTTAAGGCGCTGGTTGTTGTTGTAGTGCTGGCTACAGCTTGTGGGGGTGGAATGATGGTCTCCAGCCATTTTTATTTCAAAATTGGCTCGTCCTGACCCACATCTTTCTATGTGCGATCAACCATCATGAGGACTTGTACTTTTCCTTTACAAGCCATTAAGGCGCTAGTTTGGTGATCTCGGCCCATATAGAATGTTCTTCTTATAATCACAGTCTACAGTTTCTGGGCTTTTCTCTCTGTCTCTCTCACATAATCACAGTCTACAATTTCTGGGCCTTGCTCTCTCCCTCTCTCTCATACTCACAGTCTGCAGTTTCTGGGCCTTAGTCTGGCTCTCTCCCTCTCTCTCATACTCACAGTCTGCAGTTTCTGGGCCTTAGTCTGGCTCTCTCCCTCTCTCTCATACTCACAGTCTGCAGTTTCTGGGCCTTAGTCTGGCTCTCTCCCTCTCTCTCAATTCTCTCATACTCACAGTCTGCAGAGTCTGGCTCTTCCCCTCTCTCTCATGATCACATTGCTCACAGTATACAGTTTCCGGGCCTTAGTCTGGCTCTCTCTGTCTCTCTCACAGTCTACAGTTTCCGGGCTTTTCTCTCTCCTCTCTCTCTCTCTCTCTCATACTCACAGTCTGCAGTTTCTTGGCCTTGAACTGGCTCTCTCCCTCCCTCTCTCTCTCTCTCTCTCTCTCTCTTACATTCATACATACCTTATTTTCTATCTATATAATTATGTCATTTTTTAAGCTTTAGATCTATGTAAGTAGTAGAAGAGAGCTTACCATCTCAGAAGTTATTTTATTAGCTTAGGTGGTAGTATAAGATTAATTTATTGTAAAAAATATATGAAATTTATCAATCAATCAATCTCTCTCTCTCTCTCTCCTCTCTCTCTCTCTCTCCTCTCTCTCATACTCACAGTCTGCAGTTTCTGCTCCTTGGTCTGGCTCTCTCTCTCTCTCTCTCTCTCTCTCTCTCTCCTCTCCTCTCTCATACTCACAGTCTGCAGTTTCTGCTCCTTGGTCTGCTCTCTCTCTCTCTCTCTCTCTCTCCTCTCTCTCTCTCCTTCCCTCTCTCTCATACTCACAGTCTGCAGTTTCTGCTCCTTGGTCTGGCTCCTCTCTCTCTCTCTCTCTCTCTCTCTCTCTCTCTCTCTCCTCTCTCTCTCTCTCTCTCTCTCCCTCTCTCTCTTTCTCTCTCTCTCTCCCTCTCTCTCATACTCACAGTCTGCAGTTTCTGCTCCTTGGTCTGGCTCTCTCTCTCTCTCTCTCTCTCTCTCTCTCCCTCTCTCTCATACTCACAGTCTGCAGTTTCTGCTCCTTGGTCTGGCTGCTCCCCAGCTTGAGGTGGGCAGCTATCATCATGGACTCCAGCACCGTGACCCCTGGCTGCAGCAGATCCTCCTGCATGATGTAGCGGGAGAGCTTGCGGAACTGCCTGATGTCCTGGGGCTGACTGTTGATCAGGATCTGGCCCGAGGCGTTGCCCACCCTGGAACAAGGAACAACAATGATAATATAATAAAAAAAAGTTATCATATTTGTGTTAATCACTTTCGTGATATCACAACTACTCAAACTCGCTTTACTAAATCTACGCTGAATCCGGGACTTGAACCACCGACCTCCAGGTTACAAGTCCGCCGCCTTATCGACCAAGCTATTGAGGTCGGTATGATAATATAATAATAATAAGCCCTCTGACACTCTGTACAGAGCTCGGGCCTCCCTTTTTGGGGTTTTATTTTGTTTTTACAGATACATTACATAAACAATATTATTCACATTATTGGTACATAAAATACAACAATAGTATAGAAGCCAAATACAAATGGCTTAGGATGAGTCCTCCGTATACAAAAAAGAAAAGAAATGAAAAATAAGACAAATGATTTATTATTATTATAAGTGACCATCATTGCTATAACTATGTAATAATAATAATAATATCGCCTTATTTATACTGCCCGATTAGGACTATGAAAGTCCCATTATTCCAGCAGTAAGCTCAGACGTATTATTATGTGGTAAAAATCCCAAATGGGAGGATAACTCGTCATGTCCCGGTTGGGTTTCGAACCCGCGACCACTGGAATATCTGGATTCACAGAGTGCCGCCTTTACCACTGAGCTACCGGACAGACAAATAAAAATGGCTTAGGATGAGTCCTCTGTATACAAAAAAGAAAAGAAATGAAAAATAAAACGAATGATTTATTATTATAAGTGACCATCAGGCGCGGCCGCTGGAAAAATGCTTTGGGGGGTGCTGCCACATAAACCGGACTAAAATAGGATTTATAGAGTCGCTCTTTCAATATCTATAGATAACTGAAACTATGTTTCGAGTTTGTTTACCATGCCAATCATAATAATTATGTATGAATATTCTAGAAAGGTGTGATAATTTTCATTGTGTACGAGTTAGGACTTGAGAAAATCCTCTCTTTTTTGTCTGGGGGTGCTGCAGTTCCGCAGCTCCTTAGCACCGGCCACGCCTGGTGACCATCATTGCTATAACTATGTAGTCACACAATCAATTAAAATAAATAATAATAATAATATCGTCTTATTTATACTGCCCGATGAGGACTTTTAAGACCCATTATTCCTGCAGTGAGCCCAAGACGTATTATGATGGGGTAAAAATCCCAAATGGTAGGATAACTTATCATGTCCCGGTTGGGTTTCGAACCCGCGACCACTGGAATCTCTGGATTCACAGAGTGCCGCCTTTACCACTGAGCTACCGGGACAGACAAATAAAAATGGCTTAGGATGAGTCCTCTGTATACAAAAAAGAAAAGATAAATAAAACAAATGATTTATTATTGCTATTGCTATAACTATGTAGTCACACAATCAAATAAAATAAATAATAAAACCGTGCGTTGACGGTTGAGACTACGGCTGTAGTCCAGATCCCGAGTTCGATCCTCGGTTGGAGCGGACTTCTTGAAGAAAATTATGTTCCCTCCAAACACGTGAGGCTGGCATTTTCGGCCCTACACAGGCTGGGTCAGGTTAATGTTTGTAGCTAATAATAATAAATTAATAATAAATACTGAAGTAATCATCGTGGCCAAGTTGGTAGAACACTAGTCTTGCACGAACGGTGGCCTGGGTTCAAAATTTTCTGCTCTGTACTTGAATGTCCGGGGTAAACCCATACCTCGTGAGAAAAAAATGAGTAGTTACTTGTATGAGTAACTACTAGTGGCGACATTACCAGAGGGTAAAGAAATTAATGTAATGGAATTCGAAAAGTGAAGGAGACTCTTGGTGATGCGGCACTACCCACAAATAAACCATCCATCCATACATACTGGGAAAGTAAATATTTAGGCGGGTTAAAGATGCAAATCTTCTGTCAGAAGAACGATGATTTACCATTGCTAATACTACTATCATAATAATTATTATTAAATCAGTTGTATAAGTATTTTTTTTATTTACTACTGTGACGTGACGACCTTAGTGTTGGATAGATAATATTATGTTATCTTGTCATCGGCGCGCAAAGTAAATAAAGATAATAATCAAAAAATAGTCACTTACCTATAGTCACTTATGAGTTTTATATACAGGGTCCGCCAAAAAAAAGGAGCCACTCAAAAAATCTAGAGACCGGATTATCTTTTTTTAAATGCTACAACACCATTATATCGAGGGGTAAACCTTTTCTACTGGGTTTGGTTTTTTATCATTACCAGGTTCGGCCTCAGGGGGGTCAACTTTGGAATCTTAAATGGAACCACCCTATTTGTAATACATTCCTGAAAAGTAGTTGACATTAAAAGTATTTTAAGACAAGTTTTTAGGTTTGAGAAAAGTCATCAACTACTTTTCAGAAATACATTACAAATAGGGTGGTTCTATTTAAGATTCCAAAGTTGACCCCCCCTTGGTAATGATAAAAAATCAAACCCCAGTAGAAAAGGTTTATTTATTTATTTGCGCTTTATTTCTTTTTACAAAACAATCATCAACAAAGAATTAATAACAATAATTAAAAAAAAAACTTAGAAGTATGTATGTACAAAAAAATAATAATAAAGATCAATAATAATTTTTAATTACAAAAAAGGTTCCCCCCTCGATATAATGATACACGTGTAAAAAATTAAAAAAATAAAATAATAATAATCCGTTCTCTAGATATTTCGAGTGGCTCCTTTTTTTTGGCGGACCCTGTATACATATGTATAGAGATGAGAACACTAGAGGTACTCACTGACTACTGACGAATACCAATTACAGTGACTTGTGAGATATTAGTGTTACTGACGAAATGTTCGAGGGTCCAATGGTCACGTTCAAATGCGATAATACAGAGTAGCTCGCCGATTGTTCAAAGAGATTTGAATAATTGATAAATATTGTATTGCACAATAACAATCGAATAATTTCGTTGACCTTTTCCATGTATTGAATCAAACTTGACTCTAGCGTTTATTGGTCACGCTTAGTAAAATAAATACTTCGAGATACAAGTATCCTCATTTAAACAGATTGTTTATTAAAGTATCCTCATTGTCGTTGGTAAATTGTTTATTAAAGTAAAATTCCAATAAATAAAAATAAAATAACAAAAACTCTGACCACGACGGATTCAAACCCCGCCCCGCGACTTACTTGAACCCCCCCCCGTGACTTACTTGTACCCGGCGAGAACATTGAGGAGGGTGCTCTTGCCCGCCCCGGATGGACCCAGGATGGCTGTTAGCTCTCCCGACTTGAAGAGACCGCTCACACTTCGCAGGATGATCTTGGAACCTGAAACAAAAAAACAGGACAATGAATTACTTTTCAGTGACCTCATCAGTAGCTCGATCGATTAGGCGTTAATGAAGACCATGCACTGGTAGTCAAGTGGTTCAGACGCTAGTCTGGTAATCCAGGTAGCGCAGGGATCCGTTGGTTCGGATCTCACCCAATGCATGAATTTTTCCTCTTTTATTTGAGAATACATAGGACCACATAATAATAAGACTCCGAGTGTTAAGCGGTAGAAAATGCTTTTAGCAACCTCGCCTGGTGGTTACCTTCCATTAAAGATTATTATTATTATTATTGAGACCGTTGGTTCGTGTACGGCAAAAAATTAGTCAATCGTCCTAGAGTAGTTGAGACTAGGAAACTCCCAGCTGTGCCCAGTGCCCCGTCTACCTCCGCGTGCTAGAAACCAATAATCTGGTGCTGTGCTTTGCCCCCCCCCCTCCCCCCAGGGGCAGGGATCCTCAGTTCCTATTACAGAGTTGGAGAAATTGCGAACACCAGGATTGTGATATTGTGATTTACACATTCTCGTGTGAACAACAAAAGATTTTTCATTTTAACGCAGGACACAAGGACCATACTCCCACGACACAAGGACCATATACTTCATAGGTGTGGTGGCCCTTAGTGTGGGATGACGACAGCCAAAAGAAACCAGCATAAGTTCAGTTGAAAATATTATGAATTACGTAAACTGTCATTGTTATATAATTATATTTTAACCATTTACTTGTCTTGTATTAAATAAATAAAATAAAATAAAAATAATTAGGCTGTTAAAAAATCAATATAATGTAGGTATTTACATTGTACCAACCAAATTTTCTAATATCAAACAACAAATATAATCTAATAGTTTTCTGCCATCCCATAAATTCCATCTCCTAGTTAAATTCAAGAGTACGTCAGTTGTTTTTCAAAGAATAAAGTTCCAATAATGGAGTAATGGTTACTGATCTACACAGTACTCAAGCTAACTGATAACTATGTCATTAAGAGAACCAAATTCAAAGAGAAGTTTTTTCAACACTTAAAAATATACGTTGAAAAAAAACGGCCACAGCAATGTACGAGTTCTTTCTGCATTAAAAAAAATTGCACATTTCGTTTGTAATGGTATAAAAAAAGGGTTCTCTTCTTTAGGTCAAGGTTTGAATGGCATATTGGTTCAATATTGACTAATCATGGTCTTTTCTTCTTCTCCTTCTTAAAAGCAGTATATATACCTAAGAAGTATTTTTTTAAGTGGGTGTTTTTTGCGATGTATACCAACCAAACCAGATAATGCTATGTTTTTTTCTCACTATTTAGAATTAATTCAGATTTTTTCAAACTACTCGAGCTAGAGCTGTTGATTAAAAAAGAGTAGTTAGTGGTTAGTGGCCAGTGAAAAATAACGTTCGGTTAGTTACCAGCTATATACGAATGTACCTTCATTTGTCCCGCTAGCTCAGTGTTAAAAGCGGCACTCTGTAAATCCAGAGGTTCCAGAGGTCGCAGGTTCGAAACCCAGCCGGGACATGACAAGTTATCCTCCCATTTGGGATTTTTACCACATAATAATACTCTGCTCCCTGCTAGAATAATGGGACTTAATAGTCCTAATTGGGCAGTATAAATAAGGCAATATATTATTATTATTCATTTGTATTGAACATTTGGGTCCCCAACCTTGAGGGATGAGAGAATAGAGTTCTCCTATCCCTGAACTTGAAATCATGGGGTTGATTCTTACAGGTGCAATTTACACACATGGTATAGTTAATCAACTAGTCACATAATAATAGTAACACTCTTTAGTGGAAGGTAACCACCAGGCGAGGTTAATGCTCAAAGCATTTTCTACCACCTAACCCTCAGAGTCTCATTATTATGTGGTCACAAACTCAAATGAATGAAGGAAAATTCATGCACTGGGTGGGATTTGACTATACGCTACCTGGATTACCAGACAGCAGACTAGCGCCTTAACCACTTCACTACTAGTGCACCTAGTAGTAAATATGCGTCGAAAATTTCGAAGTTTCGCTTTTTTATCAGTATAATCAGTATAAAAAGAAAAGTGAGAAGTTGTATTAGATATATAGGAATATTATACTAATAAGCGTTGCCACAACGGAACTCTATCCTCCATTCTCTTAGTAAGCTCTCAGCTAGTCAAAAACCAGGAATGGTTGGCTTCTATTATGTAGTCTGGTAAAAATTACCATATCTAGATCATCTTGTTCACTTGGCATCTAGGTACCTAATTAATCAGGTGATTAGTTGTGTATATCTGAAGAGCTTGGAAGCTCTTCAGAATCTGGGACATCAATGTAATGCAATACATCATTAGATTCATTAGTTATTCTGTTCTTTTTTTTATAAATTTATTCTTCGAGCCAAGAAGAGCGAACGATATATCTTCTTCTTTTAGTTTGCCTTTTCCCAAATTTAGTTGAGGTCGGCATCGTCCAACCTCTTCCACATAGTTGAGGTTGGTTGTTCTTTCCTCCTTCTTCTTCTTTCACTTTGCCTTTTCCCAAACCTACAGTCATGGGATTGGCATTGTTCAACCCCTTTCAGTTCAGTTTGCTTGAATCTGGGACTCCTATAGATCCACATTTTAGGACGAATGCCCTTCCAAACGATGACCCTGCTAGGGATGTCAATAATTCATGTTTGTGACGTTATTGTCCTATGGCCTGACACAACTGGTACCATATCTCTGTTTAATGTTTAACGTCCCACAGTGAGACAATCATTAATAGAGTTAAAGATTCTTGTGTTAATCACATCACGAAGTAATGTATCACACGGTTCCGGGATCTCATACGTCTTTTGAGGATAGGTTTTTAGTGGGTAAAAATCCCACACCCCAGGTACTTAAAAAAAATCACTTTCGTGATATCACTCAAACTCACTTAACTAAATCTGCGCTGAAACCGGGATTTGAACCGCCGACCTCCATATCACAAGTCCGCCGTTTTGTCGATAAAGCTACTGAGATCAGTTAAAGATATTTAAAAAGATAAACTGGTGTGAACAGTAAACATCACACGACTTTCTATTACAAAAACTTGAGCAGGTATTTTTTATTAGAAATGTCTGAAAATAACTAAAAGAAAAAGAAAATATTATTATTAATTTTACTACCGTCGCGTCGTGTCGATCGTTCGTATTACAACATTAACTTATCAATTGACGATGACGGTCTGCATTGTAGCAAAGTCATCTTACGGAATATTTCTCTTGGGTGGGAAGAAACACAACACTAGTAATAGTAATACTACCCCTTTAGGTGCTGGGTCATTGCAAGACGATCAAAAAAATCCCACACCAATATTTTGTTATCACCTATCGAATATAAATTGCCTGTAGAGCCAATTATAAGTACCAAATTTCACCATCCCATCTTCCAAATTCATTAAAATATCAATCAAAATCCATTTTAGGATTTTGCCATTTCATCTAAGTATATTTTGCAATTCCTATCGTCAGCGAAGCATTAATGTTTAGCCTAATTATACCTACTATAGTGGTGCATGACGCTTTAAAATTTACCTCTGCCCTTAGGTTCTTGTCATAATAAAAGACATTGTGCTAATAGTTTTGCCGTTAAGCTGTTGTCAAAATAAAGATTTTTTTTTTTTGGCATTGGGAGGCAAGGCCATGCCATACAGCCAGTGTTAGTTTTAGGGGTTGTCAAAAATCCATTTTGGCTCCAAGAGTATTTTTTTTTTATTTTAATTTTAATTATTTCAGGCCGCTGCCCAGCTTTTTTCTTTCTTTCATTATTTCTTATTCTTCTTTTAATAGGATTAATTTTATTCACCTAGGTGAATTTATAACAACAGCACCGCGGCCCCTTTACTATACCCAATGACCACTCCCAGGGGGTCGTCGCGGGCCCTTAGAGGGACCACGGACTTCAGTTTGGGAAACGCTGCTCCAAGGAGATTCTCATTAAGAACCTCACGAATCTTGGGTGATGTGCGGGTACCTAATGACTCACTAATGAGGATTGCCCCGCAGCTGTTTGCCTGGAGATGTTGGGTAAACATCATTAGGGTTATAACTGTCCCATTGTTTGTTCAATGCGTATTGCCATGACAGCCAGACATAGGTCAGTTATTGCCTCTGGTATAGTTGACACTCTCAGGGCTATTGTCCTCTAGCTTGACTGCGTAGGCAATATGAAACCGTTGACTTTAACGGGGCAGCAGCCACTAGGCAATCAATATGACCTATTGCTTCAAACGGGACAGCACCCTCAAAGCAGCCTCTATATGATCTATTCCTTGAGATAGAACAGCGCTCACAACCACTAGGCAGCCAATATGAACCATTGCTTATAATGGGACAGCGCCCTCAAAGCAGCCAATATGAAACATAGCTTATAATGGGACAGCGCCCTCAAAGTAGCCTCCATATGACCTATTTCTTGAGATGTAACAGAGCCCACAACCATAAAGCAGCCAATTTGAACCATTGCTTATAATGGGACAGCTCCCACTCCACTAGGCAGCCAATATAAATCATTGCTTGTAATGTGACAGCGCCTTCTAAGCAATATGGAACACTAACCAGCTGTTGGCGCAAACAACTTACTAATAGCAGCCCATATGTACCATTGCTTATAATGGAACAGCGCCCTCTAAGCAGCCAGTATGGAACACTAAGCAGCTGTTGGCGCAAACAACTTACCGTTGAATGTCCGGCTTTTGTCTTTGTAATAACTTATGTACACCTAGACAGCCAATATGAAACATTGATTGTAATGGGACAGCTCCCACTAGGCAGCCATTATGGAACACTAAGCAGCTGTTGGCGCAAACAGCTTGCCGCTGAAGGTCCGGCCACACCTAGTTCTTGACCGTGTATAAAATGTAGGAAGTTTTTTGTAATATTTTTTGTTGAGGGAAAGTACAGTCTTTAAGTCTGGAAATACGGACTAAAGTTTCGAATTTTTTTTTCGTGAATTGGTCATTCATGCGGGATTTGCGAAGATTAATAATAATATTTAAGCTATGCATGATAGGTACCTGATACACATCATAAGGTATTTTTTCCGTTACCTTAGTAGAATCATATGTTTCAAAATCCTACTGACATCGAACAACAGATCTTCAGATCTTTTTTTTCTGATTGAACGCTAATAGGAACCTTGATGCAAAATTTTAGCTGTGTTGTTATTACCCAGTGTCTTCTAGTAATCACTGATGAGTAGGTCAACAAGTGAGTGTCTTTCACATATTCAAGTTTAGATAATATCTAATCTTCTAGCTAGTGGTTACCTTCCACTGGAGGGTCTATTAATGTTTTTAGTGTAATTACAAATCAACGGGATGAAACCCATTATTATATGAACAGAAATCATCTTGCTTCAATTCTTTGGACTGCATTGGATTACATAGACCCTAATTGATAACAATTAAACAGTTTCATATTGCACGTATCCAGTTTAATTTTATGATGATACGATCATTACAAGATCAATTAAACACTTTATTGCTCATTTCCCGGTTTTCAGTGGTAGGATTATCCTTGTGTGAGTTTACTGGATATCGACATTACTGGATTTCAGTGATAGGATATCCTTGTGTAAGTATTACTGGATATCAGATAGATTACGATTTCCATGATCCTTTGTATTAATTGCAGTTATTTTATTTAATTTTATGTGGAGGATTTAATTTCTCAGGAATGGAAACGATTTACGACTGTGTGGGTTTGAATGCTTTTGAGGTTTCCGATTACTACAACTTCAAACATACAGTTAGTCCCGGTATCTCAGTGGTCAAGGTGTCGGTCTGGTAATCCGGAGGTTACGGGTTCGAAATCCATTGGATCTTATCTGCTAAAATGTGGTTTTAATAATGACTAATCTATCATACAGGATTTCAGATAACAATAAAATACAGGATCTCAGATAAAAATAAAATTGACCGAGCGAGGGAGGATATCAAAGATACCAGGCGTGAAATCCATCTATCTTTATCTGATGGACGGACGTCGTCCTTAACCACATTGGTAGTCAATGTGGTTACGGATCTAGCGCAAGGATCCGTGATCTGTGGATCGGATCCCACTATGTGCACGGGCAGTCAAGTGGTAAATGCGCTAGTCTGGTAATCCAGGTAGTTAAGGGGTCCGTTGGTTCGAATCCTACTCTGTGCTCGATTTTTTCCTCATTTTTCGGAAATGTGACTAGATAATGATAAAACTGAGGGTTACGTGGAAAAAAATGCTTTGAGCATTAACCTCGCCTGGTGGTTACCTTCCACTTAGGAGTATTATTATTGTAAATGTCTCATTTTATTTTCGTTTGACTTGAATTAGTGACAACTAGTGGTCGCTACTCATCCCTTCGTGTTCTTATTTACAGGTGGCAACTGCATTTTCTTCTAGGGACTGACTGAAAAAAAGGGTTGGGTGGAAGAGATTGCCAAAGGCATTAACCCCGCCCTACAGTTAGGACAAATATTACGTATATATTTTTTTTTTTTTCTTTATTTTTTTCTTCTCTTACATTGTATATTAATTAGTAATTATCTGTTTTGTATATAATATGTCTAATTATAAAGTGTAATTTTTTTTTATTATTATTGAACATGTTCGATCAAATTTCGTCTTCTTATTTACCAAGATATTATTGTTGACCTTTTATATGAAGCATTGAACCTGAGACCTTCCGGCGAGCGTATTTGAAAAATTGGAAATTGAGTAGCTCTTCGATAGCTGTCAGTATTTTTTAGTACTAGAGTATAAGTACCTATTCAAAATTCATTGACATCATTAATCAGTTAGGCCAGACACACCAGATGTATTAGTACCGAGAAATACCTGCTAACCTCAGGCAGTGGATATTTCGTTTCAAACCAAACCGATGAGATAACAGTCAATCAGTCAAAATTGAAAATACAACATATGATTAATATAAAACCATGTTCGAGTATAAGTGCACAACATATATGAGCATGCAAATAAATTACCATAGGAATTAATCAATGGCATCACATCTTGGCTAATGCACATGGACACAGTTGTATTAATTGAATTACACCTGTCAGAGGCTCTGATTCCAACAGTACGGTCACTTAGTCAGCGTCGATAGCACGTTGGATACACAACTTCTCGTAAGATCGCTGAAGCAACGTCCAGTGAGGTGAGGACTTGATGGCTCCTCCTGCCTAAACCAGACTGGGTGAGGTTAATGTGAGAAGAAGTCAATGAAGAGTAAAACCCCTGTTTTGATGTATCCTTTGCAGTTGAAAGCAAAGTAAGATCACCTACAAAAAAAACTAAAAAAAAAAAACGATTGCATTGTTTCGAGACCACAAGGGGAATCTTTTAACTAAATTTCAGCTATGTATGTTCATATATAATGTCCTCATAATATGAAACACTTGTAGGTAATACCATTCCAGAGATACATACATGCTATTGCTCATACAGCGCAGCGATCAGTGAATGAATAACATGAGAATTTAATATTAAGATTTGGAAACCTATTTGATTTCAGGGTGCTCAAGAGTTGGAAGTTCTGGGTGTTGAAGTTAGACTGCCAAATTGATTTTCCGTGTCTTCGATCACGTTTTCATTGATTTGACTGAATTTACAAGAGTGCCTCCAGCCATGTCTGTTCTATGACTATTTCTAAAAAGTGATTAGTTTAGACTAGAGTTCTACGAACTACGAATGCCGTTTGGTAGATGATGCCTACGGTCTCAGGAGTTAGTGCAGAGATCAGTACCTATGATGCAAATATGTCTTAGCCCAATTGAGAAGCTCCTAATATTATTAATAGCAACATAAAAACGACAAAATTAAAAAAAAAAAATAGTCTAGCCACAACACGTGCTTGTCCAATTTTATAAAAAAAATTGTTACCAATCTTACTTAGTAACAAAATTGTACAAAACAAATATGAACCACTTTCAAATGAGATATATTAAAAAACAAGTGCAACAAATTAAACAAAAAATTCAAGTCCACTTTTAAAATTCACAAAATAGAAGCTAATAGAATAGGATTAAAATCACTTCCAAGCAACATGGGCAAACCCGAAGCAGCTCAAATCATTTCCATGGAAATTCAATTTGGCAATGTCGAGTTCAATGAAAATTTCGAAGACTACAATCCAAACGGTGTGCTTACTGTACGAGCGAAAGTTTTGAACTATCCAACAATAGAAATAGACGAGAATGACTTCTGTGATAACTGCACAACTAGAGATGAGACATTCAACAAGGGGAAACATCTCTTGATACCGATTCCACCAGAACAGTCGAAAGACTTACAAAAATCGTTTATGATCCACATTAAAGTCATGAAAACTTCACTACCAGAGGATCTCCTACCCATCATGGAGCAGATAGGGTTCACTAATCTTAATATAGCGCGCACATTTGCAACCCTACTGTCAAAAGTGGATCCTGCGACCAACAAAGAATGTCCCGCCATAAAATTACTGTCGGATCAATTAGAAATCATCGACATGGATACAGGATCCATTATAGGAACATTGAATGTGTATATTCGACTGAAAGCTTTTGGCCAATGTATAGTGACCGCCATGCAAGATGTCCTGGGAAACAAAAGCAACATATTCGACAAATGCTTCGACCGGAAAGATGTTGTGGATGATGACGACGACGAGGACAATATGTTCCAGACTCTTCTTGATAGTTCAAATATACCCGACAATGAATTTAAGCAACTGACAGCGCAATCTCCAGACATAGGTCTTAAAGTCAATGTCAATAAAGCTGCCCCGGACCAGACCGGAAAAGACGTTAAAGAAATAGTGCAACCCGGCACAATACGTATAGGGAAAGGTCCTATGACATTCAACACGAACCAAAATGTGCCACAGAATCAAGACAATAGAACAAAACAAGATAATAATAGCAAAAACCTTGATAGCAACAACAAGGGGATAACTTATGAAATGAAAACAGGCCGAGCACCACCCCCGGATAACGCGGCTATTCAAATGACTCCGATTCCTAAATTCAAACCAACATCATCCAAAGGCCCTCTGACTGGACAGCCTGCTGACGAGGCTGCAGACGTGTATGCCATCTCTGTCACCAAGAGGAACGCGAGGAAGAATGTGAACGCGAGTGTGCAGATGGAGGTGCGAGTGCCCAAGAGTGTGAAGCAGATCAAGGAGAGGTTCACCAGGGATGTTCAATACCTGGCAGCCGACGTGGCACCACCAGCGCCCGCGGGCAAGAAGAAATGAAAAGATAAGATTAAATACATATGAAGAGACATTATTAAACAGACAATTTTACCATCTTATTCATTCTAGTCTCAAATTTACTGTCGCGTTTGAAGAAACAGACATTCCTAATGTACATATTATCACAGAATCAGTTTGAGTACAGTTAAGGAAGATGAATTCCAAATTGCACAAAATATGAGTTTTGACTTTAAAAGGGCAAAATTATTAAAACGAAACGCCATCAACCGTAAACACTTCACAATTTGTACATTGTTCTATTTTGAAAGTTTCTACATAGAGTCTTATAAAGACACACCAGAAGGTTCATCAATTAGAAGTAAATTTTGTTGTAATGCTTTACGAGTTTACCACAAAATCATATCCTTCTTTGGTAAGAGTGTGTCACTTTTTGCAATGATTACTTTTGTGTATTTGAACCTCTTGTATTACATGGACTATAAATTGTAGATCCACAAACCCTCATACCACAAAGTGATAGTTCAACATTTTAGGATGCATCTAATCATAGGTAATAAATAAAATAATGCTATAATCATAAATTCAGTTCATTTGTATTTGCTTATCTGGCACTGAGTCACAGCAGAAAATTTACGTCTGTGGCTTTTTTTAATTTTTTCCGATTTTACACATTTACTCTAGATATATACAAAAATCTTTGTGTTTAAGTTCAGCTTTCGGCATTGGGAAGAAACGGTGATATAGAAGCGATAGATTTCACGGCGATTCCAGATTTACCACGGATGAGTCGATGGTCATTTGTACAAGATTTAAAGACAAAATGACCCATGGTGGATTTTTCATTCTTCACGTAGCTTTGAAGGTACCAACTAGATGTGAATAATAATAAAATGCATTTTTCTAACGCTGTTAGATCTGTTGTTGGTGCTATTCACGGTGTAACCTTCACTTCGTTTTGAGGGTCTCAAGTCTCAAGCTTCAGTTTAAAGAAAGGATTCACTTTTTCATTTTAAAATTTTGCAGTATTGTTCAAACCAGCTACTACTTCCAGTGTAGGATGTGTATTGTATATGATTTCCGCGGAATAACATTTTACCGAGTGTAAAATTAATGTATTTCAACTCTACATAAGTAGCACTAAACCGTCAAGTTTTGATGAGATGCATAAATCGAGAACAAACTCACTTGCCTGAACATGTACCCGTAACATCAGACACACACATTGGAAAGACAATCCCAACACATTTTCCCTTCAACTACAACACTACAAATAAATTAACATACAAACGAGGTTCTTCAACTATCACTACACTTGAAACTTCATGCTGCTTACTCATTACATGACATGAAAAAAATGTACAATTTGAATGTTGCAGACAATTATGGTTGCACTACTCGGGTTCTGAACAGAGGACTCTCTACTGGCGAGATGGTTTGAACTGTGGCGCAACCTTTCATTGAGATACTGATTATGATTCTCTCAGACCTTGTGCAATCTCCCACATCAACAGTATATTATGCCAAATGAATCTCTGTGTATAATCAACACTTTAAGCACTGGTACTCGACTGTTTTGAAACGGATGACTCTCAAATAGTTTTTATTCTTCAATTTAATATTCATTTATGTTAATGATAATTTGCTTTTTTCCATCTTAAGTATTTTTTTGAGAATGCCATCAAATCTCTTTAGTCATTATTTTTCTATAAATATATTTCTTGCAACCAGATGTTTCATAGCTACGAAATAAAAAAAAAGGCTGTGAAACACTCATTAAAAAGAAAGAAAAAAAAGAACTCTTTTCTCTTTTTTTTCTTGCACCAATTGGTGCAAGGTGTATAAATACAAAAAAAAAAAAAAAAAGATCTTGCACCAATGGGTTTTTTTGTAGCTTGAGAAATCCACAACTTCTCACAGAATTTCTCTCCTCTTTGCTAGTATTGCTCCCAAATGGTCAATTCCGGTTAAAAAATAGATCTGGTTGGTATGTTTGTCAAACAAAAATTCAACCGAGAAGACTTCGAAGCGTGACCGGTCATGGTCCAGCGAGGTGGATAATGCAAGGCTGAGGGGGGAGGCTAGGCCAGACGTTCCCCAGACTACGTAGAGTTATACAGGCTATCATTAAATACTTCTATTTGTAAATAGCCAAGGAACAAGACTATTATTAGAGAAGAAAAAGAAGAAGTGGAGAAGAAAAATACGAAGTGGAAGAAGAAGTGGAAGAAGAAAAAGAAGAAGTGGAAGAAGAAAAATAAGAAGTGGAAGAAGAAAAATAAGAAGTGGAAAAAGAAAAAGACGAAATGGAAGAAGAAAAAGAATTGTCTCAACAACAGAGTAGTCATTAAGAAACGTATTTCTATTTAATGATAGTGCGAATTTTGCAAATGGCACCACAGATAGCCCAATGGTCCAGCACTGCAAGTTATGATCATCTCAAGACAGACTTAGATGAAACATTCGATGATTATAAGCAAGAAAGATAATTCTATATGATCAATGGGTCATTAGGTGGTGTCAGTTGTAATCATGGAAGTTCGTCTGATGAGCAAGTTACTTTGTGTTTGTAGATTACTTTCATGAAATTATGATTTAAAAAGTCTCCGATGGATTCAACACAATTCTACTGATACTTGGATTAGCATATTTGTCAGTCACGGTAGCCGGTAATTCACAGGTCGCAGGTTCAAAACCCAGCCAAGATATGACAAGTCTTCTTCCCATATGAGATTTTGACCACATAATAATGTCTTGGAATTACTGCTGGAAATTCAACTCGGACATTATAGATTAAAAATCTATCAAAATGAATGATTTGTAAATAACACAAACCACTACACTTACTCTTGTGCCCTGAAGTAATGCGAAAGCGGTTCCGGGGCACAACTACATTTAAAAAAAAAAACTACACTTACTCTAAACATAGCACACGAAAGGAGCCCAGAACATGACTTCTAGACGTCTAAGTGGTGCAAGATCATGGGTTGGATGGTAGAGATTGCCTCAGGCAATAATCCCGCCCATTGTGATTTATGTAAATAAATTTCAATAAAGAGTTTAATACTAGTAGTGGTACGTAATATCTATCGGTCTGTCCCGGTAACTCAGTAGTCAAGGCGTCTGACTGGTAATCCAGGAGTCTCGGGTTCAAAACCATGCCGGGACATGACAAGTTATCCTCCCATTTGAGATTTTCACCACATAATAATACGTCTTGGGCTTATTTCTGAAGTAATGGGACTCAATAGTCCTAATCGGGCGGTAAAAATAAGGCGATATTATTATCGTTATTATTATTATCTTTCCACTTCCATGACAAACACTCAACTCATGGACACGAAAGTAAAGTAAGTAATTAAGCAGGAGATCTCAAGCAGGAAAATAATGCCGCTCCCTTGAATGCCTGTTCCTCCAGGTACGACTGTACTTAGGTTTCCCACATGCTCGCACAGCTCAGGTGGGTCCAGGAGGCACGCACGTTCTAATTACCTGGTGACCCACTAGTCACCCAGCCCACAGTCAGCACGTCCCAAGAACGTGCCACGATTGCCACCAATAGAATCGCAATCACAATACCAAATATTACTCGAGCATTTCTTCAAGTGTGCCAACAAAACTATATCTCCTGAACAGAATATTATTCATATCGAATTGTACAATACCAAATCCGTGTGCCATATTCGCCGTGTCCCAATGTGGAGGTCCCATTGTAAAACACTCTAGTGAAAGTGGTGGCGTAACGGTTGGCTCAGTGGCAATTTGGCACACCTGCTGCTGCTACACAAAGGCGAAGTCTGGCAACGTATCCATCAGTTGGGCAACACCCCGTGTCAGTGATGAGTAATGATCCGCACAAGTTGGGTAGTCATCACCGGTACAATACCAGACGGTGTGATACTGTCGCTTTTATTCAGGCAACGTCTTCTTCATCCTAGAGTGCTTATTTGTCTTGTATGTTAGCTATCATCGTAGCAATGCGTATATTTTTCTTTGCAGTAGCTTGACGTCTGTTTATCAGCTATATTATTCAAACAGGGGGTTTTACCCTCCATTCCCTGTAAATTCACAGACCAGCTACCAGCTACCCACATCAACCTCACACAGCGTGGATTGGACCGGGAATAGCCAGCATCACGAGGGATCAGATTTGAATGGTCACCAATCCAAGTCCTAACCATGCTGGAAGTTAACTTAACTTCATTGTCAGAACGAGAACTGGACTATCCAACGTGCTATCGATGAAACTGGTCAATGGGTTCTTTGTTTCTATTAGCTATTCAAAAGAGTTCTTCTGAGCTTTTCTCAATTCAGGTTCTTATAAGTTTGACAGCCAGAAAATCCTTCTTCTCCTGGCTGTCAATTTGGCTTTGTAGACAAATTTGTCTTAATATAGTACTGCCTACTAATTAGTAATTAGTAGGCAGTAATCTGGTAATCCAGACCCAGTGTATGAATTTTTCCTCATTAATTTGAGCTTGTGACCACATAAAAACAAGACTTTGAGGATTAGGTGATAGAAAATGCTTTGAGCATTCACCTCGCCTGGTGGTTACCTTTCACTAAAGAGTGTTATTATTATAGATTAGCCTGAGCTGTAGACTATAACCAATCTTAGATAAATACTTATAAAATTCACATATATTGAAGGACGCTAATAACTCAATGGGTATAATGTGCAAACCGGGATTCGTACCACTAACTGGCAGGCCATTTTGGCATTATAAAAAGTGTGCAAACCACACGAACGTTGGACAAGAACATAAATCTTGGTTAGGCCTTAATTGATAGCCTCATTTGTAAGCCACAAGTTTATTGTGCTCAAGTTCTGTGGTTTACAAGTCCATTTTTAATATTCTGAGGTAAATTAGGTATCTGTTTAATAGACACAAAGTTAAGTAATCACATCAGAGGTTGCGATGAACTAAAACTCATCATATTCAAGTTATAAGGCAAACAAAAGGCCTAACTTTATAAATGAAAAGGACAAAATCTTGAAGCCTGGCAAAAAAAAAATTATTTGGGAAAATAAATTGTCCCGGCTGAGTTTTGAATCCGCGACCTCTGGAACTCTGGATTCCAAGACCGACACCTTGACCACTGAGCCACCGGGACTGACTAAATAAGAAAAAATAATATCGAAATAATTTGAAGATAGAAAACACTTGGCTTTTTTTGTTTTAGTTAATTATTTATTTTCAGATGGCCATTTCGCCAGTAAATAATAATAATTGAAAATAAAAGAACACAAAAAAACATTACAATAATCCATAATTTCCCTCATTCACGTAAAATACAATCAAGTTGCTGCCTCGACTATTTACAACTACTATTACATGCATCACATGCTCTCCTAATAGACAACCAAGGAATGCAGCAAATTACAGCTCCCCGGGCCACGGTCAAGTGCTCATTTCGAACCCACTACCTCCTGAGCACCAGCTGCTCACTCAACCGTGACTGAGTTGCATCAGACAAGAAGTGCACTTGAGTGGCTACTCAGTTGCTCGCACATCAATAATTGCATTGGACGTTGCAGTTCCTGCTGTTGAACACAAAGTATGCAGGCCAAGTATTGTTACTGCAAATACTGCATTCATGATGGAGTGGTTAAGGCGCTAGTCTGGTAATCCAGAAATCCACAGGGAAGGTAGTGATCCGTTAGTTCAAATCCTCATTTATTTGAGTAAAAAACTCTGTATGGACAACATCAAAGAATAATAATAATAATATCGCCTTATTTATACTGCCCGATTAGGACTATTAAAGTCCCATTATTCCAGCAGTAAGCCCAAGACATATTATTATGTGGTAAAAATCCCAATTGGGAGGATAACATGTCATGTCCCAGCTGGGTTTCGAACCCACGACCTCTGGAGTCTTTGGATTCACAGAGTGCCGCCTTTACCACTGAGCTACTGGGGCAGAGGCATTACAAGAATGACTGAGGCATTACAAGAACTAGTTGCCAACACATATAAATTTATAGAAAAGCAGTGTCAATCTCAGTCCGGCAACTATCCTCTTCGATGACGCCACAACAATGAATGAAAAGAATTTCACTAATTTGAGTATGTGACCACGTAGTAATAGCACTCTGAGGGTTAGGTGGTAGAAAATGCTTTCAGTATTAACCTTGCCGGGGTTATTGCCTATGACAATTCCTTCCACCGAACCCTTTTATATTGTACATAATATTTAAATGTAATGGTAGATAAGATAATATCTAATGACCGTATTTTTTTGGGTCTTAATAATCTATTCTTCGCCTTGGTATATCCAAAATTGGCTAAAGATTCCACTTTATTTTATATAAAAAAATTATTTTGGCTGATTGACGGAATGACTTGTACCAGTCCTCTTGGTCTTACCGACATACTTATTGTGTAATACGAGGGTCAATACTCTTATCATTGTTTGTATTATTAAATTTACTGCCATTATAAATTGCAAAACAATTCAATCATTGCTGGTTTTGCCGTTTATGAGAGAAAGGAGGAAATTTCGAGCTAGTGGAACTTCTCTACCAAGTAAAAAGATTGCTAATTGCATCATGTATGTATGTTATGTGTCTTGGTACAATATGACATAGAGTTCAAACAAAAGCAGCCAAGAAAGAACTCTTCGGTTGTAGTGTAACGGTTGTGAGTACAGTCTATGGTTTATCTTGAGTTCGATCCCCGGTTTGGGAAAAATTTTCAAACTAAAAAATCTATTCCCTCCGAAGTAAAGAACAGTATATCCCAACTTAGGCTAGGTGAGGTTGATTTGATTAGCTTTGTTGTTTTCGCAGCGTTTAGTGATCAATACGACTTGTACAAGAAAGCGACAGGGTGACGTTGAACCCATGTTAACAAAACCTAATCAGACTTTAACCGGCTATTATTTCAACGTACTCATATTTTCTTGTTCTCAAGATGGTTTGTCGAACGGACCTACAGTTGACCTGATGAGATACCATAATCAGTATTTAGAATTTTAAACCATTTATTTAGAATTTCGCAAAGTGAAAGCAAGAGACTCACGTATGAAGGATAATATTGTCTTAATTTTTTAAAAGTTTGTTTAATTTCTTTTTCCTCAGGTATCGAGCTATTTTTTAATTTGCTAATTCTTTTGGAAACAGGTCATTAATTTACTTACAATAGATAAGTTTTCATGTGCTTGTTCATAGAAAAACAGGTTACATGTTATGATTTAAATAATGTTTTAAAATTCTGTTTTTACTGATACTGACAAAGTGAAGCCCCAATGTGTCAAATGCAGTGATTTACATGATGGATAGGTAAGAGAGTGTAAGTAGGACAAATGATATCTATCAGTTTTTCTGTTGTTAATTCTGAAAAACGTGTATACACTGTGTACTAATGGTAAATAATATTTTTAAGTATGGCAAATAATGATATCGGCAAGTTTTTGGTTTGTGGTTAATGACGAATCACTTGTCTAAGCCTGGCTGTTATCAGTGACATTTCGCCCAATTCTTTCCAGGTCTGAAAGACCTTCTCCCTGTCATTGTAGGACTCATCGTTGTTTTCTGAGTTGGAGTACCTATCAAAGCGTCTACTTAACATCACGCTTCACATTGTCATGCATAATTCTTTAGAATACCCCGTGATATGCAAATCATAAGCTATGCTCGTGTGTGTAACAATACCTACAATGTTAGAACTATACAGGGTTATGAGTGTGACAGTTCTGTGCCTCTCGCCCTAGGACTTGGGTGCAATATTTCTACATAATGGACGCAGAACATGGGAATTTTTTTAGAAAAGACCCCCCAGAAATAATGTAATGTTATGCGAGGGGAGGTTTACGGGATGGGTGAGCCATAACACAGACCAACAGCAGATACGTCCATGACATCATGAAATATCTAAGGATTACTCAAGGAGTATCTACCTGGTATCTATAGATTCACTATGTTACCTCACCACTTCATTGAGGTATAGCCATCTACAAGCGTCTACATTTTGTCATGCCACAGATTTGTTGCGCCAAGAACCCGAAGATGGCAGCTTTACTTTATTGCTGAGGACAGCAATTCTTTAGATGGGGAAAAATGTCACGCCACTGTGACAGAAATTCACATCTCGCAAATAAAAGGAAAGCATACTACGGGATGTGCTAATGGGCGAGGTACAACACAGACCTCAAGTGTCTACAGAGATTGCACTTTTCGCAGATGGGAAAGCTAGAAATAAAAGAAAGGTACAAAACACTTATCTAAAAAAAAAAATGCTATTTATTGACTCTGATTAATAATAAGGCTCAGGATACCACAAATAACAATAATACATTAAGCCCCCCCCTTCCCCCCCCCCCAAGTAAAGCAACATCTACTATGGTCCGGACTTGATGGGCATAATGGTCAACCACTCAATTTCGAAGTTAAAGGCAAGCTGAGGCTGGTCTATGAGATTCCAGAGAATGGAGGATAACACCTCCATTTATTACCTCCACACGACTCAGAAGAGCAATTGACCAGCAGGAAAAAACTGACAATTTTGAGTTAATGAGTTCGACTCCCGACCGCTTATTATTAATTGACAAGGTTTTTTTCCTCATTAATAAATTAATAATTGAAGAAATTGGCCACATTATAACTGCACACGCAATGTTATCAGAGGTGAAAGAAACCGATTGGAACATTGAGTGACCTCTCTTAGTAAGTTGACTTAGTAAGTTTGTTACTTTCGAATATTGATTATTATTTTCGTTGTTGCTACCTTTTATTATAGACTGGTTGGAGTTCAACAAGAGATGCACCAGTTATGACACCGACTTCTATTTAGGTCTATTGTGACCAGTTGATTCTATTTGGTTTTGAAGTAGTCAGGACGGGGGTTTTAACCTCCATTCGCTGGGAATCGTACCAGCTGGAAACAAGGGTCTAGATCAGGCATGTCAAACTGGCGGCCCGCGGGCCGCCAGTTTGACCGCTTGGTCAATTTGTGCGGCCCGCTGCGAGCGTTAGGGTATAATACAATACTTCCTTTGTACCTAAACTCTTTGTACTAGATTTTTTTTTTTTTTCATTTTACGTCAGGATCTTTTTTTTAACGAGAGGGGGAGGGGTTGAGTACCTCATACATTTTGAGTTTGACATGCCTGGTCTAGATAGACAGCGCTGATGTTAGGTTGAACTTTGTTTGAAGTGTTCCAATTATAAATAATTGTTTCATTGACGTTTTTGTATGCGATGGGCAGCCTGAAAATGTGTTGGCATAACCCGGTATGATCTGAATGAAGCTCATCATAGATGCATGGTGTGTTTGACCTAATAGTAGTACCTGATACACGAAATTTACATTTCAATACCCATTACTTCAACAGCAAGTGAGACTTCATGTTCCACAAAACAAGAGCGAAACCAAATTCGTCAGTTCACGATGCCAATAGAAATGTTTTATAATAATAATATTAATAATAATAATAACACTCTAGTTTAGTGGAAGGTAACCACCAGGCGAGGTGAATGCTCAAAGCATTTTCTACCACCTAACCCTCAGAGTCTCATTATTAAGTGGTCACAAACTCAAATTAATGAGGAAAAATTCATGCACTGGGTGGGATTCGAACCAACGGACCCCTACGCTACGTGGATTACCAGACTAGCGCGTTAAGCACTTGACTATATTACCAGTGCAATTAATAGGTCATCTTGAGGTATTTCAAGGGAAATGTTGATAGGATCTGTACTCTAGGGCCACCCTCAATAAAGTAACTATTGTAGTTCTCAGCTTGTAAGCTTGACTACAAGGTGAGTTCGTTAGACCACTCGACCTTTTGATTCTAATCACAGGTCTTGATATTTGCAACAATGTATTATTACAGTTTATTATCTTATCAAAACCCGTGCACTATGACGCAAAACAGGTTTACGGCTAGTGCAACTAAATACTACGAGTGGAACAGGAATGCATTTACAATGCTCTAATAGTTCGCTAGACCTGTTATAGCAGGTTGCTATTTCGGGTTGTTCACTTTTTTCTTTTCCTTGCAATTAAATATTGGCAAACTGGTGGTAATAGATCTTCTGCAACATTGTGCATGTACTGATTGATGTACATTATATCATGACTCATTAAAATGAAATTAAAATGCATTTCGAAAAAGATACACAATTATACTGTAGTATGTCTCCCTTCCGATGGGTGAGAAGTGACAGAATACTTCCCATTTAGCTGCTGGGTCAAAACGAGCGCATCGGAAGGTATTCCCTACAAACAACTGTAACCAAGTCTTGAATACATTTTTTTTGTTAACTTTAAGGATCGAACCCGGGACCTTCAGCATTGGAAGCGAGTAGCTTGCCACTGAGCTAATTGTGCGCTTTTTCAAGGCCCGATTTCGGTGTTTCGAACATTGCAATGTACCAGATAATGGACTGAAAATTTCAAATTTTCTCAGTAACTGAAATTCAGACTCTGAGCATTTGGAAGATACCAATAGCCCTTTCCAGAAACATTTTCCACTCTCAAAATCTCCGTTTCAACTGTCACACAACGAACTCTGATTGGTTATTGCGTTCAAATGAACCAATCAGAGTGCGTTGTGTGACAGTTAAAAGGGAGATTCGGAGTTTAAAAAGTGTTTCTCGAACGGGCTACAGATCTCAATGAGCCGTTTCGACAGTTGAGCCTGGCATATACGATAAATGTATTCAACGTAGTTTGGTGACCCTCTTGGTTCCCCTAACCGGCCTAACCCCTAAGATCAGACATCACCATGTGCGAGTTCATTCCCCCTAACTAATATGATACATGAGATGGTTCCCAACTTCCCATAAGTTCAAGATCAATAAATCTTGACGGGGTATCGTCTTCAAACGAACGAAATAACTTGGTACTTGGTACCTACTACTTATCGAACTATAGATTGAAGCTCCCACTAATGAATTCTCTTGTGATTCAAAATTTAGTAAAATGAATGTAGAAAATCAAAAAAAAGGAACCTGTATTCGGAAAATACAAGATGGCCATGATATTTAGCAACATAACAATTTTCAATGTGGCAAAGTTACATTTTTTACCAAACATTGTTGATTAATTTCTCCCTGCATGACTAGGTTATAGTAAATTCTTGATGTCCAACCTAGGTTTTTTTGCGCTTTTTTTTGTTTAGGTTTTTTTCTTAACTTTTTTGTGATTATGAATGACAGATCAGCAACAAGTGACCAACTGACCATGTTCAACTTTCAGGGTTAGTTGTCAGGTTTGCAAAAAACGGGGTCACCCTCGTGAAATCAATATCGAAGCCTTGTGAGTACACCTACAAGTAGGTGGCTAGACCAGTGACCACAGTGCAGACAAAGTTATCAGATGTCGGCTATCTGGCTGGCTTTTTAGTCCGATTCGGACTGACTGACGCATGACGTTTCAATGCACGCCAGGTCAACCCTTCTAAATTCGACCACAAGGCAGACATACCTTATGATGGGACAGCGCCCGCCAATATGAACCATTGTTTGTTATAGACCATTTGAAAATATGTAAAACATATTCACATTTATCATTTTCGAAAAGAGAATAATAATAATAAAAAGGTCCGTTGAAAAAATCTGATGAATTTTGAGGTACTACATATGAGTAGTACGAGTACAAAGTACCTAGGTGTATCGGTATGCCCTATATCATTATAAGATACTGACGAATTTGGTAACTATATTCAAGGGCACAATTTCCGACACGTTGGCACCTAGTATCGATGGAAAATAATAATAACTAACCGACCTCAGTCAGTAGCTCGATCGATGAGGCGGCGGACTTGTAAATTGGAGGTCGTTGGTTCAAGTCCCAAGTTCAGCAAAGATTTGATAACACGAGTTTGAATAGTTGATGTGATAAAACGAAAGTGATTAACACAAATATGATTTTTTCCCTCTCACTATTCAATAGTTTTCTTCTTTTACTCTGTCTTATCCCGCTTGAGCAGGGTCGACGTTGTTCAACCTCGTGGTTGAGGTTGGTTGGTTTTGGCACATTTTTTACAGCTGGATGCCCTTCCTAACACCAACGATTCTGTTTAATTTAACGTCCTGAATTAGGACGGAGGTTTTACCCTCCATTCGCTGGGAATCGTACCAGCTACCCACATTAACCTCACCCAGCCTGGGTAGGGCCGGAAATGCCAGCCCCACATGTACGGAGGGAACAGAATTTTCTGTGTGAAAAATCTGCTCCGACCGGGGATCGAACTCAGAATCACTGGACTACGGGTAGTAGTCACAACCGTTACGCCACGAAGGCTGTCTCATTTTACAATAGAAATAATGATAATTAACTAAGCAAGACGTGCATTTACCTGTTCGGCCCTGTGGCACGGTGTACGTCAGATCCTGGAACTCAATGTCGATGGGCGGGCGGCGTACGACTTCGTTGAGGGTGGGACAGGCGGACATGGAGAGCCGGTGCTGCTCCGGCGTACTGGCGGTGGGCTCCGGGGTGTCCATGCTGGGGACACGTCTGGGGGAGAGAGAGAGAGAGATGGAGTGAAGAATTAGATAGAGGTGAAGGTTATATATGTGATGATTTGAGTATGTGACCAACTGACCACATTGAACACATAATAGTGTTCAGAAGCCGTCCACACAGAGTGAATTCATGTTGCACCTGTGTAGACCCAGCATTATGTAGAATGTAGATACCGTAATTATGTATACAACTGCAGATTTATACAGTATTGTGAACTTGTTGATAAAATCCTGCAGACACCATTTCCCGCATAATGTAGCTATGTCGTCCCGCCCCCTAAGGACAACTTGATCAACGACAAAAAATTCACAGCAAAAGCATAGGAAGACAGAAGTAAATTCTATCGGTAGACAATAAACCATGTACGCCTGCTCTGCAAGTTCAAATAAAGCAAATCTAATTGTCGCAAGTTCATTTCCTGCATACCAGTTGGTGGTGGTCTGGTGGTTAGCCTTTAGAACGCGGAACATGAAAGATCACTCGGCATAAATAAAAGATCTAAGAAGTAATGATGCATAAAGGTAAGTGGTGATTAATATTGACATGGACCAGTACCACTTCCGATGGAGAAACTTGACTTGAGCTTACCAACTTCCCATTGAAAAGATTGTCCGTGGGGAACAGGATATTCCGGGAAAGTTTTTTAAAAAAAAGGTAAGTGTGCCCCGGAACCGCTTTCGCATTACTTCAGGGCACAATACCTTAACATACATGACATATGCCATTCCGGAAACGGAAAATTTCGGTCAGAAATTTCCGCTCCAGCGGGGGGATTCGAACCCGCAACCTTCAGGTCAGTAACCAATGCTCTTAACCACTGAGCCACACAAGTCGGCTATTTTTTTCAGGAAAACTGATTTTTAAGTAGGTGGGTTTATTTTCTTTATCAACGTGATATGACCATGCAGTTGAAAGCGTCGTTAGACCCAAAATTAAAAAAAAAAAATCTTAAAATTTCAATATTTATTTATGTGTTAACTATGCTGATACATAGTTATTGGTTTGATGGCAGAGATTGCCTCAGGCAATAACCACGCGCTTTGTCAATATTATTCTTGTCAAATAAGTCTCCTCTGTGAATAAATATCATTAAAAAAAAAGTTATTATTATATAAGTAGTATGTTATATTTATTTATTATTATCATAGTTTATTTTTATTATTTTTGTATAAATGTTACAACACTGACCCATGGCATTCAAAGATTCACCATCACTATAGAGCAGGGGTGGCCAGACTTTTTTTGCGGCGGTTCCCTCTGGTAAAAATGGAAGCGCTCGCGGTTCCCCCCCCCCCCCCCCCCCCCCAACCCATACACATATACATGCATACATTTAAAATCACACACAATGATGTTGGTACAACAAATCTTACAATAAAAATTACGGTTTCATGAATTTGGTGTTTCTTCATTCTCCTCCTATCCTCCAATGTCTTCCTCCTCCTCTTCTTCTTCTTCACCTCTGTAATTCATCTGCCAGCTTCATGTGATCTACTTCATACGATGTAACAGCTAATCTCACACAATGAAGTAAGTGTTCATTAGAAATTCTGTTTCTATTTTTGGTTTTAACAGCATTCATTGTAGAGAAATTTATGAGGTATGGATATTTATCTTGAGAAAAGTATTTCCAAAAGTCACAACTTGTTGATTCAGCTCGAACCTTCACAGCTATATCACCTTTGATTTTTAAGATTTCATCGATTATTGCTGTGGAGTTTCCATCAATTAGGTGGGATATTTCTTAGGCAAGGTTAGTCATTTCTTCGATTTTTACTTCCTTGAATGGATAAGCCATGTATGTCAATATGTCCTCCAGTTTTTGAAAATCACTGAATCGCCTTTCAAATTCAACTGCGAGTTCGGTTATGTTCCTTAAATGAATCCAAATCAACTTCGCTCTCGTCTGCTATTTCCTGATTCAAGCAAACAAAAGCTGTCAGATTTTTGCTTTCGACGGAGGACACAAGAAGTTTCATTTTGTTTTTGAAGTGGTGTACATTTCCTAGTAAGTCAATCAGTGTTTTGTCCTTCCCCTGCAAGCTTAAATTAAGATTCTTCAACATCTCTGTAATATCACAGAGAAAAGCCAGGTGCAGCAACCACTCTTTGTCTTCAAACTGGGGATAATCTTTTTTTCCAGAATTTTTTAGAAATTCTCTTATTTGAGGAAGAAGTGTTCTGAATCTTTTGAGAAACTTTGCCCGACTGAGCCAGCGTACATCAGTGTGCAATAATAACTCTCCATCCTCAGCCCCACATTCTTCAAGAAAGAGCCGAAATTGACGTCTTTTCAAACTACTTGCCCGAATGGAGTTCACTGCTTTAAACGCTGGAGTCATGACATCGTTTCCTTTCAATATTTTTGAAGCAAGTACTTGTTGATGAATGATACAGTGGTAGGACTTGAATGTTGGCATATCTTCATCTGCTTTGCACAATGCTATGAATCCATTGTGTCTCCCTGTCATTGATGGGGCGCCGTCAGTTGTTATGGACACTATTTTGTGGATGGGAAAGTCACTTTTTTTTAACAAATTCCTTGAATGCATCATACACATCTTTACCTCTGGTTTGGTCCTTGAGAGAAATAATAGATAGCAGTTCTTCTTTGGAAGACATATCAGAAAAAACCATACGGACAAACACGCACAATACAGGTCGCTACAATGCTACAGAGGTAACAAGGTACATTATTTTATTTATTAGTATTAGGCTACAACTACATGCAACGATGCAGTTTTTGATTGGGTGGGTACAGGTTTACAGGTAGGTACAAAAGAAAATAAAATATTCAGAATAAAAGCAAAATCTTTTTTTTTATCTAGGTTTCAAAAAAAAAAACATTCTTAAAAAAATCTAAAAATCTCAAAATTTCTTCGCGGTTCCCCAAAATAGACCCCGCGGTTCCCTAGGGAACCGCGGTTCCCAGTTTGGCCGTCCCTGCTATAGAGTATAGATGTATAAAGCTGAAATTTTGTAAGAAGTTCTTCCCCAATTGTGGTCTAGAGTTTAATATTACATTTTGAAGTTGGTGGTGCTACCATTTTCCCAGCACCACCAAATTGAAATGGGCATTTGAGCACAAAATTCGGGGTTTCCTGCACAAAATAAGCACAAAAAATACATTATAAACTTGGTGGTGCTGGCGGAATGGACCCAGTTTAATAATAACACGGATTATTATTACCGACAGAGCAACTATTCTAGAATATGTACTTATTTAAAATTAAAAATAATTAATTTATATTTATTAACGGGCGAGCCCAATGTACAATAATTGAACAAGATTACATATCAAAAACATTACAAATTAAATTAAAATTCAACAAAGAAAAATTAAATTTACATAAATATCACAGATTTAACTCATTTGCCAATCTCATCATGCGAGTGAGAGGGGCATAAAACAAATAATTTGTATCACAGTTATGTATAAAATATGTTCTGTTGCGTCGTAGACGAAGAGTGCATAAAAAGGAAACAAGTTCCGGAAACGAGTAAGAATCTAAGGAGAAGGTACCTACTAAAGTTATGATGTATTTTTTAAGCATAATAAAATTAAATAGTCATGGTACATATAATCTTACAAATCACAAGTTCTTTTCATTGTCAAGGTTAAGCGGAGTTTAGGTCGTTCAGATTTCAGTCTTGATATCACGTGTGGATCGTTCCTGTGTCAGGCAATGTACGAGTATACTTTATCCATCCTAAATTAGTAAAATACAGGGTGTATCAAACTAGACCCTAGCCTTGATCGAGCAGGATTGGAAATGCCCCTTTCTGGTTTCGTTTTTCAAAAGTCAAAAAATCTAAATTGTGATTTTTCTTCTTCATGTAATTATATCACAAGTTTAGTGGGTAGCACAATATTATGAGACTATTAAGATCCATGTATGATTCGGCCCATGATTAAAATAGAGAGGTTAGTTGATGGCATGGATAATCAGAACTGTTACCTGCTGATGAGAGCAAATAAGCTCGAAACAGTTGTCCAGGTATGTTTTGATATTCATATACATCTAGTACAACTTCTCACTTTTCTGTTTATACTGATACTGTACAAACAAGTACTCCTTTTTCCTCATGAAGTATGAGTAGTCCCCCTAATATGTTTAATACAGAGAGAAGAAAAATATCTTCTTTTATGACTTTGCCTTTTTCCAAACATACTTGGGGTTGGCATTGGTCAACCTCTTCCTTATGGTTGAGGTTGGTTGGTTCTAGAACTTTTCTACTTCTACATTTTACGGCTGGATGACTTTCCTAACACCAACCGTGATACCACTACCGGATTACTAATTTGGCAGATGCCAAGGGCCCCGTGGTTTGGGGGGGTCCGCGCTTCAGAATTATAGAATAATCTTAGTACAATTTTGGGGCCCCGCGTAGCCTTAATCCGGCACTGCGTCATGTAACCCTTAAGGTGACCCAAAACTATGCAGAAAATATCGGAACCCCTACGTATACAAAATGTATCAAAATTGATGCATAGCTCTAGAACAAGAGTTATTGCGTCAAACCGACAAATCTGAAAATTTGAAAAATCTTACATCGATCAAATACTTTGTTGATCAATCAGTTTAGGGGCACCCTGTATAAGAAGAGTTTAAGGATAACTTCCTTAACTTCCTCAAGAACTTGGAGACAAAACTTGTATCAGGATTACTGAGGTTAAATTCACAAGACCGGATATGGAATTATTTTTTTCGTGCTCTTTACTTCTTGTCATATGAGGTACTCGTTATAGTTTTGGTAAAGCACCGACCTCAGTAGCTTGATCGATAAGGCGGCGGACTTGCAACCTGGAGGTCGGTGTTTCAAGTCCCGGTGTCAGCGTAGATTTAGTAAACCGAGTTTGAGTTTGAAATATGATAACTATGAGGCACTCGTTAGTTTCAGTAAAGCTCGTCGATATTTTGACCGTGAGCACAATGGGTATTCCACGTGCCATTAGTGGCATGGACTGACAAGAGGACAACTAAATCTCTGGTACTACTGATGCTTTTCATCTCAAGATCAAGAAACAGGAGTTTAACAATAATGAAGACGTTAACTGAAAAGTTCACACGGATTGTCCTCACGGTCAAGAGCAATACAAGTTTCCAGGAGTTCTCAGCTATACCAGATGAATGATAGGCAACTTCACTCTTGCCATGATAAACTGGTATAACTGCTATGGTAAACCACAAGAACCAGACTATGCATGGCATTATAATTGGATCATGAATTCATGACCGATTTTTGCATATATTTATTGGTCTATGGTCTATTTGTAGTCTTTGATTTTTTTTTCTCTCCAACAACATAAACATAATAAACAATATGGGTACTCTGACAGAAAGAGGGACCATGATACGCTGTTTGCAGTATAAATTAAATATACATATAAACTAATACTGCTATGTTCTCGTCAATTTCGATTTTGTTTTTTTCCAGATAGTCCGTTTTATATAATGTAAAAGAAATATAATAATAACAATGTGTATATATCACAATTTTAGTGGATAGCCTTTTTCCGTATCTTTAATATCCCAATATCTTATTTTTGCCTATAATTCCGCCACTGGTCGCTGCTAACATTGAAGCAGCTACTCATTTTTCCTCACGAGGTATGAGTGGACCCGGACACCTAAGTGCAGAGCAGAAAAAATCCTGCCCCGCTGGGAATCGAACCCAGGTCACCGTGCGTACTATGCCTAGCGCACTAACTCACTCGGCCACGGTGACTACTGCCACGGTAATTAACAGAAAAATAAGTAACGAAGAACTCGTAATGCTTCAACACAAAGGAAATCACAACAATAACAAATTATAATACTAATAAAAAATAAAAATAAAAAAAGGAAAAAAATCTTGATGGTTTTCGCCGCAAGTGTAAAATGCTGCTCTGAGTGTTCTTCGGATGAAGTTATTCAGGACAGATGAAAATAGTTAATATGCCACTTATGCGTCAAGTGATTTATTTATTATTCTGGGAAAGTGTCTAGTTAATGTCCAATAAATTCATGGATAAACTGATTGATTTATTTCAATAAATGATGATAATTTGATGTTGTGCCCGACTCCCCAAACCTGTAGGGGTGTCTATCTAGAACATAACATAATAGCTATAAAAGTGCCAAGAATGTCTTCATCAAGCGATAAGTCAATTTGCAAGATGAATTCAGATTCAGAGAAGCCAATTAATTTTTGACAGCATCAAAATCATAAACATATCAGACATGTGTAAAAATTGTTGCATTATGCCACGGCAAAACACATAAAAATAATGAAATAAATCATGCATATTAGCAAAACATAAAGAACAAAGTATAAACTATAGGCAAGTACATAATTACTGTCTAAACTGTCTTAGGGTCTCAAAGCACAAAGTGCCTTGAAATATTTGAAGGTCAAAATTACAAATAGGTCCATTTTGAGGATCTCCAACACTGCTATATCAAGAAAGCAATATCATTCAAAACATTTATTAAATGAGGTGATAGCAGGAATGTTATAAATATTAGAGGGAATGATTGAAGAAAGAAATCATTGAAGAAAATAATAGTCATACTCTTTAGTGAAAATATCAACCAAGCGTAATGCAGAGTATTTTCTACCACCCAACCCTCAACTTAAAAATTACAAATGTTGCTAACAAAAAAAGGAAAGTTTTGAAAAAAAAACAAAACTAATGATGATGTTATCTGTTTTAATGAATCCGAGCGAGGTCTCCAGTTCACAGAACCACCAGTCATACACATTAATCTAACGGTCATCGTCATTCAGAATGGCATACTAGTGAAATAAATGCATTAAAGTGATTTGTATGCATCAGGCTCAACATAAAGACATTCTAGAGTTGGCTGCTAGACTTAAGTCATTCATCAGGAGTTCAACGCATCCACCCCACTCCGTGTCCAACCCATTGCAACGCATCAACCTTGAGGAAATGCTAGAATATTCACCGTCAGTAATTATTCTGCGTTCATCATTCTCCTATTCGCTCGCTTTGGCAAGTTCAAAAACAAGCTTAAAGTGGAAGTTGTTAACAGCAGGCGGCGAATTACAGCATACTGAACTTCTCAACACTACAGGTTGCTGTTGATCTAGTTACATCTGCTAGATTTAGCAAAAGATTTGGCTCGAAGCTAGAATTCATGACAATCCCAACTGCCCCAGACAACATTAGCGATGGCATGGATCTAGCAATGGAACTGTCTCTAGGTGCTAGATTTCTCTAGTCTTGCGAGATTGAACTGCCTCATCCAATATTAAATGCTCAAATGCTGTAGATCTAGCAATAGGATTAACTTGAGGCTAGATTTTTACCGTGATGCGAGACTCAACCAATCAAATGTTTCATTGAAAATTGAATACTGTAGAATCTGTTGTTCTAGCGGTAGCATTACTTAGAGGCTAGATTTTTCGACTATCGCAAAACCCCTCTATCTCTTTAAACATTACAGATACTGTGGATCTAGCATATCTAGCTTACAGAAATCTAGCCTTCATTCAGGCTAGATGTCTCGACCATTGCAAGTCCCGCAAGTGCCTAATTAAGATAATTTTAAATCATGTACTCATACATGTAGGTGACCTCCAAGCTAATTTTAGCTTTTAGATATTGAATCATAATTATGTATCTTCGAATATTTGGTAACAGCGCGCAGCGCCGCTAGTGGATAGCAACCAGTGGCGGCAGAGAAGGAATACCATGGACATTGAAAAATGATGAAATTTGAAGTTTGGTAATGCTGAGCAACATACTGAAAAATCATACACGTAAATGTAATATTATTATTGCGTGTGTACTGTGTACTGTGTATGCATATTTTTTTATAGAAAATTATGACATGATAAAACAATGAAAACACATAATCTCTGTGAAGTTGCATGATGATAAGGAAAATACAATAATATCAAGTATCAGAAGAAAATTTACAATCCTTCTACACCTATAAGTGCATTCATTCCATGCAAAGCTCTTACAAAAATGAGAACCGCATTCATACAAATTAATGTATTCACTGCGCGTGTTCCATTGTGATTCAAAATGCTACAATTTATTCACGAATAACGAATAAGATACTCATATGTACATTTCACATTGTCACAGGTTCATATTTTGACCTCAGCACAAACGAATGTTGGGATAAAGTTCATAATGCTTAAAACATGATCCTGATGCTCAATAATTGAAAAAAACAAATATAGTAATTTCAAATCAACTTTAAACAACTTAGCCCACAAAAGATATATTGGTATTGGTATTAGCTCTTTGTCACTACGACCTTAAATAAATCTTTTGTGACATGTCCCTATAACTCTTTTGGGACTGATTTTGGTAACTTCTTTAGGTGTTAGAATCAGCCTTGAGAAGTGTTTCAGTGGAGCGTGAGAGGCTGCTCCACATTCACAGATAATGTTTTTTGCTGTCTCTGGGGCCTCTTTACAGAGACAGCATTTTGGGTCTTGAGCGATGTCCATTTGTTTAGTTTAGATGGTAGTTGAGGCTACAGTGGCCTTTTAAAACGCGAGTAAGGATTCCTCATTTCTCAGACAGAGCATTTCTTTTGCCTCTTCTGCTCCATTTGTTTCTCACCCTGATGCTTTGAAGTAGTTTCTTCTGAACGAGGCTTCTTTTTGGTGCTTCTTTACTGGAAAGAAAAAAAGCACCAAAAACGCACATTTGGCACAATGAGTTATGCACATTTTCGCCTGCCTGTGGCCGGGACTTATTTGAGAAGTTCTTCAAAATTACTCCCACTTTCAAAGACTTCAGGGCGTTTATAAAGCTTTGAGAAGCAGTTGGGGTTTTGAATATATGGATTTTATGAACCACGTTAATCCTTATTATTATAATTTTTCTAAACTTTTACGTCATACATAAAAAACCCTACGTCACAAGAGCCAGATACTAAGTTTCAAACGTGAGTTTAATTGAATTTATGCCCCGAAGCTTGCATCTTCGATCAAGTGTTTGCAAACAATATCTCAAGTTCTGAAATACCTAAAGACGTCATACTCTTTGAACACCTCAAAGATAATTATACGCATAGATAATTCCAGGATCAGATTCACGAGACTCAGTTTCAAGAGCGACTTTAATTGAAATCAAGCCCCGGAGCTTTTCTATTTTTCAGGCAAATGTTTGCAAAGAATTTCTCGAGTTCTGAAATACCTAAAGACGTCATAGTCTTTGAACACGTTAAAGATAATTATACGCATAGAAAATTCCAGGATCAGATTCACGAGACTCAGTTTCAAGAGCGACTTTAATTGACGGAGCTTTTCTATCTTTCAGCAAATGTTTGCAAAGAATTTCTCGAGTTCTGAAATACTCAAAGACGTCATATTTTAGGTTCTTTGAAAACATGAGAAGATATACGCATACAAAAATCCAGGATCACATGTGAGACACAGTTTCTAGAGGGAGTTTATTTTAATTCAAGCCCTGGATCTCCTATCTTAGAGCAAGTTTAGTGTTCGACAAGGAGTTTCTTAGTTCTGAAAGACGTCAGGCTTAAAAAAAAAGGTCACAATGAACTTCTTTTTTTTGACCTTCCGGAACCGCTTTCGCATTACTTCAGGGCGCTTTACCTTTACACCCATGCCATTTCGAAAACGGAAAAACTCGGTCAGAATTTTTCGCTGCGGGCGGGTTCGAAGAATTGGAGAAAGACAAAGTGAAAGAAGAAGATCATAAATATGTGTAAATCACAAATTACACAATTAATCAAAACCGTCATAAATTTTTTTACCGTAATACTTGGGAGTTGAAACGGCGACCTCAGGTTAACCCTTTCACTGTACATCCATGAATTAGTTGGAAAAAAAATATGAACCATGTTTTTTTGAGTTTGTTGGAGTCCATAGATGATGTTACCAAAAAATTTTTTTCTTATAAGTGGTTCCAACCCCAAGATATGAGATGTCCCTGAGAAGGGACAAATGCAGTGCAGAGAAAAAAAATGAAATTTATAAGTTCTCAGGAAAAACTTATAATTACACACAACACTTGGTTTATAAAAGAAATAAACATCGAAATAATTTGAAGATAGAAAAAACTTGGCTTTTTTTGTTTTACTTAATTTTTTTAACTAAAAAAATAGAAAATATGTGTGTGTTTCTGTGTGGGGGGGTGGGTGTGTGTGTGGGGGGGGGGGTTGTGTGTGTGGGGGGGGGGGTGTGTGTGTGGGGGGTGTGTGTGTGTGGAGGGGTGTGTATGTGTGGGGGGGGTGTGTTTTTGTGTGTGTGTGGAGGTGTGTGTGTGTGTGTGTGTGTGTGGGGGTGTGTGGGGGTGTGTGGGTGTGGGTTTGTGTGGATGTGTGTGGATGAGGTATGGAAAGAAAGGATTCATGGAACAAATGCCGACCCAAATACAATAAATATGTACTCTTTACTGTTTCCTTGAATTTACTACCCTAAGTACAGCTATTTAGTAGAAAAAATAAATAAACTCATCTGTACCAGAAAAATCTCCTCCCAGTGTATTAGTCCCTGCTGAGGGACACCCAACTTTACAGTCAATTTACGGACTTGTAATTTTTTTCCAATAAAAAATGAATGTAAATTCGTGAAATATAACTCTTTTACTTTTACTTCTAAAGCCAGCCTTTGCACTATTTTCGACCTCAAATTAAACTTTCAAAACAGTCAATTTTTCTAAATTTTCAAATCTTCAAAACTGAAAAATCTTTTGTTTACAAACAGAAGTTCAAACTATCGACTAAACAGTTTTTACTGAAAAAATCGATAGATAAGAGAACAAAGAAACAATTCCAAAAAGTACCGAAACAAAATCATAGAATGCAGCACTAGTATCGGCAAAACCAATTGATGTCCCTGAGCAAGGACAAATTCAGTGAAAGGGTTAAGAGTCTTCAAGTTACGATAGATAGGGCGGCTGATTATTCTAGCCATATCTTTCCATCTAGAACACAAGGTTCTATTTTAGCTACAAAATTGTATTGTAATTTATTCAAATACGTCATAGCTTTTCAGTACATGTTCGCGAATTTTGAGAGCTATGCATCACGCGTGAGAAATAGAAATAACCGAGATACGAGAGTTATTTTGATTTTAAATCCGAAGATTTTTATCAGAACAAGTTTCGAAGGCAAAACAAAATTTGATCAAAACAACATATTATTACTGGAATTATAGGGTGATTTAATAATAGTTCTAGGAATGCTATCAATTCAAATTAAAAATAAATAATTTAGGTATTCGAGGTTTGAAAAGAAAAGGAAGTTGTACTTGCCAAATTTTGACAGGTTTGATTTTTTGCCCTCAAAGAATCCTGAAAATTCGACCTCTGTGGAATAATTAGAATTATTTTCCAAGATTTGAATGACCATACAAATTCCGTGAGTAATGATGATGATGATTATACCTACATACAAAACTTGAATACAGAACAGGTAGATAAATAATTAAATATATGTGTGAATGAGAAGGACTAAAGGTTCCTTTCAAACCAGAAGTTGTTTTGGTGACATTATAATATGTTCAATCTCAAATACATCTTTTTATCTATAATGAGAAAAAACTGATGCCTTGGGTGGGATTCAAACCAACGGATTTACCAGACTCCTTAACCACTCGACCTTCAATGCATAGCGGGACAGGTCAATACCCAAGACAAATCATCTACTCCTTTGTCAGAACCCAAATGAGAAATGTCCATCTTCGCACACAAACCCCTTCGGGAACTTATTAGTCCATAAAATTGATGGGTTTAAAATATCATAAAACCATGTTTAGCAATTTCAGCCATCCCAAAGACACTCAAGACAGTCGAGAGTACTCTTTTATGATTCCTTGAGAGGCGCTTGAGTACTTATACGTGGCCTTAGCTCTCAGTTGCATCTGCTATTAAAGCTCCAAGTACCTTGAACCTATTTTGCTGAAAATAGGTCAGTGGATCGCTTGAAGATGCCAAGATTTGCGAGAGTGCAATTATCAGATCTCTCTCATAATATCAAAAAGTTAGGCCTTATAGCTTTGGGGAATAAGATTCATAATGAAAATTAGAAAAGAAAAGACTTTCCTTAGACTTTCCCTATTATAGGGTAAGGAAAGTAACAATTACAATGAAATTATATTATTTATATCAATCAATAATTCCTTTTCTGTACCTTTTTATTATTCTCATATCATTGTTAACGGGACTGACTGAACCCTCTATGTGGAAAAATGTATTTCTTCAGGAGGAACATCTGAGGGTATATTAATATCATTATGTACGTATAATCCAAGTTGTATGGTTTCTAATACTGTCCGAGACTGCAACTCATCATGACTAGAGCGGAGGGTGCATTACTGCACTTGTCTAACCCTGACCATCTCAACATAACATGATTTGGCAGATACTGCACCTACCACAGAGGTCACTGCAGTAATCCTTGTGCTAGAGATGCATACATGATTGTAGATAGCAATGCAGCTAGAGATGCATACAAGATTGTGGACTGAAATGCATCATGCAACTCATAGTGACTGGTCAGAAAGTGAATTGCAGGCTGCAAGTTCAGTAATTACTGCAATGCATTAGTACACGCACTAATACATACTAAGATTTGAAAATTGTAGAGTTAATATTGGTATTGGTGTAACCAATGATGTTTAAGAGGTGACAGGCCAAAAAATGTACAAGATGGGTTATCGATGGAATGACAAACGTTCTTGAAAGTTTTTGATGAAGAATTTCAGAATAATAAATCAATTAACACAACTAGGAATATACGAGTAATACTCTGTTTATCCTGCAAGAATTATACTAAAGAGTCCCTTTACTCTCACAATCCAAGAGGAAATATTACCAGTTGGTGTAAGATTTTAATTCATAGTTGTTTCATATCTAAACGGCCTTGGCAATACTATAATTTAACCACGTTCCACATTGATCACTGTTAAAAAAATTATAGATAAAAAGCTATTTCAAGTCTATTGAATCTTCACCTAGTTAGTACCAAACCAAATTGTACACACGTGCAGTAAAGATTTTCCGACGAAGGCTAATTTCGTTCTTTTATAATATGGGTTAAACTATGGCCTATGCGCTACGTGGCTGCAACGCGGCCAAGTTGCAACTAGTCTTACTTAATAAAGTTTTTAATTTGATCATTAAAATCAGTAATAAATTATTGAAAATCTGTTTAATCTCAAGCCATCGCGATCAAAGACACATGTGCCTATCATCTGAGCAATCATTTTAGTAAAACCCCCGTCGTGATATGAAAATGCAGATGGAAGTGACGCGACGCATACAAAAAATAATTAAACATATTATTGGTTTCTCAACTACACCTCGTTTCAACTCCTTTTTTCGACGAAGGCCAAATTTAATCACAGCGGCATGTAGTAATAAAATGATAGTGGGATATCAGACAGATACCAAGATACAAAGTAGCAACCTATTGATCAACACAAATCGCGCTAGCAAATTATTCACAAAAGGGAAACCCGCCAGTAGTGACTAACCTATCCACCGCCTTATGGTTACTATAATTACTCCCAGCCGTTTAAGTCATAATTAAAAATCTTTGAATGATTTGTTTTTTAATGGCAATAAATGTAGTAGGGATGTGCATTAAATATTGCATAGCTTTGGAAGGTCTATAATTATCAAGTGACGCAGAAGAACTGAATATTATGACAGCGATGAACGTCATCGATATTGGTACACATGTTTCAGTACCAATAATACCCATGAATGGAGGGACTAAACATCAAGCCATCAATTACTTGGATGGCTAGTTGGACTATAATAATCTTGATAATAATATACAGTCCGCATTGCAAACACTGCTAGACTTAATCCTAGAGCTGCTAGAGAGCATTTCCATGTGGTAGTAATTAGTCCGCATTGCAAACACTGCAAGACTTAATCCTAGAGCTGCTGGATAGCATTTCCATGTGGTAGTAATTAGTCCGCATTGCAAACACTGCTAGATTTAATCCTGGAGCTGCTAAAGAGCATTTCAATGTGGTAGTATTTATTCCGCATTGCAAATTCTGCTACACCTAATCCTAGAGCTGCTAGAGAGTATTTTTATGAGGTATAGTAATTCAAGTTAAATTAAAGGTGAATTACATATTCGAAAGATGTTGAAAGAAAGACACAAGGACCATACTTCATAGGTGTGGCCCTTAGTGTGAGATAACGACAGCCAAAAGAAACTAGCATAAGTTCAGTTAAAAATATTATGAATTATGTAAACTGTCATTGTTATATATATTTGAACCATTTACTTGTCATGTATTAAAAAAAAAAATATGCTTAAGGGGCACGTTGCAACGGAAATAACGATTGATGGTATCTCGCAAGTATCTCGTGAACAGGTAAGTATCTTGCAATGGTCTTGACTACTCTTGACTCAGTAGAAGTTCAACATAATTATACAATATATATACATAAATATAATAAGTAGAAAGAATTACATGATAATTTTCTACGCCAACTCGCTAAATCCGACCATTTACCATTTTCTCATATAACTCTGTGTATTTTTCCTTGCGCCTGAAAAGTCATGCAACTTCTGTTTTATAGATAACATTTTTTGAAGATTTTTGTTTAGCATATAAGGAAACAGTATAATAGTCTGGTTAATAAGTGCCTTAGAAGGGGGTATATACGCTGAGAGAAAATAAAATATTTTCCAAAAAATACCACATTTTAATTTCACCATAGGGAGCTCCAGCAAGGACTTTTTAAATTTATTTTGATTGATTATGGCGTATTACCTATACATTAAGGGGGGTCGATTCCCATACTTTTTTCGATATCTCCAGTTTAATGTCAAAGCTTGCCCGCCGCCGATCAGAATTCCGCCACTGGCGTCTGCACCAATTACTTTATAGACAAAATTATGTTGGATTTGGGGGTTTTGGTGGGGGGGGGGGGGGGGGGGGGGGGGTGAACTCTCATAAGTATTTTGATATCTATGAAAGACCACCATTCATGTGTTTAATGGTGGTTTTTCGTTGTTTTCGGGTTTTTGACTAAACGATTGAAGATATCAAAAAAATTATGAGAGTTGAACCCCCATAAACCATACCCAAAACCCAAAATCCGAGAGAATTTTGTCATAAAAGTAATTGGTGGAGTCGCAGGTAGCGGAATTCTGATCGGTGCGGTGCCGGGCAGACTTCGACGTCAACTTGGAGATAACACTCTTTAGTGGAAGTAGGACCTCTGGCAAAGAAAATACAAGAGAGTAGGCTGAGATGGTTCGGACATATAGAGCGTAGAGACGAAAACTATGTGAGTAAGAGAATGCAGGAACTTAAAATAGGCGGTAAGAAAGAGAGTAAGACCAAAGATGAGATGGAGAGACAAAGTTGAAGAAGACCTAAGAGAGAAAAACTGGAGAAAAGAGGACGCACTAAAAATAATTTAGTTTATAGTTTAAGTAGGTCCGCGTGTTATAAAATAGATTTGCAATCCGTTTATATATTAAAAAAACATGATAATGTTTTAGAGACATGAATGTTACCAAGAAATTACTTTTCTTGTGATTTGCTACACGGTAAATGCTCGTATGTAATTTTGATTATATTTCAATAGAATTTCTAAAATTAATTTACCTTTATACCTAAAAAATTCTAATCAGCGGAGACAAAGAATCATGGAAATAAAACGCTTGCATACGAGTCTGCAACCATTGGGACATTTTCATCTTTACTATTCAAGGTCTAAAACTTAACTGACCAAATTTCGTATTGTGCGCATGACACATACTTTTTCTCTTCTCTCTTTTAATAATTTAATATTTCGTTATTGTGCGCATGACACATACTTTTTCTCTTCTCTCTTTTTATAATTTAATATTTCGTTACATAATTTCGTTACATAATTTCGTCACATAATTTCGTTACATAATTTTGGTTATGTGCCAGAGCAAAGACATGAAAATGTCAAAAAAGATATGGAAAGAAATGATTCATGGAACAAATGCCGACCCCAAGTAGGTTTGGGAAAAGGCAAAGTGAAAGAAGAAGAAGTGGAAGGTAATCTAACTCTTAAATCATTTTCTACCAACAACCACTGAGAGTCATTAGTATGTGTTCAAATACTCCAAAAAAATTAAATTAAATATCATTAAATATCGTTTAGTCCAAGATCAGCAAACGTAATGGTTTTCATATTTTCGTGTTAGTGACTTTTGTGATATCACAACTACTCAAACTAGCTTTACTAAATCTACGCTGAAACCGGGACTTGAACCATCGACCTCCAGGTTAGAAGTCCGTGGCCTTATCGATCAAACTACTGACATCGGTTTAGCAAACGTAGTATACTGGGGCTCATTTTTTGAGAGCCAGAATACCACTTTAATTTAAGTTAATCATAATATTTGAGGACAGATAACAATGAGAACATAAAAACATTTTTTTGCTAGGTAGACAATAGAAGAAGTTTTGAGTTCCATGTATTCAGGATTAGAGAGATCCATTCCATTGTTCCACATTCACACAATGGAATATTAAAGAATCACAATCGTGCCATTACAGCCAGTCCACATTATTTATTTATCATCATAAAAAACTCATCTTTTATGTGTAATTGTGTATAGCCTATGCCTATAGGATTGCAACACCATATTCTTCAATGAATAATTTTATTATGAGTCAAGTTTTTTGAGTTTAATCTGAATTTATGATTTACCTATTAGCTATCAACCGTTAAAACACCAAGTCAGAGCTGATGTTGTAACTTAAGTTAGTCAATAATCGCTAAATATGTAAGTGATGACTAATGAGATATCCAACCTCATGGTGGTGGATCATCTGGACATCTAGAGAATTGAGTCAAGTATACATTGTTCTGGCTCCTGCCAAGTCAAAAGATTCGTTTTTGACGTATTGAATGGAGTTATTTATTATTTGGGCGAGGGTTTCACCCTCCCATCGCACCACAGCTAGCCAAAATATAAACCCCACCCAGCCTGACTTGACCAGGACAGGATTCTTTTCATATTTCGACAGCATATACAGTGATACAGTTTTCTTTTCGACAGCATAAGGCGAGAAGTACGTCCCATTTAGGCGCTGGGTTAACACGAGTGCATTGGAAGGTATTCCTTACAAACCACTACATATGTATAACCAAATTTAGTTATTATCGGCTCTGGGGTTCCAAGTTCAAACTCAAGACATTCCGTAAGACATCCTTGCAAACAACTGACTCCACTGAGCTAATCCTGGGTCACATTGTAATTATTCAATACTTTTTTTTAAAAAAAAGGTACTTGTGCCCCGCAACCGCTTTCGCATTACTTCAGGGCACTTTACCTTTACATCCATGCCATTCCGGAAAAACTCGGATAGAATTTTCCGCTCCGGCCGAGATTCGAACCCGCAACCTCCGGGTCAGCAACCTGATGTCTTAATTAGGGATCCAAGCGCGCACGCTGTCCCCGCTACCAAAAATTAGATGTCCGACGTGTGCACTTGCACACTCACAGAGCTCAGACCGCCCGAAGTGCAATGACGACCATCGCTCTGGGGGTACCGCCTTCTTGATCACGGTAAACCCCCACATCAAGTAAGTTTATTAACAACGGGTGCTCGAATTTCCCACATGAAATGTGACAAAGAAGAAAAGTGAGAAGTTAGACGGAGGAAAATGTTCGCGACTCGAACGACGAATACAATACACACATGTTCTCTCATCTCCTCGCGTGTACAACTGTACGTACACAGCATAGTCTCTGATGGTCTATGTTTTCTGAAGGCGTTTGTTTCATCGGAGCACAGCTTATAGCTGTAACCAGTGTTCTAATATACTAGTAGTTTTCACAGGTGGCCGCCTATCACCCACTAGGTAGCAAAATTGCGCGATCAATATGAAGCATGAAAATTTGAAAATGAAATTTCGATTTTTTTTTTTTTCCTTTTTGGACAAGAGTACCTACAAACAATAATACGTAGTAATTAATGGTATTCGATGAAAAATGTATTATTTGTAATGGGACAGCGGCCAATAGGCAGGCAGGCAGCCACGAAAACACGATTTCTTACAGCAGCCTGTGCGCTACTCCGATCAGCGCCAGCGCTGCTCAGAAATGAAAATAAAAATAAATAAATACATATGTATAACATTTATGTATGTATAGCGGCTCTTCTCGCCCAGATAAGAATAAAAAATACCGACCTCAATAGCTTAATTGATCAGGCGGCGGACTTGTAACCTGGAGGTCGGTGGTTCAAGTCCCGGGTTTAGCGTAGATTTAGTAAAGCGAGTAAGAGTAGTATTATTTGTGTTAATCACGAAAGTGATTAACACAAATAATATTAGAAAAAAATAAAAATAAAGCGAACGATAAGATCAGTGGTAAGGTACTACTCGCTCACCATGCGGAAGATCCCGTGTGAAAACCCCAGGGCCGACACAACAGTATTCAAAAATTGATTTCAGTTATTTTTCAGGGATACCTCCTTCAGGTGCTCTTGTGCAAACCTAGCACTCAATGTAAAGCATTACGTCCCTTCTCGCCCATCAGAGGGGAAGCAAAGGTAGTAAAGGAGTAAGGCACACATCACAAGCATATAAAGTAGCTGATGTTTCATTACTAAGTTTTTTTTTAAGCTATTATATTCGTGTTAATCACATTCGTAAAATCAAAACTACCCAAACTCGCTCTACTAAATGTACGCTGAAACCGGGACTTGAACCACCGATCTCCAGGTTGCAAGTCCGCCGCCTTATCGATCAAGCTACTGAGCTCGGCATGTTTCATTACTACGAAATTAAAGGCCGTGAAAACGAAATCCTCAAAAAGTATAAATAATGGGAAATGGGCAAGTTTAACACAGTCATAGTGCAGACTATCTGACAACCGAGATTTTCTGGCCGTTGAGATTTTGGCCCCTGGCTGGCGTCCTATTTGGAATTTTCACAATCCTTTAACACTTTCAGCGCCAGGTGATACATGGAAGTATCACCTGGCTCTGCGCTATTATGCGCTAGTATGAACAATGTATCACCCACAGAGTCTTCTATAAGACGCTGGTGATACTTGTGAGTAACACTTTCTATATGTTTAACATGAGGAATGTGTTGCTCTGGCCTAGCAGTATCCAAGAACATGTCGGTCAGGAATTGAAGGTGATACTTAAAAGTATCACTTGGCGTAGACATGAAATCTCTTCCCCATGTCAGTGATACTTTGAAGTATCACCACATCAAAATCACGCCTGGCCTATGAATGAAAATAGTCCAAAATACAGTTGGCGGTGAAAGTGTTAATGAACTTAAAGTCGGACCATCTACAATACGTCCCGTATAATGTGCACAACATTTTGTTGAAATCCATTCAGTCTGAGATTTGCAAGTTGCAAGGAATGCAAATGACAGACTGACCGACCGATAGACACGAAACCAAAGTTACTTAGGAGGTTATGACTTATGACATGTCCAGAAATATGGAGAAAAAAGGAGCAAAAAAATATTACAAACTTTTATATGCAAAAACGAACCTTTACACGAAAACAATATTAAATATTAATCGGAAGTAATGTAAAATCATATTTTCTTACAAAATTACAATAGAAAGTGGTGTGATGTTCATAGCAGTTTATTGAATAATGCATGATTAAGTGCGATATTTGTGTGGCGGAATAAATGCATTCCATTTGTATAACTATGTTGAATTTATGCATAGCGCTCGCTTTAGAATGAGCTTCGTTGACATTTACTTGGACGAGTAAAAAAAAATATCATGGGGGGTTTTCCATTAGAGTTGATTATAGAAACGTATGTTTGTGCATACGCTACTATACATGACTCTGAAGATGAAAAATTTGCACTTTAATTGCATACTTTATCTCTTTTATTTACCAGGAAGTCTGTTTCTGAATTTGACAAGGCAAGGCGTCAAGATACACAGCCAGGCAATAGCCAACAGATCGTCAGGAAAATTTCACTAGCCGGTGTATACTAACTTGAATGAAAAAGTCAACTTGAATAAGAAAAAGTCCATAATAACTTGAATAAAAAAGTCTATACTAACTTGAAAAGAGAAGTCTTCACTATAACTGGAATAAAAAACGTGTTTTGGCACTGAAAACTGACTATCGAAAATTTTGGGTGATACTTTCCTTTCTATAGGATAAGGAAAGAAGAAGAGATTTTTTTTAGCCCAGTGCCAAAGAAAAAGGAAAAAAAGGCTGTCAACTTAGTTGACGCTGCGAGGTAGTCGGGTGAAAATGGGATATAACAGGCTTTCTAGAGACACACACTTTTTTGAGATCCTGAACGCACTTAAATAGCACATAAAATAGACTGAGTACCAATTTTTGTGCGTTTAAGTGGCTCGGCCACTGCGGCCAGCTTGACGAGAAGAAACAGGAAAACCGTCTGTCGGTGCGCACGAGGTCAGGTCGGGGTGTAACAGTTATATGTATAAAACATAATAATAATAATTCCGTGTCCGTGAGATAGGTATTGATACCTAAATCACGGTGGTGAGAGGATTATATGGACACACAGATCTAATATCTAGGCTTCTTTCATGTCCATTTGTCCATTGATTCTATTTGATTTTAACGTCCTGACTTGAGGTAGACAGGACGGAGGTTTTACGCTGGGAATCGTACCAGCTACCCACATTGAACTCACCCAGCCTTGGTAGGGCCGGAATTGCCAGCCTCACGTGTTCGGAGGGAACAGAATTTTCTTTGTGAAAAAATTGCTCCGTCCGGGGATCAATCTCGGGATATCTGGACTACACATATAACAGTTATATAAAACAGAGATGTAACTAAACAAAATTACACCAAGTACACAAGTAGTTATATCATTAGTTAAGCACGCGACAAACATGAGTTTACTACAAGTGTTGTGTGTACTGTAGATAAAGAGTTATGGAACTTCTGGTGTAAATATTTACTTCTACATCTCTCATTGCAACATTGAGGACCTTCCGATCTGTGCCATTGTTGATCTTGGCATACATTCTTGCGTGTTCATTGATTATGTGGTACTATGTCAACTATGTGAGAATCATGAGAAAGTGGTAGTAGTCAAGAGTTTACCGCGCTAGTCTGGTAATCCAGGTAGCGCAGGGATCCGTTGGTTCGAATCCCACCCTGTGCATGGTATTTCCTCATTCATTTGAGTTTGTGACCACATAATAATAAGACTCTGAGGGTTAGGTGGTAGAAAATGCTTTGAGCATTAACCTCGCCTGGTAGTTACCTTCCCCTAAAGAGCGCTATGTGATATTAAGTTTATTATTATTTAGTCCATTTATTAGGTACTATACGGTACTTATGTGTTACTTTTAGAGTCTAGTGCACTTTCTCATAATTCTCATTGCTTCGAGGACCTTCCTTGCCAATCTTGTGTATTGTTGATCTTGGCATACATTCTTGCATATTCATAGACTATGCCAATATGCGGTACTATATTGATACGATATTATGTAGTCTGTATTCCAGATTAATTATAACATGGACACATGGTATCCATGTTATTGATAAAGTTTAGAAGGCCAGCGTCGATGGCGCGTTGAAATGCACCGGTTCTCATAGGATCACCGAAGTGAAGCAACGTCCAGCGAGGTGAAGACTTCGTGATGCTGGCACTCCGGCCCAAACCAGGCTGGGTGTGGTGAATTTGGTAGCAGGTTTGTGAATGGAAGGTAACACACCTGTTTCGAGATGATATAGCTGTTGAAAGGAACGTTAAACCCAACAAAATAATAATTTAAAGTTTAGAAGACTTTCTCATTGTTATTAAGGACCTTTCTTACAATCTTGTGGTATTTTTGATCTTGGCATACCTACGGAAGTAGGGACACACCACTTAGTGAATTTATGTATATTGGTAAAAAAAAAATGTACAAACTTTGCCACTATGACAGCCTACAACTCTGTACAATATTCAACGTTCAGTACCGCATGGGGCATTGTTGGTTGGGCACGTGAATAGTCAATAATTGTCCCTAGACACGTGAGAGAAGGCGTGAAACCGGTTTAGTCACGCCAGGCTGCTAGGTCCTGTATTGCCATTACTATATTACCATATACAAACTATGTACTTTTGTACATAGATACTATATTGCGGCAGTACATAATATGGCTAGTGCCATATTGTACGTATGTAATATAACCTGTCGTCATGTGCATAAACATAATTTTCTTCTCAATAATAATTATTATTTTATCATAACGTAGTGTATGTTTATGCTACAGTAATAATCATTATTGCTCTATGGACCATGTGCATGTGCTCTTGCGCAATCTATAAGGTCCTGATGGGATGTGGATGGATTGTAATAGGTACTATTATACCATGTTAGCATTTTAAGCATTTTAACAAATAATACTCAAATATCTGATGTGGGACTTCATCAGATATTTGAGAATTATTTGTTTAAAATGTTTCACAGAAGCTGTTATTTATGAATCACAGAAGCTGATGTTTATGAAACACAGAAGCTAATGTTTATGAAACACAAGCTGATGTTTATGAATGATAGCTGATGTTAAAAAAAAAGAATTTTGAAAAAATCATTGAAAAACAGTTTTTTTGTACACCCTGTACGGGAAAGGTCGACAAGCACTTCATTCAAATATGAAAATTGGCTTCCTGTTTTTGCTATCTCTGTACCAACTTTTAAGTGATTTCCTCAATTAGAAAAAAATATGAAAAATGTTTTTGTCCAACACGAAATACACAGATTATACGAGAAAAAACCTACGCGTTCCGCTAAATTTGTCACTCAGTGTATAACACATAAAAACTTTCCCAATCTCGGATCTCGGCACATTTTATATGTTATCAACTCCTTGGAAATTTTTTGCTCGTGGCTCGCAAAGTTTTTTCTGACCTCCGGAATATATGGGCGGGGTTTTGGCACCAATTACGAGATGGTCTCGGCTCCCCACATGGGCCTCTGCTGAACATTGAGGAAAAATAAGGTTTTCAATCTCAACATCAATGTATTATAGGTGTATACTATGTAATTGGGTGCTGGCTAACTTTTGTAAAGCCAACACCTGTATTGTACTGCACTCTAAATAAAAATATACTTATAATATACTATATTATCTGGAGCCTGAATGTATGATAAAAAGCGATAATGATCAAGGGTTGGTAGGAAGAGATTGCTGTATGCAATAGCCCTGCTTTTTGGTTAGGAACATATTTCAACGAAACATTTTTTTCTTGTTTACAATGTTTCAAATTTGGGTCTAGTAATTCATCATATCATCATAGGTGGCGTCATCGTGAACGATGGTAGCCAGACAAGTGTGGGGAATAGCCTCTACCACTGTCTTTACAAGGAGGCTAATAATTGACAAGGGCCCCAGAACCAACCAATGCTGGTCTACTCCTGTTTTATAGTCCCCCAGCAGACGCTCTAGTAATTATCAAGTACATAATAATCATTTTTAGTATTTACGTAGGTTCTCACTAATAATTTAAAGCACTTAACTATAAAAAAAATAATCATTAATCAAGTAATAAGCCATTTCATCAAAAAGTTGGTATATACAGTACCCCATATTACAGATGTGCTGCAAACCAACCTCTGTATAGATTGATCGATAAGGCGGCGGACTGTAATGGAGGTCGGTGGTTCAATTCCCAAGTTCAGCAAATATTTAGTAAAGCGAGTTAAGAGTAGTTGTGATATTACAATTGTGATTAACCAAGCAGAAAAAAAAGAAGGGCTATTTTAGTGGAAATTAGAGTCTCCAAAAAATTCCGTGTCAAATTCAAACTCTTTGACCTTTGATGGTGGTCACAGGATGAGGAAAAGCAAAATATGTATGCCGCTAGGCCAAGTGAGAGGACTGGTATAAAATGACTAACAGTGCCACTTACCCACAAGTAAATGACCCCTTCCCGGGTAGCCTCTGAAGTTCAATTAAAATCCAGAAGATCAATTTTGTTGAGTTTATGAGAAAAAAAACCAACTCGAAGCCTTTCTAATGCTATTAAAGTACTTGTATTTATCACACTACAAATAATAAAGCCATCAGAGATAATGTTGATTGATTATATTTTTTTATAAATTAAAATTTATATAATATGCATAAACATATTAAAAAATTAATTACAGGTTATAATAAACACATTCGTTTAATTAATTATTAATTACTCTGAATGTCACCAGGTTCGTGTAACATGAAGATCACTTGTATACGTTTATATCGCCATAAAGATTAAATATTTAACATTCAAAAACAAGTTAAATTAAAAATATTTAACATTCACTCATTGACAAACGAGGTGATGTTATAATTACACTTTGAAAATTCCGAGTTCAATGGTCTGAACGAGTGATTCACATGAACTTTATGTTTTTTCACATTCATGATAGAGAAATAGCTCCCAATGAAAATCAAATTGATAAAGCCAAGAATCGATTTATCGAACTATTCAAACGACGATAAGACTAAATCGAGGCCAAACTTGATATTGATTTGTGATTATCTCAGTGGAAACGCATCGTGCTATGCTGATCGGAACAGCGCTTGACCAACTACATAACAAAATTATACATATTCCCTATCATACATATATACAGGGTGCAGAGGGCACAGGAATTTTATTATTATCTGACCTGGTTGCAGGGTTTTCAGTGAAACCCTTACTATTAACACTGCGACATAATTAGATCTTTTGTGACCAGTTTATTCTTTTTGGTTTTAACGTCCTGATTGAGATAGATATATAGTCAGGACGGGGATTTCACACTCTATTCGCTGGGAATCGTACCCACGATAACCTCACCAGGCTGGGTATGGCCAGAAATGCCAGCCCCACGTGTTTGGAGGGAACAGAATTTCGTTCGAAAACCGTCACGCCACGGAGGCTGGCAGCACAATTATTTACTCTATGCACATTTGTAAAATATTTTTTATTTATTTTAAAAAGAACATGAGATAATTTTCCTTGAACGGCATCGTCTCAGATACACAATTCTGATACATATTTCTAAAGAATTCTGATATTTATAAACATCCTTAAATTCCTACGCCATTTGATTGATGTACTATCCAAAAGCAACAGAAAAAAAAACACTTGTTCATCTTCAAAAATTAGAGGATAAAAACAGAGTTATCATTTTTGTGTTCATCACTTTCGTGATATCACAACTAGGTACTCAAACTCGCTTTACTAACGCTAAAACCTTATCGATCTTGCTACTGAGGTCGGTAAGTTAGATAATTACATTAATAACAATTTCTTTTAATCAGCGTTTCAAAAAAGTATATTCACGGCTCTCCACCCTGTATATATTCTCATGAGCAAAGGTCGCTAACGCCCGACGCGCGACGCTAAGTGCGGGCAATGGGATAGTAGAGAGGGATTCGAGACCAGATAGGACCAAGTGTCGTCTCATAAAATAACTACATCATGCAAGTGGTTTTGTAGAGAAAAACTACCGAGACCACTTTTGTCCAGCCTCAAAAAAAAAAAAAATAATAAATAAATAAAATCCTTAAGACTATTTCAAGTCTCATTACATTCAAAAAGAAGTAATTCTTCGACACGAGAAAAGTCTTAAAAATTTAAGACGAGAACTAAAAAAATCAAGTCTTTTATTTTGTTTTTTACAGGGCGATAGAAAATCGAAAACAAATCTCTCAACTTACCAAAACGATTGACGAATCTATGAGTATACGTCTAGTAAGAAAGTGTTGAGTAGGTCCGTGCCAGTTCCCTGAAACAGTCAAATAAGCAATCGAATGAATTTACTGGGGAACACTACAAAAAGAACTGTGGGAAATGAAAGCCATTTCAGGCCAGAAGACAACACAAATCGTTGGTGCCCTTACCAGGTTGACGTTAGAAAGGACATTCAGTCGGAAAATGTGGAAGTAGGAGTACCAGAACTGAACAATCTCAACCAGAAGGAAGAGGTTGACCAATGCGACCCCAAGTAGGTTTGGGAAAAGGCAAAGTGGAAGAAGAAGAAGAATGTGAAAATAAGTTCATACACTGGTAGTCAAGTGGTTAAGGCGCTAGTCTGGTAATCCCGGTACGAATTTTTCCTCATTAATTTGAGTTTGTGACCACATAATAATAAGACTTTGATGGTTAGGTGGTAGAAAATGCTTTGAACATTAACCTCGCCTGGTGGTAACCTTCCACTAAAGAGTATTTATATTATTATTAAGTTCATGAAGGCAAATGATATAATAAAGGCAAATGATATACTACTTCTTTAAAAAAAAAAAAAAAAAAAAAAAAATTCCATGAGAAACCAACGGTTCAGTAAACCATCCCTGAAGTATATACATGTCAAGTTTCGCTATGAAAACACACAAGCAGCGATTTCATCTCGGTGATTCGCGGTTTAGTAAATCGCTTAAGCTCATCATCTGTTCTACATACTACGGTGAGCGAGCGATTAGAATAATTGTACCAGTGTTATGAGTACAATAATTGGTTTGCAATTATTATGAGCGATTGGTACTTGCATACAGGAGAGTGAACGGCACTGAACGGTGAGTTGCTGGGGTATCATGAAGAAAAAGACATTGATGGAACCAGACAGATTTAAACTAAAAGGCTTACATCGAACTCAGAAAGTTTTCATTGAATAACTAGTTGAATAAATCTGTTCTCATCCGATCACTAAAGATAAGCAACGTCCAGCGTGGTCTGCGTCGTGAGGAGAGATTTAAACTAAAAGGCTTATATCGAACTCAGAAAGTTTTAATTGAATAACTAGTGTTGAATAAATCTGTTTTCAGCAGAGATCACTAGTTGAATATATCTGTTCTCATCCAATCACTAAAGATAAGCAACGTCCAGCGTGGTCTACATGGTGAGGACATGGATTGGTGACTGTTCTGTTTTCGAATCATCATGTTAATTCACGTTGTGCTGTCTATTCCTAGCCCCACTCAGGCTGGGCTGGGCGGGTAGCTGGGCGGGTATTTTAGTAGCTGCGTTAATTGTCCAGCAATGATTTTGAATAGAACCCCCGTTACCAAACTCAGTAGCTCTCGATCTATAAGGCGGAGCGCGGCGGCCAGAAACACTCACAATCACTCAAATTCGCTTTACTAAATCTTTGCTGAACTTGGTACTCGAACCACCGACCTCCGGGTTACGAGTCCAATGCCTTATCGATCCAGCAACAGAGGTGTCTAATTATTTCAGTTGTTGAAGTTGTTGTTCAGTGTTCACCAGGAGATGTTTCACTACAGTCAGTAGTTATCAAATTCATTTTTAGATAATGACGAATTTTGTATACTGAAAATTATAGTACATAAATAATTATTTTTTTCATAAAAACCTCAAGTAAGACCCGCCAGCGAATATTATGAAATGGATCATACATAATTATTATAATATTAATATGCTGCATTGCTACATGCGATTGCTTGTTTATTCCAAAATTTATACTATTGATAATGAGATTAGAAAAAAAAATGTGAACACGGACATATCAAACTTGGTTGGGAGATGCAAGCAGCCTATCTAAATTTAGTATAATTACCTAAATTAATATTTAATTCAAGTAAATCCCAAGGATCCAACTACGTAGCTACTAGCTACCATCAAAACATTACCCCGATAATTAGAATTTGATCTAGAACTTTCGATATAATATTATTTAAGAAAAGATCAGTTGTAATTTAATGTTTAATAGTATTAGATTCTAGTAAATTCCAGTCTGGTTTAACATGAACTTGAAACTTTGTTTTGGTTTTGAAACCAGTATCTGGTCACTCTAGTTATGTAACCAGGAGTACCTAACTTACTAGATTCACGGTTAAAAGACAGAGTAACAAAAGCACCTGAAGATCAAGAGAGAAATAACTTTTTTTTGAGAGAATCACAATTGTTCACCTGTGGTCGAGAGGTTAAGGTGCTAGTCTGGTAATCCAAGTAGTGTAGGGTGATTCGAATCTCATGAATGCATGAATTTTTCCTCATTTTTTGAGAATTCTTTGGTGCAGACACCTTGGAACCAATAAGAAGTACCTAAACCACTATTTGTTTGCTGCTCGAAGTTTACTCTACCTGTGAGGTCAGTTTGACAGTAAAAAGTTTTTTTTTAAGTTATCATATTTGAGTTATTATTCACTTTCGTGATATCAAAGCTTGAACTTGGCAATTTCAATGTAAAAGTTAAAAAAAAACTATCACAACTACGCAAACTCGCTTTACTAAATCTAGGCTGAAACCGGGACTTGAACCAGCGACCTCCAGGTTACGAGTCCGCCGCTTTATCCATCAAGCTACTGAGGTCGGTTGGTTTGACAGTAGAGAAAGTTTCTTAAGTTATGTTAAATAGGTTCATTAAATATACAGTTCATTTATTTACGATGGTATTTATTTAAACGTATACAAATGATCAATTAATTAGATATATATGAAACAATGTTCCAGGATGATACCTCTTGAGGACAATCTAGTTTGGTTTATCTTAATATATACAATGGATCACTTGCAAATGAAAAAAAAAATAGTAAATGATTGATTCTATAGTACATACATACCAGAAAAAGACGTTTCCGCCATCAAAACCATGAAAGACCTTATAAAGTTTTTAAAGTTGAATAATCGGAAAAAAGCGGTATGTACAATTGTACATTGTACACACTACACAATTACACATGTATGTATTTGTGACGTCATATTTCCCGAGTTGGGTTTTTCAGACTCTACATGTTCTAAGGGGCTTTTTTTCTACCAAGGATTTCTTTCATCTGGGGTTCAGACACCTTTATCTCTCATAATGTATGGTCCCTTAAATTTTTTGTCAGGAATCGTTTCGTGTATTCAGAAGTTACAAAAAATGATTTTCAAATTTCTACTGTTTGACGTAAAAAAACATGATACCTGGACTCGAAAGAGCAAAAAAAAAAAAAGTGGTGTAAGTGACCCATAAGATCTATTTATTGATATACAACTAGGTCAATAACTACAAGAGATTTATTGATTACACATGTAGATAGATCCAACAACTTTCCAGGATACCAGCACCAGAGGACGATCGGTTCATGTGGATGTCCTTCCCTCCTCTCCTCAGCCAGCCTTGCCAACAAACAGGATCCCGTCCAGGTCTAGGACTCTTGCTTCAAGAGCTAGAGTTTTTCTTTACATTATAGAGTTTTTCTTTACATTATTAATCCGAAACTAAAACTGTATACAAATATATTTCTAAATCAATCTAAACGATACTGACAGTTGATGATATACTCTTATCAATCAAGAAGATTGCAATTGACACTTCACCTGGACCTGACAAAATAATAATGAGAACTGTGCGTCAAGTTAAGTGCGTAGAAGCTATTTTCAACTTAGCTAAAATCATGCTTAATTGGAATTATGTTCCGATTTCATTTCGTACGGGTCGGACTATCCTCATCTTCAAAGGCAAAGGTGATGAACATGATTTAAACAATTGGAGGCCAATCACAATTTTTAGTCTGCTACGCCGAATTATAGAGAAGTGTTTGGATCAAAAAATGCGCATGATGGTTCAATTTTCTCAATATCAACGAGGTTTTGTTGCTGGAATCGCTGGAACGCATATCAATGCCTCTATTGTTGATGGTTGCCTCAAAGTTGCGAAAAGAGACAAGAAAGATTGTTGCATTGTAATGTGTGACCTAGCCAAGGCATTTGATAAGTTGGGCCACCGGCATATTACTCAAACTTTAGAATCATTACCTCTTCCTGTTGATCTAAAGAATTTAATTGTAACCCTTGCTACAACAAATTCTACAAAAATAGAACTGAATAAAAAGTTTTCAAGTCCAATTGATCTGCGCTGTGGAGTAGGTCAGGGCCTACCCCTATCTCCAACCATCTTCAATCTCTGCCAAGATTTCGTTCTGAAACAGATCTCTGACCCAAGTGTAGCGGAAGAACATGGATTCTTGCTGTCACCAGATGTTGCCAAACTCTCAATTCTCGCTTTCGCTGATGATACGACTATAATTGCAAAGGATGAAAAAAATGCCGTCATGCTTGTAGAGTATCTTCAAACATCTTTTGCTGAAGTTGGCATGGTTATAAATCCCACGAAGTCAGTCGCTATCAATGTGAAGCAAGGATTAATCAATGTTGAACATCTCTCCCTTTCTGATGGATCACAAATACGCTCTATTGATGAAAACGAAAGCATCCGCTACTTGGGAATCAACTTCTCCAATGGTATAGTTTTTGACAAGAGAAAGTTCATTGCTGAATTTGAAAGTGACTTTCGAAATCTGATCACTTCGCCACTTCTCCGCGGTGATCAAAAATTAAACATACTAGAACAATATGTATTCCCAAAACTTGTGTATCCTCTACAAACAACACCAGTAGATCTCCTTGATAACAACTTTCTGGACTCTGTCGATTCCATCATCAGACAAGGTGTTCGTGAAATTGTGGGTCTTCCAGCTGATACTCCAATTCCTGTTTATTATTCTCGTAGAAACGTGAGAGGTCTTGGAATTGTTCGAGTTACCTGGGAAGCTGGTCTGCAACATATTAATATTTGCCAAACACTTCTGAAAGTTAACGACCCACACCTCCATGTTGCACGAGATTGTGAAACCGAACTGCAAGGTTGTAAGACTCGTCTCAATATCACAAATCAACAATCCGTCCGAGCAATGAGAACTCACTTGCGAGAAACAGAGTTCGACAAATGGAAGGGAATGGTACAAAGAGGTATTGGTATCCAATGGTACAAGTCATGTTCCACTACAAATCAATGGGTGTCAAATAAACAAGGTCTTACCAGTAGTGAGTGGACGAATGCACTGAAACTGTCAATGAATTCCATGGCAAACCGGGCGACAGGTGGCAGGAGTCAAGGAAATCGCCGCTGCAGGAATCCTACCTGTAGCGAGAACAACCTAATAGAAACGATTCCTCATATCCGTGGCATTTGTCCCCGCTCTGAACTCCTACGGAACTCGGCACACCACAAAATTCGTACAGCTACAGCTGACCTCTTCCGTAAAAAAGGATGGGAAGTGCATGAAGAAGTGCATTGTGAGGCCCTTACAGAAGATGGAGGACAACAAAACAGAAGAGTGGATATCATTACCATTGACCGACGCAATGGTAAAGCTATGATCCTTGACCCTACCTTACGATGGGAATCTAATGAAGAAAATCAAGACACAAATATAAATAATGAAAAAAGAGCGATTTACGAGCCGACAATTCCATACTTCCAGCAAAAATATGAAATTTCCCAATGGACAGTTCATGGACTTTGGTTTGGTGTTCGTGGTACTGCATCTCCCTACCTCGTCAACTTTTTCAAGTCCCACAGACTCAAGAAGAATGATTTGAAAAACTTATGTTTGACAGTCTTGAAAGACACCCTCCACATCATCCAAAGACACTTATATTCATAACTCAAATGTAGTTGTCCAAAGTTAATAGACTTTTTCTCAGTTATATATATAAAGAAAAAGAAAAAGTTTAAAGTAATATTTGGTATACTGTGTCTTTGGGCAACTCATTTTATGTGAGCAGTTCGAAATAATAAAGTTTATTTTGTTTCTCTCTTTACATTATTCAAATTCTCGAAAAACAAATTATATAATGTTAGAAATTTTGAAAATGGGTTTTGCTTGAAAATAATGATCTGAGGAGGGTTGAATATTATGTACATAGCTTTTACTTCCGAGAAATTTCTAATATTAGAAATCTGAAGTATTGTGTTTTTTTTTGGGAAAATATTTTCAAGATAGATTCTTGTAAACATTGAGAAAAATAATTCAAGTTATGTATCAAAAACCCCCCTCAGATCATTATTTTCAAATCAACCCCATTTCCAATGTTTGTAACATCGATCGATTTTCGATACAAGCCTTCTATTATTATTAATTTTTTTAATAAGTATTCCATGATCAGTGTTTCAAGTACTGAAGAAACTGAAGAAACTTTTACTGTCGAATCTGGATATAAGAGAAACCATGATATAAGAAAACAATTTCGAGGCCCAAAATCTCTATAGAGAGGTAAATCTCAAGGGAAAATAACCTCTATTGATAGTACAAAGTACATATTTCTGGTTCATTTCGTAGCTAAGAATCAACAGTGACTTTAGACAGATGTTGCTTCTGTTACAGATTGCTAATTCCGTATAGTATGTCTCGCCTCTCATGGGCGAAAAGTGATACCATACTGTGGAAAGCTGGTACTTGGGTTTCATATAATTGAAGGGACCTTTAGAATATGTTAGCAAAGGCAACGAAATATTTATTTCAGTTAATCAAACTGAACAGCATTTACATCCGAAGTAATCGAAAAAGGGCCCCATTTAGGGCAATTTTTTTTTTTTTTTTTTTTTTTTACCACAATGCACTTCTTTCACTACTGAAATCAAATATTATTTTTTAACAAACCTTCAAAAATTTCAAGAGCATTGCTCTTGATTAAATAAAACTAGAAAAATCATTTTTAATTTTCACCAAAATGGCCCCCATGCGGCTCCGAGTAGCCTAAATTGTCCTAAAAACAAGACCCCAATAAACATGTTAAAATACAGACAGGACAGAAAATAATTCGTTCTATCGATTTCCCTAATTTTTTGTTGTTGTAAACAGGGCTTTTCTCGCTATATTTACTGTATATTGATTCACTTTTGTTTCAGCCACAAAATATTTTAATTTTAATTTCACAAGAAATTTTAGCCTGTTTAATATTTCCTTAGCCACTTCATTCATACTTCATAGTTCAATTGAAAAAAATCAAATATTACAAAAAAAATTTCGTAACACAAATCCATTCGAAACTAAATCAAAATTACTAGTCATGCTGAAATTTCTGTGACCATCATCAGTTCTTCAAGACTTTGTGAGATAATGTAAAATATGTTCCATGTTCCTGTTCAAGTAATTTTCGTCAATGTTCCTGTTTTGTTCTGTCATGTCAAGCTTTCGTAATTATTTCTTTCTTAATATTGTTTGTGATTTTTTTTGTTCCTGCTGATTTGTTCGTCTTGCTTTTCATCAACTTTTCGTTCTTGTTCGCTGTTTATTGTTACTCAAAATAATCACATCAAGAATCAAATTGAGAAAAAAGCATCAAAAAAGCTACAGGAGGATAGGGTCGGCTATAAGGGGTGATGAGGAGGCCGAGGGGGGACCACCATCTCAACCCCCCACATTAAAAATAAACATAAAAAGAAGAAGAAAAAGAAAAAGGACACATAAACATAAAAAGAAGAAGAAAAAGGACACATAAACATAAAGCAAGAAAGAATATACACAACACAAAAAATAGAAATACCACTACAAGAAAAAAAAGGAAGAAAAAAATAAAGCTAGAGGAGGATAGGGTCGGCTATAAGGGGTGATGAGGAGGCCGAGGGGGGGACCACCATCTCAACCCCCCGTAAAAAATGCAAAAGAAGAAATAACAAAAATCCAGATAAAACGCAAAAACTAAAGAAAAAGGACACATGCACAGTACACACATCAAGAAACAATATACACAACTCAAGACAAAACAAGAACAAAATACCAGAAAAAATCAAAAGAAAAAGAAGAAAATAAGAATCCAGATAAAACGCAAAAAAGAAAGAAAAAGAACACATACACAGTAAACACATCAAGAAACAATATACACAACTCAAGACAAAACAAGAATAAAGTACCAGAAAAAAATCGAAAGAAAAAGAAGAAAATAAGAATCCAGATAAAACGCAAAAAAGAAAGAAAAAGGACACATACACAGTAAACACATCAAGAAACAATATACACAAATCAAGGCAAAACAAGAACAAAATACCAGAAAAAATCAAAAGAAAAAGAAGAAAATAAGAATCCAGATAAAACGCAAAAAATAAAGAAAAAGGACACATACAAATCAAGAAACAATATACACAACTCAAGACAAAACAAGAACAAAATACCAGAAATAAATCAAAAGAAAAAGAAGAAAATAAGAATCCAGATAAAATGCAAAAAAAAATAAAGAAAAAGGACACATACAAGAAACAATATACACAAATCAAGACAAAACAAGAACAAAATACCAGAAAAAATCAAAAGTAAAAGAAGAAAATAAGAATCCTGATAAAACGCAAAAAATAAAGAAAAAGGACACACACACAGTAAACACATCAAGAAACAATATACACAACTCAAGACAAAGCAAGAACAAAATACCAGAAAAAATCAAAAGAAAAAGAAGAAAATAAGAATCCAGATAAAACGCAAAAAATAAAGAAAAAGGACACATACACAGTAAACACATCAAGAAACAATATACACAACTCAAGACAAAACAAGAACAAAATACCAGAAAAAATCAAAAGAAAAAGAAGAAAATAAGAATCCAGATAAAACGCAAAAAAATAAAGAAAAAGGACACATACACAGTAAACACATCAAGAAACAATATACACAACTCAAGACAAAACAAGAACAAAATACCAGAAAAAATCAAAAGAAAAAGAAGAAAATAAGAATCCAGATAAAACGCAAAAAAATAAAGAAAAAGGACACATACACAGTAAACACATCAAGAAACAATATACACAACTCAAGACAAAACAAGAAGAAAATACCAGAAAAAATCAAAAGAAAAAGAAGAAAATAAGAATCCAGATAAAACGCAAAAAAGAAAGAAAAAGGACACATACACAGTAAACACATCAAGAAACAATATACACAACTCAAGACAAAACAAGAACAAAATACCAGAAAAAATCAAAAGAAAAAGAAGAAAATAAGAATCCAGATAAAACGCAAAAAAATAAAGAAAAAGGACACATACACAGTAAACACATCAAGAAACAATATACACAACTCAAGACAAAACCAGAACAAAATACCAGAAATAAATCAAAAGAAAAAAGAAGAATCCATATAAAACGAAAAAAAATTAAAGAAAAAAGACATACAGCAAAATACAATACAAAACACAAGGAAAAACCAAAACATCACAAAAAAATTAAGAAAAAAAAAAAGCTAGAGGAGGATAGGGTCGGCTATAAGGGGTGATGAGGAGGCCGAGGGGGGGGACCACCACCTCAACCCCCCCATAAAAAATACAAAAGAAGAAATTAATAACAAAAATCTAGATAAATCGCAAAAAATATAAAGAGGACATACAAGCACACAGCAAAAAACAATACATACAGAAAAATAAACAACAAAAATAAATCAAAAGGAAGAATCACTACAAGCAAAAGAAAAAAAAGGAAAAAAAAAAAAAAAGCTACAGGAGGATAGGGTCGGCTATAAGGGGTGATGAGGAGGCCGAAGGGGGGACCACCAACTTATCCCGCCACCAAAGATTAAAATCAAGAACAATACAATAAGATAAAGAAAAAAATAGACCGAATACAAAACACATATGAAGAATAAAAAACATCAAGAAAAACAGACACAATACAAAAAAAAAAAAAAAAAAAAAAAAAACATCAAGAAAAATATCAAAACTATTTAAGAAAAAAGCATTACCAAAGCTAGAGGAGGACAGGGTCAGCTATAAGGGGTGATGAGGAGGCCGAGGGGGGACCACCATTTCATCCCCCCGCCAAGAAAATACCAAAGAAGTATTATAAGAAAACTTCAGATAAAACGGAAAAAACAAGTTGTCCAGTAGCCTGTTCGAATATACTGCCCACTCCCCGATTCTCCAATTCTCCGTTTCGCAAAAAGGGAGTGATTCCTGTTCGAATATACTTCTCCAAATCCCCGATTCTCCTTTTCAATGTAGTCACCGTGGCGGAGTGAGTTAGCGCGCTAGGCGTTAGGCATTGCACGCATGGTGCCCTGGGTTCGATCCCCAGCAGAGCAGTATTTTTGTGCACTGCATTTGCATCCACTCATACTCCATGATGAAAAATGAGTAACTGTGTCAATGTGAGCAGCGACCAGTGGCGGAATTATAAGCAAAATAAAATAAAATATTACGATGTTAAAGGTAAGGGAAAAAATCCTATAATTCTGCTATATATTATAGCCAACAATCCGCTAAACCGTACTCCGCAACGGAGTATTTATCTTTATAGGTTTTATACCTAACTAGATGTTTCCTTGTACTTTGCAACAGAATAATTTTTATAGTTAACTAGCCATCAACCCGTACTTCGCAACGGAGTATTATATACGCTTCATACCTAACTAGGTGATACCCTGTTCTTTGCAACGGCATATTTTTTATAGCATACTCGCGGTCAACCCGTACTTGGCAACGGATATTTTTTCGGGTTTTATACCTTTTTTATACGCCCTTTAGTCAGGACACTAGTATCATTTACTTATTTATATATGTATAATTTTTTTATAATACTCTATCTTTTATATTTTTTTCTTGATTTTATACTGGTAAATATTGTGCCTTCTTAATAGTAGTGACCCTCTACTTTGCAACGGGAATTTTTTCATAGCAAACTAGCCGTTAACCCATACTTTGCAACGTAGTATTTTTTTATAAGATTTATACCTAACTAGATGTTATTCCGTACTTTGTAACAGCATATTTTTTAAAACCAAATAGCTGTCAAATTGTAATTCGCAACTAAATATTGAATTTAATTTTATGTTTACTGTGCAACGGGCTTAATGTTTCTATAACTAACGAGTCGTCACCACGTACTTTAAATTAGGAAATTTTAAATTCACCTAACGAACATTTACCTTGTACTTTAAAGGGGGAATTTTTTGAAGAAGAAGAATAAGAAGAACAAGAAGGTTTTACAGCATTTTGGATTTCGTAGCAATGAAACAGCAGCTACTGATGACGCTTATGGTCTATGTTGTAGCTTGACCATCCCGTAATATGCCTTCCCTCTGATGGGCGAGAAGTAATTCAATAGATCCCATTTAAGATAAGATAAGAATTATTTGTGTTCTTATGTCACAATTTTTAGTGGGTAGCATCACGTCTTCAAATATTTACTGAGACAAGTGAATACGCGTAGGTTATTGTGCTTTAATAATAATATCGCCTTATTTATATTGGCCGACTAGGACTAATTTGTCCTAATAATGGGACTCATTAATGAGTCCCATTGTTAGTAAGCGTAAGCAGAAGACGTATTATATGGTGAAAATCCCAAATGGGAGGATATAACTTGTCATATCTCGGCATCGGTTGGGTTTTGAACCCGCGACCTATGAAGTAGTCGGTCCCTTGACCGCTTTGTTCTGTTCAAGTATTTACAGGGAAATGTGAATAAATGTAGCTCGTTGTTTTGTGCAGAAAATCAGACGGACTAGAGATATTTTTTGTACAATCTAGACTGCAAGAAAATCGGTATTTTACGGGTTAATGACTAGTTAGGCATAAGATAAATCCCGTATCAAAGTATGGGTTAACGACTAGTTAGCTCTAAAAAAAATCTTGTAGCCAAGTATGGGTAGACGGCCAGTAAGAGATGCAAAGTATAGTAAAAAATTCCCGTCAGAAAGTACGGCTTAGCGACTAGTTACGTATTAGAGAAATCTCGTAGCAGAGTACGTGTTGACGACTAGCTTGGTTTGAAACGTGAATTGACAAATCAGCTACGAAGTTAGGGTAGACGAATAGTTTGGTAATAAAGAAATCACGTTGCAGTGTACGGGTAAACTACTCTTTGGGTGTAAAACGTCAAATAAATTCCCTTACGAAGCGCTTAAAATTAAGGTTTACTTTATTTGAAAATGAATCCCACTGCAAAGTACAGTTTACAGACTAGTTAACTATAAGAGAAATACTGTAGCAGAGTACGGGTAGACTGCTAGTAAGGTATACAAAGTATAATAAAAAAAATCCCGTAGCAAAGTGCGGGTAGAATACTAGTTGGCAATAAGAGAAATGTTGTAGTAGAGAGTACGGGTTGACGACTAGTTAGGCATAAGATGAATCTTGTAGCAGATTACGGGTAGACGGCTAGTAAGGTATACAAAGTATTAAAAAAACGGAAATAATAAACCTGCTACGAAGTACGGGTAGACGACTAGTAAGGTATACAAAGTATAAAAAAAAACAAAAATAATAAACCTCCTACGAAGTACGGGTAGACGGCTAGTAAGGTATACAAAGTATTAAAAAAAACAGAAATAATAAACCTCCTACGAAGTACGGGTAGACTGCTAGTAAGGTATACAAAGTATTAAAAAAAAAAAAAAACAGAAATAATAAACCTCCTACGAAGTACGGGTAGACGGCTAGTAAGGTATACAAAGTATTTAAAAAAAAAACGGAAATAAGAAACCTCCTACGAAGTACGGGTAGACTGCTAGTAAGGTACACAAGTATTAAAAAAAAAAACAGAAATAATAAACCTGCTACGAAGCACGGGTAGACGACTACTTCGGTAATAAAGAAACCACGTTGCAGTGTACGAGTAAATAACTCGTTGGGTGTAAAACGTAAAATAAATTCCTTTACGAAGAACGTAAAACTCTAGTTAATTTAAAAATGAATGACATTGCGAAGCACGGGTTGACACCCAGTTAGGTATAAGAGAAATTTCGTTGCAGAATATGGGTAAATGGTTAGTTAGTTAAAAAACGTAAATAATAATATCTTGAAGGAGAACGGATTAGTATATTAAAAAAAAATCCCTTTACGAAGTACGGGTAGACGACTAGTTAGATGTAACAAAAATTCCGCTGCTAAGTAGGGTTAAACCCCTAGTTAAGTATAAAATAATTCTCGTTTCAGAGTGCGCAGTAATGACTACCAAGGTAAAAATAATTGTAAAGAATAGTAAAATATAGCAATATAACTATGGAAACGGCTGTTAGGCTGGAAATCTTCGAAAACAACGACCTCTCAATTAAAGGAATTATTGCGTTAAAAAAGACGGAAAATAATATTCTATGATATAATATGTTAATAAAATGACATACTTTTACTTATTTAATAATTATAATAAGTAATTATGGCGAGTAATTACCATTAGGGTTGTTTAAAACCAATTGGGGGAGTGAAATTATTCTTCCCGAATTTCGACCATTTTACTGCCCTAAATCTCCGTTTCGAAGTCATTTTTTTAAAAATCACGCGCCCTTTCTACTCCCCGTTTGACTTTCCCAAAAAATATTATTCGAACAGAAATTGAAAAGGAAAGAGAAATCGAGATTTGTTAGCATTGGAAGTATAGGCAATTTGACGTAATGTCATGCGCAGAACAGCTATTTCAACTCCCTCTTTCACTTTCCGATTGCACTCTGTGATATCGATATTTAAACGATATTTGACGGTTCAAACGGAGAAAAGGAGATTCGGAGAATCTGGGCAGTATATTCGAATAGGCTACAAATATACTTTTTGCACTGTGTCTTATAAAGAGGTCTCCATTTGATATTTTTTCATTTTCTCTGAGGTACCTACCTACTTTATGACATGAATAATTAGGGCGAAATTAATAAACAAAATCAAGATCAAAAGTTCGGACGTAAGCATTAGTTTCCCCATTATTTTAAAAGCAAAATCTAGACTTAAAGCAAAAACGTCTACTCGGAATTAATAGACGTTTTTATAATAACTCTGTGGCGCTAATATTGCGTACTGTCTAGGATAGGGAATACCGATGCTAAGCAACTGTCTATTTTGTCTAATAATTTCGCCTTTAGTTTTGATATTTTTCAAAATGGCGCTGTTAATTTTCCGGGGGATTTTATTATTATCTGACCTAGTTGCAGGGTTTTCAGTGAAACCCTTACGATTAACACTGCGAGCTAATTAGATCTATTGTGATTAGTTCATTCTATTCGGTTTTAACGTCCTGATTTGAAATAGATATAGTCAGGACGGAGGTTTTACCCCCCATTCGCTGTGAATCGTACCAGCTACCCACATTAACCTCACCCAGCCTGGGTAGGGCCGGAAATACCAGCCTCACGTGTTTGGATGGAACAGAATTTTCGTCGAAAAATCTGCCCCAACCGGAAGTCGAACTCGGAAAATCTGGACTATCGGCATTAGTAACAACCGTTACGCCACGGAGGCTGGTTGGCCCTGTCTAATACATATTAAATATATTACGTATGTATTTAATGTTTTTACATTAATTTACGACTATATGTAGAATTTTTTTCCTGGGGATAGTATCGGATAGTTAATTTTCACGAAAACGGGCCCCAAAATTTTAGGACAGTAAACATGGCTGTATACTAAATTTCAACAATTTTGAAGAATCTGGTCGGAGACAGACAGGCAGGCAAACGAAAGCCAAATCGTCCAGTACCCACGTTAAAACAGAACCTCACTGCGTTCGCTTAATAAACTGAACAGCACACTGAAAGAAAATAATGTAATCGCTAAACTTCAATCCACTTACCTACCTATCGTGCATGTATAAATATTAGCATTTACTTTTTATATATACCGTACATATTTCAAAACTGAGTCTCTAGACATCAGCATTTGAAGGACACGAAAAGTCGGTAACGTATTTTATAATCATTTTTTTAAATGACTTTTTTTAATGAACCATTCACCCACCTGCAGTTTAATTTTTATGCTTCCATTCTCTCGATCTGAATTGCACTTTGGGATCTCGACTAGAGATGGTTCGACATAAAACTTGGTAACAATCATAAAACCAAATGGGTCAGTGGAAGAATTCTGGTGCAATGTGCGTTAGGTGAGGAATCAGACTTTTACAGCCCGCCAATTCTAGCACTGAATTGCCGTTGTTCAATTACAGGAGATCTACTATTGGTGTTAGGGTCGTATTATGAAATAATAATACTCTTTAGTTAAAATTAACCAACAGGCGAGGTTAATGCTCAAAGCATTTTCTACCACCTAACCCTCAGAGTCTTATTATTATGGGGTCACAAACTCAAATTAATGAGGAAAAATTCATGCACTGAGTAGGATTCGAACCAACGGACCCCTACACTACCTTTATTACCAGACTAGCGCGTTAACCACTTGACTACCAGTGCACATATAGCCTGAAACGGCCCAGGTTCTTTTAATCGGCTCCAGAAATCTTATAATTTAATTGCAATTTTGAAATATACCTAAAAGTTTTATAACTTCTATAAAAATAAATACATTATATGATTACGAAGATAGCTGGAAACATTTTTTCATCGGATTCCCGATACATCGACATTTCGGTACCATCAGTATCATAAATCTTCGCATTAAATTTGCAAACACCTATCGAAATGGAAATAATTCTGTTTGCAAAATTACTAGCATGGGATCTCTTCATAACCCAGATCTTTTTTCGTTAGCCTTCAAAGTCGGGTATAAGGTATAATGCTCTCGCTAGAATGCCAATATCGTCTAGCTATACAGCTATATCATATATTATGGCGATATCATAGGTGCTCCAGCCGTATCGTATCGCCTATGAAGGAGATACGATGATAATTATCCCCCGTGAAGGTAATTATGTCTATCAGCAGGCAACTTTAATGGCGAAGAGATGAGGGCGACTTAACGCGTTCACTGCGATGCACGTGACCTGTTGGTTTGAGCACTCAGCAGTTTGGCGAGTAGGGTGACGTTGGCTAACTGGAAAATTACTTTTGTAATCAACAGAAATAAGATGAAATATATAAGTTCTCAGATAAACGATGCCGTAACTGGCGAAATGGCCATTTGAAAATAAATAATCTCTATATATAAAACAGAAAAAAGGACTACCTACCTACCTACCTACCTGCCTACCTATGTTTGTTTGTTTGTTTGTTTGTCCGGAGTTGTTTAGCCAAAACGGTAAGCGATAGCGAAAAATGTCTCAGAATTGACCCCCCCAAAACCATTATCGTTTTGTCCAGAAAAATTATAAAAAGTTCAAAAAGGCATTGCTGTCCAGCAGTACGGCCATGCCTTAGTAAATTTGAAATTTAGTCCAGTTGCAAAGCACGGGCAAACGGCTAGTTAAGTATAAAACGAAAAAGCCAAGTGTTTTTTATCTTCAAATTACTTCGACAAATATGATATTTTTTTTAAACAAAAATGATAATTCATAGCTTACTGTCAATCATATTAACACAGACTTTTCATCAAGAGTTCGTAGCGCTAACAGATTATTATATTTTTCGAAGGCAACATGAGCTGGCCTGAGCACTTGCTATTTCCTATTTATCAATATTGATTACTTTTTAGTTGGTTACGAAATACAATGGAAGTTATTGTAGTAATTTAAATAAGTAAAACTGTTTCCTTGTAATATTATATCACAGTTTTCGTGGGTTTGAATCGACTTCACTGGGATTCAAACCCTGGTCACTGTGCGTGCAAGCTGGTGTGTTACACCATTCGATCACTACTTGAACTTATTATTTTGATTGTTAAATGCAAAAAATCCACCGTTAATTTAACGTTATACCTTGTGCCGGCACTCGGTGGCAGTGGTCGTGTTAAAAGAAAAGTCCTTGCAGAAATGATTGATGGAGAAGTTTCGAAAATGAAGAGATATTGACTAGTGCATAGTTCATTATGGATGTAATTTAGCACTTTTTTTGATTTCACAACCTCGGTGAGTTATGAGGACCAATCAGTGGAACGATTGTTAAGGCGGCGGACTCGTAACCTGGAGGTTGGTGGTTCGAGTACCAAGCGTGGCTAATTTAGGAAGGCTGCTTTGAGTTGAGCCACCGTGCCATTTCTGTTTTGCACCGCGAAAATATTTTAAGACAGATAAAATCTAAGAAATATGAACGCAATATAAATATACAACAGACATCTCAAGGAAAAGTTAAAACATGCATAAAAGTAATAGAAACTTTTGGACTAGTTAGTCCCAGTATTCCAACATTAAGCCCAACTCAAGACGTTATGTAATGTAGCCTTTATTTGTACAATTAAATTTACACACAACATAAATACATAGTATATGGGCAATTGGGCATCTTGTACAAAATCAGATTAATATCTGAGACGTATTATAATGAGGTCAAATTCCAAATGGGAGAATAATTTGTCATGTCCAGATAGGGTTTCGATTCTGCGACCTCTGGATTACCAGGCCGACGGACGGACGCCTTGACAACTGAGCTGCCAGGACAGACAAAGAACAATAAAAAAAGGCCATGCCTCGGTTCACGTATCACACTCCCTGACATGGATAGTTTCAAAAGCTCAACTAGATTATCATATCTATACTCATGTGTATATATCTGTGTTAATTTCTTAGAAGCTTTAGCTTAGGAAAAATTTCTTTGTATATGTTATCCTGTTATTAGATAATTAAAAAAAAAAATCACGAGTGTGATCTTATAAAAATTTACAATTTGTGACACCGGTGAAACATTTGTACGAAGAAAAAAAATCACCTTGCTTGGGGCTAGAACTACTGACCTCATGCTTACAAGTCCTTTGCCTTAACGATAAATGTACCACTAGTTTTGACTACAAATGAATATGAATCGGTCACAGGCACCATATTGCGAAACCTGACCATATTAACTACTTTAGTTCTGATAAAGGACATTTTTTATCATATGCAAAAAATCGTTCGAACTCCGATAGTGACGGTTAAAAAAAATATATGAATAAAAAAATATTCTCCTTTCCTTAAGGACTTTTTTCCACGCATGACTTTGATGGTAAAAAAATTTCAAGGCTATCAACCTAAATTTTAATCAACCTGACTTGATTTTTTATCGGGATGAACATTTAAACTGTACTTGAAGAGAGCTTATTTTTTGTCCTAGAGGTAGCTCGAGAGAACTACGAGTATAACTATATAAATCAGTAACTAATATGACAGTTTTATGACTTGTAGCATTGAAATTTCCAAGTAGGTAGATATATGGTGCAAAGAACACTTGTCACCGCATTATCCTGATCCAATTGAACCTGGATATAAGAGAAATTTCTTGATTTAGGAGAACAATTTCCAGGTCCAATTTAGTTTTTTTAAGGTAAAATTACCTTTTTAAAAGAGAAACCTGGATATAACTAAAAAAAATCCCTTGAGTTCTCTTTTCTTCTTGGTTTGACTGTATGATACTGGTAGTCAAGTGGTATACACTGTATGATACTGGCGCTAGTCTGGTAATCCAGGTAGCGTAGGGATCCGTTGGTTCGAATCCCACCCAGTGCACGAATTTTTCCTCATTAATTTGAGTTTGTGACCACATAATAATAAGACTCTAAGGGATAAGTGGTAGAAAATACTTTGAGCATTAACCTCGCCTGGTGGTTACCTTCCACTAAAGAGTATTATTATTATGATAGTTTTGTCCATTTTAGCATTGCAATCTCACAGTAGTATAGTATGGAGTCTTGTAAAGAACACTTGTCAAACATTATGGATGTATAGCCAAAGCATGCAGTGCCCTTCAGTAGTTCAAGCACCTGATATGACAGTGTTAATTAATGAATCCACCGTGCTCGATTGGATAGCACTCGGCTTGGACGGTCTGGGTTTGAATACCGGGCTGGGTAGAAAATTTTCTACTCTGTGTATACGTTGGATATTTGGTTTTCAATTGTAGTCACCGTGGCAGAGTGAGTTAGCGCATGGGTTCGATACCCAGCGGGGTAGGAATTTTTCTGCTCTGTACTTGAATGTTCGGGGTCCACTCATACCTCGTGGTGAAAAATGAGTAGCTGCTTTGATGTGAAGCAGCGACCAGGGGCAGAATCATAGGTAAAAAAATAATACAAGATATTGTAAATTTAAGTGGTTAAGTCCTATGATTCTGTGCTACACACCAAAATTGTGACATAATATAACACAAAGAAAAAGCATTATTATTATTATTATTATTCGACTCATATATTAACACTAAAAAAAGAAGAAAAATAGGCATACATAGGTACCAGGCGAGAAATAATGAATGCCTACTTGTATGAGTAACGACAAGTGGGGGCGTAACCAGTGTTAATAGATTTTTTTTTTCAACTACTAACTTTCTTGTGACGTCATTTCATGATGACGTCAATCTATAATGATAAGTGTCGTCACCTCTAATAAATGCTTATGAGCAAAATATAACCATTCATTAAGTCATTAGCTACGGATTGCGGCTCTTTTTGGAGTGCCGCCTTTAACACCCATGTCTATATGGATTGCGGCTCTTCTTGAAATGTGGCCTTCAACACTTAACGTCTGTATGGATTGCGGCTCTTTTTGGAGTGCCGCCTTCAACACTCATATCTATATGGATTGCGGCTCTTTTTGGATTACCGCCTTCAACACCCATGACTATATGGATTGCGGCTCTTCTTGAAATGTGGCCTTCAACACTTAACGTCTGTATGGATTGCGGCTCTTTTTGGAGTGCCGCCTTCAACACTCATATCTATATGGATTGCGGCTCTTTTTGGATTACCGCCTTCAACACCCATGACTATATGGATTGCGGCTCTTCTTGAAATGTGGCCTTCAACACTTAACGTCTGTATGGATTGCGGCTCTTTTTGGAGTGCCGCCTTCAACACTCATATCTATATGGATTGCGGCTCTTTTTGGATTACCGCCTTCAACACCCATGACTATATGGATTGCGGCTCTTCTTGAAATGTGGCCTTCAACACTTAACGTCTGTATGGATTGCGGCTCTTCTTGGAGTGCAGCCTCAACATTTGTTTGGTTTCATCATCATCCTCCGGCGATTACAAAATATTCTCTTCATATTTTATTCAATTTCTGCCAAATGATGACAAGGCATTTTTTATGACATCTGTGTGGAGCAATAGAATGAGATAATGTTTTCAAGGTCGTTGCCAATTTGCAATTTGTTCATGAATTTTTTTGAAATTCTTAGCTATTGAGAGATTATGTATGTGATTTTTATTGCAAATGTTTTTTTTTTTTTTTTTTTTTTTTTTTTTCTAGTCGATGTAGTTATGTAGTTTCCTTATTCACAGAAATGTGTGATGATTTTCACTGTGTAAAAGCGAGGACTTGAGAAAATCGTCTACTTTTCTTATTTTTCTGGGGGTGCTGTAGTTCCGCAGGTCCTTTGCACCAGCCGCGTCTGATTAGGAAATACCCTACAAAGCATAACACACTGAATTCTTAAGTACATAAAGTGGTCGTTACAGTTTTACAATCCTACGGTTTCAACTGGTCAAAGAGCAATGTGTTATCGCACTGGTCTAGACTTGCTCTCATGAGGGTTATAGTACCCAAACCTGTCCATCTAGGGTTAATAACAGGAGCACAGGAACATTATAATTATTAATATACAAAAATATTTTTTTTCACAAGTAAATTTTATTTTGTTAATAATAATGATACTTCTGCTACGGGCATGAGATTTTTTTGATATCCAAGTGAATAAAGTCACTTCACCAGCATGCACCAAGTTCATATCATAGTAATTATGTAAATAGCAATTCTTTTTGCAATATATTCATCACGTGGTACTTATTACATGTACAATTTTATAAATTATATATTATGTAAATAAATCATTACAAATATGGTAGAGAAATCGCCAAGTTTAAACATATATTCTTGTGAAATATATAAATTATATACAAGGTGTCCCATTATAAACGAGACATTAAAATCTCTCGAGAACTTCTAACGATAGGAAAAATCTGTTCAAGATCAATTTCATAGCTCTAAAATAAATGAATGTGTTTTTTTTGTGTTATTATATCACAATATTAGTGGGTAGCACAGAATTATAGGACTTTTCCGTATCTTTAATATCCCAATATCTTATTTTTACCTATAATTCCGCCACTGGTCGCTGCTAACATTAAAGCAGCTACTCATTTTTCCTCACGAGGTATGTATGGACCCCGAACACCCAAGCACAGAGCATATTGGATAATACTTAATAGTCTTAATCGGGCAGTATAAATAAGGTGATATTACTATTATGTGGTCACACACTCAAATAAATGAGGAAAAATTCATGCAAACTGTGGGATCAGACCCAACGAACTTGGGTTTACTGTCTACGGCAAGCGGTGACTTAATACTCGATATGACCGTAATGGCCTGTGCTCACGCTGATAATATGCCATCAGTCACACGCGATACTTAAGTAGTCTCTGATCCTCAGTCACGCCAAGGTCACATCTTACAGCGACGTCTTCCCACAGAATGCAGTTCCTACCAGAAATTTACTATCGTCCGGTGGATTTTTTATCAATGTCCACCAAATCCAGAAGTTGAATAGTGACATTGACCATGAAAGTTTGTGATTTACTATAATATGTATTTGTAGGTATTGTATAGGTAATAATATCGCCTAATTTATTTTAAATGTTATGGCCAACGAGGCCAGCCTAGCCGTACGCCAGCCTCCTTGGCGTAACGGTTGTGACTACTGCCCGTAGTCAAGAGATCCTGAGTTCGATCCACGGTCGGAGTAGATTTTTCACACAGAAAATTCTGTGCCCTCCGTACATGTGAGGCTGGCATTTCCGGCCCTACCCAGGCTGGGTGAGGTTAATGTAGGTAGCTGGTACGATTCCCAGCGAATGGAGGGTAAAACCCCCGTCCTAATCTAGGACGTTAAACCAAATAGAATCGTTGGCGTTAGGAAGGGCATCCAGCCGTAAGAATGTGCCAAAACCAACCAACCTCAACCATGAGGTTGAACAACGTCGACGCTGCTTAAGTGGGATAAGACAGAGTAAAAGAAGAAGAAGAAGTTATGGCCAACGAGGAATAATGAGTCTAACTATTCCAGCAGTAATCTCAAGGACGTATTATCATGTGGTCAAAATCCCAAATAGGAAGATAACTTGTCATGTCCCGGCAGGGTTTCGAATCCGCGACTTTTGCATTTTTCCACCGACGGCCGACGCGACGCCTTTTTTTAGTGTTTCTGTGTTTTTGAGTGTAAACAATGTATTTATATTTATACGAGTATGTAGGTGTGTAGGTCCTTTTCATTGGAACTTGGTCTGTTGTACCAGCCGTTATGGTCGAAAGTGGGAAATTGAGAAAAATCAACTCTCTACCCGATATTTCATCACGTGTCTTGGTTTTCAAAATCTGGATCGAGTAAGGTTTTTCGAATCTTTCCACCAAATACATATCAGTGAAACTTGAGTAACTTCAGAAAAATAACTTGAATAAGTATTAGGTAACCATCAGCCGAAAAGTGACCTTAAATTTTAAGTAAAATAACGATCCGTTAAAATTAACCTTAAGTTAACTAAAAGTACCGAATATATACGTATACTAGCGGGCTGCACCCGCTTCGCCAAGCCATCACACACACCACACCCACACACACACCTCACACACCCATCCACACACACACATCCACATCCACAATCCAACACACACACCCACCCAAACACACCCACACACATCACACACACATACACACACCCATCCACACAAACACACACACCCACTCACCCACACACACCCACCCACACACACCCACACACACCCACACACAACCACACACAACACAACACAACACACCACAAACAAACCACACACACACACATCACCACACACACACACACACACATCACCACACACACACACACATCACCACACACACACACACACACACACACAAACACACACACACACACATACACACACACACACACACACACACACACACACACACACACACACACACACACGCAGTCATCATCGCTGTAAATTTCAAAATCCCGAGCCAAATCTATCATAGCGGATATTGATAATGTAGCAAATTGGCCCATATTTCGAGAACGGTTTGTCAGAATATGGCAACAAAGGGCTCAAATAAAATCATGTGATGTTCTCAGACAGTTTTTACAATAAAAATATAGGTCCTCGCGATAAATTTTAAGTTCCGTGCTGGAATCTGTAAAAAAAAAAAAACGTGAAAACTCTGAAAAAATGGTCGAAATTTCGAACATTCTGGCTTCTATCTCGAGAACGGTACGTCAGAATGTGGCCTAATATGAATTAAATGAAAGCTAGTTTTGTCTAATATGTTATTAAATAATAAAAAATATAGGTCCTCGCGACAAATTTTAAGTTCCGCGCTGGAATCTGCTATAAACGTGAAAAGTCTGAAAAAAAGGTCGAAATTTCGAACATTCTGGCTTATATCTCCAGAACGGTACGTCAGAATATGGTCTAAATTGAATTAAATGAAAGTTAATTTTGTCTAATGTGTTATTAAATAATAAAAAATATAGGTCCTCGCGATAGATTTCAAGTTCCAGGGCAAAGACTGTCTTAAAATCGGACCCTTCCTCAAAGAAATACTTGAGGAAGGTCATAACTCAAGGATGGTTTGGAATTTCGGACTTTTGATAATTTTCCTGGTATTTTCCGGCAATTTTACTTGGGGTCATCTCTCATCAATTTTTCGCTATCTCTTACCGTTTCGCCTAAACAATTCCGGACACACAAAGATACAAAGATTCAAAGATACAAAGCCCGTCCATATTTCTCATTTATATATAGAGATTAAAAGTTATTTAAAAAAAATATTCGATTATATTCACATCGAATGATGACGTAATTCAGTTATCACTGCGGATCAAAGGTGAGTGAAAAATCTCAGAAAAATGATGTCGGCTACTTTAATGGTTGCCACAGAAACTCGGGCACTCCTGGGTCAATAACCTTTAGAGATAAGAAATCTGGGTCATGAAAGGTTTGTAATCATTTACGATAATGATCGCTAATTAAAACTATCAGAGCATAATCTTCTTGCACTATTTAGAATACAATAAATTTCTAATCGTTCCTGACGGGTCATTCATGATTATACATATTATTCCAAGACGAATTTGTCAACAACAACAAAATACAGTCCACAGAAAAAGTAAGTATACCTATTGCTCCTATAAAAGTTTTCCACCTCGTCGGATCACTGAAGCTTAGAAACGACTAGCGAGGTGAAGACTTGGTTGGTGACTCACAGGTTTGATCCTTTCTGGCTAGACCAACTCAGGCTGGATGATGTTCATATCGATAGCAGGTTTGTAAGTTTCTTGCGACTGAAAGGTAAAGGGTTGGGTGGAAGAGATTGCCACAGGCAATAACCCCGCCCTTTAGGTAGGACATTAGTGTTATTTCTTTTTACTTATTTATTTTGTCATTTGTTTGTTTTTTCTTAATTTTACACAATTAACATTGTACTCTGTCCTCCTAATAAAGCATAAAAAAAACCCCTGTCCTAAATCACATTGGTGGAAAAACATCTATGTACTTGTTTTTTTTTTACTATTATTTAGCAACCAACACCTTTTGGTAAGAACATACGATTACATTAATTGTGTATTTGCAAGATTGTATAACTGAAAATTGAGTACACTAAATTGAGGAAAAATGAATTACAAGTAGGAATTTTTCAACATAATGTTCACAGTAATATTACGATAAGGTAAGTGCATTCATGCTAGTTGCATGGAATAATGCAGTACTAAGAATAATTGTACCATTATCGGTAATATGATCAATTGATCATAAGGCCATAACCATAACACATGGCGTACTAGCAGGTGTTACACGATTTTTTATTACCCAATTTGTTTTAAAAAAATACGCAATTATTACCAGTTAGTTTCCCTGGATGGAACTTTTTAAAAAAAGAACGAATCTTTTCTATACCTTTCATCATCAGCATCATCATCTTGGCACCTATCTATATTATTTTATGGCTCCGAAAAAAAATACTGCCGGCTCTCTGCATAAAAGTCCCTTTTTGCTAGCACTTTAAACAAATTCTCATTTATCTTAATATATAAATGTCAAAGTCACTGACTGACTGATCATCGCTCTACAGCCCAAACCGTAATACCTAGCGAGCTGAACTTTGGTAGGTAGCTTTGTCTTATAGTCTAGATGTGCAATAAGACGGGATTTTTCGAAATTCCCACTACAACACCTGCCATTGGCGAAAAAGGATTTTTTGCTTTTTCACGGCCATGCCTCGGCCCGCAAAGCGAGCGACAGCCCGCTAGTTTGTAATAAGATACAAAATAATATTTACTACTTGCGTCCAGTTGCGATGTACGGCAATGCCTCATGTGTAGACTGGGATTAGTAAAATACAAAAGAGCCTTCTGGACGCAACTAGTCGGTCCCTCGCACTCGCCCTTGTCAAATGTCCCCCAAATACCTAACAATAAAAAAAAACTTTTCTATCGCCCTGATTGAACAATGGCCACACTGATTACATCTTGGCACACCAGGTACCAACATATTTTGATAGGTCACTGGAATACATTCGAGACCAATAGTTCGATAAATCGTTATTGAAATTCTTGAGACCGTATCGCAGAGCAATAATGGGACTGTGTAATGCCAATTCGGCCATTTATCAATGTCGATTCGAATTCAGTGAGACTAATCGCAACGAAACCGCACCAATCATTCCGATCTATGATAATGTGTCATGCAAGAGGACTTCACAAGTACACAGGCTATAGCTATACACAGGCTACAGAGAACAGACTACAGCCAGGACCAACAAGCGAGGTTAGTTTGTAGTTTTCCCTACGGTTTAATGGCCGATAGCTAAAATGCTTAGTAAGTAAGTAAGAGAAAATGCTTATGATATACAGTTCAAGACGAGCTAACGATATTTAGCTGGAGTTCATTACATACTCGTTTGCCTTGCGGAGGATTCCGTCTTCAAATCCCAGAGCCGACAAAAATTTGGTAACCGCTGCGCTCTTGTTGACCCAGTATCTAGGTGGGAAGTGTCACTTCTCGCCCATCAGAGGGGAGGTATATAACGAGATGGGCAAACTAGAAAAATAGCTGCTTTGTCAAGTTTCTACGAAATTAATAATAGAGCTGTTAAACACTCAACTTTAAAAAAAAAAAAATGCTTCAAACCACCTAAGTGGTGGTGGTGGTTGATTAGGCTTGCCGGTTTAAATCTGTGAACCAGGACGAACCGGGATATCCTCTCATCAATTAAACCGGTTACATACGTCATGAATATCCGTGCTGGAACAAGAACAGCTGATAACAGGTTTCAAACACTCCAGTCACGCTTTGAGGAAAAATAAATTGGAAATTGAATAAAACACCAGTTATAGCATTGTCTAACTTTTCATTAGTATTCTGCACCATTGTATAGGGAAATACTTAGTATTTGCAATATTTACACGAGATAAGGAAACATGGTATGGAAGAAATAATTTTTTTAACATGTATAAATTTATAACAAAAAACAATTTTTTTTATATAACAAAAATAATGAAGATACAAATCGTCGTCCTCCATAAAGGGAGGGGTTATGACCGAACCCCAAATTTGGTTACAGTTGTTTGTAAAAGATACTTTACGGTGCGCTCGTGTTGACCCAGCACCTAAAGGGGTAGGTAGTATTGGGTCACTGCTCGCCCATCAGAGATCAGAGGGGAGACACACTACCGGATGGGCAAGCTACAACACAGACCACAAGCGTCTGCAGTAGCTCCTGTTTCATGGCTCCTAAATAAAAAAGGCAGTGAAACACTCATCTTTCAAAAAGAACAAGGTTCTAATCAAGTAGAGGGCAAAGAGCATCCACACAATGGAGAATACATCTTTAGTATCTTCTATCTTCACACACATGCATATGAACATTAAATCTTCACACACATGCAAAATAACATTAAGTCATAAAAGATGGTCGACATAAATCTCAGCACATTACAGACCATGACACCAGCTTGTCTCACAAGATCACGGGTATTTAACAACTATTATCTATTACGTAATTAAGATATGCGTTTTGCATAAGGCGGAAAACTTCGGGAAAATCTTGTGGTTATTAATTATAAAACATCCAGTAGGTGAGTTATAATAAATAACTTCAGTAGCTCCATCGATAAGGCGGCGACTTGTAGTCTGGAGATTGGTAGTTCAAGACTTAAGTTAAGGAAAAAAATAGTAAAGCGACACGATTGTGATTTACAGAAGTATGATAACTTGTACTTTTGATAGAATAATAGCACTAAAAATAATAATAATTAGGAAAGTCTATTAGTATATGAAGAGTACTAAGACCGAGCACAAACGTAAATCCTTCCCTATGCATATAACTGTTTTCTTCATTGAAAAAAAAAAAAATGAAAAATAAAAACTGATAAAGGTTAGCTGAATGATGATAATGATGGGATGTCTCTTTGGCGGACCTTAATCAGATACGGAACCAGCTTTTTCAGACAAAATTACAAATAATTGGCGCTCTTAAGAGGATTGGCGATAGAAAGGGCATCCAGTCGTAAAATGTGGAAGTAGGAGTGCCAGAACCAACCAACCTCAACCATAAGGAAGGGGTTGAACAATGCCAACCCCAAGTACGTTCGAGGGAAAGCAAATTGAAAGAAGAAGATGAGCTTAATGAAAACGTATAAGTATCTAGGTCAGCAAAAAAAAAAAAAAACATGGAAGAGAATGCCGTTGGCATTAGCACCGTCCATGATCAAGTTTTGTTTTATCAATTTCAATTTCTATGTAAATATTCTATGTACTTTATTGTAAATAAAACTTGATCACACATGTTTAATAATAATGCACCCATATTTTCCAGTGATTTGGAAGACCCGGAGTGAGATCATAGTCCAAATCGTCAGCAAATCACCAGAAGAAAATCTCAGAGTTGGCATAGCATCAAGGAGGTCTAGTTGGTCTACCCACAAGAAATAAAACCAACAATTATCAGATAAAGAAACTATAAAATACTGATAGCTCCCGATAGATTTGAAATTGACGTCACAAAGAAAATCTCGCATGGTTGTCTATTTCAGAAAAGCTTCGAAATTTATGGCTGTGGGTAAAACTCTCATCAGAAGATAACGATAGCGAGAATTTGAAGTGACGCAACAACTTAAAGTACAAAAAAAAAAAAAAAAAAAAAAAAAAACAGAAAACACAGTATAAAACAAATAAATTCTTCAGAACAATGATATTCGCCTTATTTTTATACTGTCCGATTAGAACAGTTAAATCCCATTATTGCAGCAGTAAGCCCAAGACGTATTATTATGTGGTAAAAATCCCAAATGGGAGGATAACTTGTCATGTCCTGGCTGGATTTCGAACCCGCGACCACTGGAATCTCTAGATTCACAGAGTGCCGCCTTTACCACTGAGCTACCGGGACAAACATTGATACAACGAGTTTGATAACAAATTCCGAAGCTGACTAGATAATCCGTGGAAAAATACGCCTTCGGCAACAACAAATAACAATGGAACAGTAAAATATATTAATGGCACAGCACTAGACCTTGAAGTAACAGATAATGGAATGATCACCATGCCAAGAAGTCGGAGTGATTAGGATCGACCAAGTGCACTTGGCTGGTGTTGGTTTTAGGTCAAGTTGAGATGCAGCACAGAGCACAGCAGGATAGAGGAACCACCAGATGGATCTGGTCGGCAGAGAGAATATAATTATGTAAACAATACACATGTATATATATTATGTTCACATATTATGTTGAATTAGCTAAACCCTAAGCTAAAGACCTACCGACCTCAGTAGCTTGATCGATAAGGCAGCGGACTTGTAACCTGGAGGTCGGTGGTTCAAGTCCCGGTTTCAGCGTAGATTTAGTAAAGCGAGTTTGAGTAGTTGTGATATCACGAAAGTGATTAACACAAATATGATAAGTAACTTTCCCTAACCGAGACCTAGCTGGCAGACTTCAGGGTTCGAAAAAAAATTATATTAAAAGTTCTTCTGGGCTCCGTTGTGTCTGCGCACTGTTTTATTTTACTCTGGGCTTGTCCTGTAGATACATATATACTTACAATTACAAATCATTAATGCTAAAAGTCCCAGTTGTTAAAAATATCATTAAAAAAACTAATAATTTTTTGTTTTTGTTTTTTTTTTTTTTTAGATTTATTCTTTATTTAGTACATTATAAATTTACATAAAATGACACCTCCTAACATAATTCTACCTTATTGTGTTTGTTTTTTTTTACATGTTTTTAGCATGCTACATACACAATTACACATACATTACAATTACAATATGATCAGTACAATATGAACCACATGCATATAAACCACGTGATAAGCATTTCAATTCGGATCCACCTCATCCACTATATTAACTTTGGACGGGGGGTATTGTCGCAGTAATATGACGAATGGGTTATTGCCCCAATCACTCTATGTAGCAACTGACTAGTAATTAATTTCTCCTAATGTACAGGGTAATACCTACTTAAGAACATATTCACAACTTAATCTGTAGTTTTAGGTGAAAGAGATTGCCAAAGGCAATAACCCCGCCTTTAGTTAGGACATATATTATGTATATATTTATTTATTTTTTCTTTATTTTTTTCTCCTCTTATATTGTACACTGATTTGTAATTATTTTTGCTGTATATAATATGTCCAATTAATAAATAAATATTTACACGTTCTTACAAAGAAATGATACATGGGTACAAATTACCAATATATTCATTCATATACTATCACTTGTCGACATTAGAGCCCGGATACTTGGACAGGGTTTAGTGGAGGCGTCTTTCTTTCCATTAGTAGTTTATTAGTTCATTGCCTGTATCATTCTCTTCCTACTTTACTCAATAACTTATAGAAAAGAAAGTAATGGAACTAACTAATCACTCAAAATTTCCAACAGTCAGTTGTAACTTTTCATTGCCAAAGCACGTTTTAGGGTTCCCAGACCCTAATGTTGTACAAAGTTTCAGCTATTAGCATTGGTCCGTGTGTCTGTCTGTTCATACCAGTTCATTTATAGTATTTTTACACCAGCAAACACTGTATATTTCACTCTTATTTATGTATAGCTCTCCTTCGGGCTTCATTATTGAATGTCACAAATCGCTGGGGAGTCAATTACAGCTAACGAATTAGTTAAGTCTAGCTTCAGTGGAGATCTAATGATTCCTCCTGTCTTCATCACCAGCTGTGATTCATCGAAAACGAAAGATAACGAAGTTTTTTTTATAAATTAAGATGAGTGTTTCACTTTTTTTCGTAGCCATGAAACAGAAGCTACTGCAGACGCTTGCGTTGTCTGTGTTGTCCTTATCACCTGGTATGCCTCCCCTCTGATGGGCGAGAACTGACTCAACTGACACAGACTAATAAACCGATATGTTTTGTAGATTACAGTATCTAATTAATTATTCGTTACATTAAAAGATAATGAAAGAACATTCTGTTTGCAATAATCTCTTACCAGGTCATCTTAAGCGAGATGTGGATGATTGAGTATTCAATGATGGGACTGAAAAGAATCCTTTTAACAATAGAAGTTGCATTTTAAGATACAAGATATTATGCTTTTTTATCAACGTCTCTCTAACATTAGGTCATTCGGACTTACGAGTTACTTACATTACCCTCACCCAGCCTCGGTTGGACCGGGAGTCGGGAAAGAGATAAAACATATTTTAATTTCACCGTTAGCTTTAGCTTAATCGATAAGGCGGCGGACTTGTAACCTGGAGGCATGCGCGGATATAGGGGGGGGCACGGGGGGCACGTGCCCCCCCAGATTTTTTCGGCAAGCGGTGTTTCTCAAATTTCATTATACCTAATCCCGTAAAAAAAAAGATCTCAATGAGTTAGGGGGGCACGGGCCCCAAAATAATTCCCTAATCTAAGACTAATCCCGTAAAAAAAAAATCTCAATAAATTAGGGGGGCACGGGCCCCAAAACAATTCCCAAAATTCTAAGACTAATCCCGTTAAAAAAAAAGATCTCAATAAGTTAGGGGGGCACGGGACCCAAAATAATTCCCAATTCTTAATCCCGTAAAAAAAAGTCTCAATAAATTAGGGGGGCACGGGACCCAAAATAATTCCTAATTCTAAGACTAATCCCGTAAAAAAAATCTCAATAAGTTAGGGGGGCACGGGACCCATAATAATAACCAATTCTAAGACTCATTCCGTAAAAAAAAGATCTCAATAAGTTATGGGGGCACGGGACCCAAAATAATTCCCAATTCGAAAACTAATCCCGTAAAAAAAAAACGATCTCAATAAGGTAGGGGGGCACGGGACCCAAAATAATTCCCAATTCTAAAACCAATAAGAAATAACTAAAAAATAAAGTTGTCTAATCCACACAGATTGTCCGAGAAACCTGAAATTTTACCTATAGGTCCATTTGGATCAGAGAATATATCTCTAGGGTTCAGCTACACGGGGTAAGGACAAAAAATGAATGGGTGGCACAAAAAAATCACATTTTTCGACCAAAATGACATTTTTTTTCTTCAAAATTTGTCGTGACGGCGCGGCGCCACGGCGGCGGCGTATCAACTCAAAAAGAGAAAGTTTTAAGCAAGGGTTCAAGTTTTCATTTGAGATATCAATCACGAAAATCAGATGAGCCGTTCTTGAGCTACGTTGAGTAAGGACATAAAATGGATCGGAAAACAAAAAGTATAATTTACGTTTTTTGACCTGAATGACATATTTTCTTGAAATATGTCGTGACGAACTATCAACTCAAAGCAAGAGTGATTTTGCAAGGGTTGGAGTCTTCATTTGACATATATTGATCGCGAAATTCTGATGAGCCATTCTTGAGCTCCAGTAAGGACAAGAAATGAATGGGTGACACGAAAAATATTGACAATTGTGTATGTGTGCGTGTGTGTGTTTGTGCGTGTGTGGGTGTGTGTGTGTGTGTGTGTGTGTGTGTGTGTGTATGTGATAGGCTTGCGAAGCGGCGGGTGCAACCCGCTAGTTAGATATACTGTGCGATTGTGCCCCCCCAGTACAAGAGGGCTATATCCGCGCATGCCTGGAGGTCGGTGGTTTAAGTCAAGGTTTCAGCGTAGATTTAGTAAAGCGAGTTTGAGTAGTTGGGATATCACCAAAGTGATAAACACAAATATGATAACTTATTTTAATTTCTCTCAGATATACATAATTGCCAAAATTTGAATGAAGTAAGATCTAACTGACTTAAGAAGAATATAAGAATATGACTGAATGAGGAATGAAATTTAGAAAAGGGTAACTAAGAAGAAGAATAAATCCAATTCTGGAATAAGATCCGATTGAAGGATCTCAGTCGAAGGATCTCAGTCGAAGGATCTGGAGTACCAGTTTCAGCGTAGTAAAGCGAGTTTGAGTAGTTGTGAAATCGCGAAAGTGATTAACACAAATATGATAACTTTTTTTAGTGCGCTGTGATTGGTTGAAACTCCGACTTGAGGGAGTGTCAGGCTTATCTTAATTTTAATCCTGTCTCATAATTTGGCTCTAAATGTCCATTGTTATTATTTCTAACAGCAGAACTTGGTGAACAATAGTTACAACCGTTATGGTGATAAAATTATTAGTTTATGACTCTTATCATAGGATTGCATGAAAGTTGAAGAGGTCAAAAGATAACGTCGTTGACTGAGAATACACAGATGTTGGACAAGTGTCTTTCAAAATTTTGAAGCTGCGGGTGCAAAACAAATTAAATTGAGAAGTAGTTAAATCGAAAAAGCATTATCAAGTTGAGCTGAAAATTTCAAATGAATAGTCAATACTTACGTAAATATGAGGGATTCTAGTATCAGCTCAGTGAAAGATTGATAGTATACTGACAGCAAGCACCAGGGACACACAGAGATCACGTTTGTGAATAAATTAGTTTATTTATACATTAAGTATTTATTTATTGTTATTTTCAGATAAATTTCTGTGTGTCAAAGCTGTTAAATAAATAAGTTATTCATGAAAATTTACAATATTTAGATTTTATGCTTATCCCATAAAAAATATAAGCCTTGTTTGACTGCTGGAGTAAGGGACTTTTCAGTCTTACCTCGGCCGTATAAACAAGGTATATATTCTATTCTCTTCTTTACTGTTAATAATTATTACTATTCTTTATTGAGCTAGTTATTTGTGTTATTATGTCAAAAAATTTAGTGGGTAGCATCGACATTACGAGAACTAATGATATTGCATCATATTATCTTCAACCAAACAACATATTTAAAATCAATCTTGTGATGCCACCACTGGGTGTTGTCCACTCTACAAGTACCCATATTGGCATCACGAAAAAAATCTGACCCCGCCGGGATTCGAACCCGGTAAATCTCCATGCCGCCACCGGTTGCTATTCAAACAAATAGCAACTTAAATTTTCTACTCGAGGGATGAGTGGATCCCGAACATTTAAGTACAAAGTAGAAAATTCCTACCCTGATGGGGATCGAACCTGGGTTACTGGCAGCCTAGTGCGCTTCACTACTCAGCCACGGTGATCACTTAAACTACTGACTCAGAAATATAAATCTTCTATGATCAGTATGAGGATGATCATTTAATGTTGGCATGGGTCCATAATCTGACCAACTGTTGTGTGTAGCATCGATTTTCAACGGAGACAATATCGATCCTTGGGGAGTGAGAGAGAGAGAGGGGACAGATGACGGAATTGGGGGCATTTTGACATTTTGAGGGGCGATGTAAAACCATACCACAAAATAATGAGAAAAATACTGGATTGAAAAAAAAAAAATCCCTTGACCAGAGCGTCGATTGGACTTTAAATACACCAGTTCTCGTTCTGTCACTGAAGTTAAGCAATGTCCAGCGGGGTTAGGACTAGGATAGATGACCATTGATATTCGGCCCAACCCAGACTAGGTGAGGTATGAGTAGCTGTTTTGTGGGGTTCCAGCAAATGGAGGATAATTTTTGTTTCAAATTACCTGGATATTAAAGTGGCGTTAAGCTAAAAAAGTGATTTGAATGGGTTCTCTTTTCGATAAAAGTATTTTTCTTAGGTTCGTCCATTCGGAACGGAAAAAAAACTGCTCTTTGTTGATTCTTATTCAAATTGAACATTTAAGGGTAGAAGGGGGCGATCAGTAAACTTTGAAAACCGCTGTTGAACAGTAAGTATCGATAATTAAATTTTGAACATACGATAAATTTACAAGAAAAACACTCATTATCCTGTTGTCGGGAAGAATTACTCTCAGATTATGATTCAGAATGACCTTGCTGTTAAAGAAAAGAAAAATGTTTTGCAATTTGTCTCCCTGCATAGTAAAATAATTATTTAACAAATACCTGTTATAATTTAAGCTTCTTACATTTTTCTTATTCGAGAAAATCACAGACATTTGTGGAAAATTCAAGGTTTTTTTTGCTGAAAATTACTGTGGTAAAAGAAAAACATATACTGGGTGAAAATGGCTTTATGATAAAGTTTTTAACACTACTCACACTAGTTTGATGTGAACTTTGTTTGGTGACTTTATAGTTCTATGGGGGCGGAATTAATATACGTTTTTGTAATACCTCTGTGGCGCTAAGTCACGGATTGCGTACTGTGTAAGATAGGGAAAACCGACGCTTAAGCAAGACGTTCTCGATTTTCTTTATTAATTTCGCCCTAGGTTTCTATTATTTTTATTATTATATTTTCAATACTACTTATGTAGTTCGCAAGTAAATATAATAGCTGATATTGCAATATTATATTTTTAACCCTTGATCAAAATAAATCCCATAGTAATTCCACCTTTAATTTGATAATTATTACATAATTACAGTTGTTAGAAGGTAAAATCATGTGAAATAAATCATAAGTACCTACGATATAATATTGCTTCACGGGAAATAACTAGCCCTAGGATCATTTACACATGTATGTTATAGGTAATTTGGTCTCGACTTTACCGGCTTACCCGCTTACATATATAATCAAGCAAAACGGTCGTTTCGGGGGAGAACGCCTCCTAGAAACTACAGTGCTTAATATATAACGGTTAATATAGTTTGTATGTAATCTGTCGTACTAAACGTGAAATAGATTATTCATATTTTTAATACACAGTCAAGTAATGATAGTGGAATCTATTTACAGGTACTTTGACCTTTGACAACTATTAAGTATTATTATTCTAACAGAAAGCTTCGAATAGTTCATAACGGAAAAATACCAAGGCCAAAAGTTATTAAAGAGCTAATCTGGGCCTTATCCCAGAAAGCACTTCCCACTCTCAGAACTGAAAGTCCGAAATTAGCGTTTTGTTACCCTCCATTTGTAGGAAACTCACAAAATTGCTACTCACAAAAACCTCACCCAGCCTGGATTGGTGCGGAATGCCAGCATCACGAAGTCTTCACCTCGCTGAACGTTGCTTAACTTTAGTGATCACGCCTGTTCAACGCTGGCAGCGTTTGTTTAATATATAATTTAAAAATGTACATAAAGTGGTATCAACCTCTCAACCTCACTGCATTTATCCAAAGACCTACCACCTATCTAATTGTTATTATTATTATTATTATTCTAGTAAGCTTTATCAGGTAGAACAAGAAATATATACAGTAAAATACAATGAAATTATAAAGAAAAACAAAAAGATTAAGCAAAGATACAAGAACAAAAAAAAGAGAATGAAGTTAATGCCCTGCCTAAAGGGCGGGGTTATTGTCTGTGGCAATCTCTTCCACCCAACCCTTTTATCATGCCTACATTAACATTTAAACATTTTTTATACACAAAGAACACAATAGGAAGAAGACAATTAGGGAGGAGACAATTAGAAAATTATTTATTGAAGCTTACTTGGACTTTTAAGCGAAGAACAGAAACAAAGTGCTAACTACTTTTCGGTAAGTTGGTCAGTGAGATAGTTGCCTTTTTAACAAGTATTCAGCAATACATTGTTAAATATAAAATAATCAGAAGATTTTATTTTTTATTATTATCTGACCTGGTTGCAGGGTTTTCAGAGCAACCCTTACAATTTACACTGCTACCTAATTAGATCTATTGTGACCCGTTGATTCTATTTGGTTTTAACTTCCTGACTGAGATAGATGGTCAGGACGGGGGTTTTACCCTCCATTTGCCGGGAATCAAACCAGCTCCTACATTAACCTCACCCAGCCTGGGTAGGGCCGGAAATACCAGCCTCACGTGTATGGATGGAACAGAATTTTCGTCGAAAAGTCTGCCCCAACCGGGGGTTGAACTTGGGAACTCTGGACTACGGGCAGTAGTCACAACCATTACGCCACGGAGGCTGTCAAAAGATTTTAATCCCGAGAAATTTCTAATATTAGAAATCGGAAGTATTGTTTTCTTTTTTTGCTCAACGTTTCTTTCTTCTAGGTCATTTGAGACGGGGGTTTTACCCTCCACTTGCTGGAAACTGAAAATCCTGCTACTCATATTAACCTCACCCAGGCTGGATTGAACAGGGAATATAAAGCATCACGAAGCTTCGAATTTGTCACCATACAAAACTTTCAACGAGAATCTAGTACTTTATTAATAAATTATTATTACCTATCATAATTGTTTACAAACAAAAAATCATTTATAAAAACATTGAAAATTCTCATTTCTTTTAAATATTCATTGAATACCTACTAATTTCAGCTCTTTCTAAATTCTCTCTGCAGATGTGAGAAAATCAACGTAAAAAACAGCTTAAAAAGATCTCATCAGTGAATGTAAAGTAATAAAAAGTATTTAATTATTTTTCAATACTTGATATAAATACCCGTAATTCTCTTAACACGCGACAAGTCGCACACTGATTTCAGTTCTTTTTTGCGACAAATCTCGGTGAATTTTCTCAAAGTCGGTAATGTAAGTAATAAAAAGTATTTGACTATTTTTCAATACTTGATATAAATACCCGTAATTCTCTAAACACGCGACAAGTCGCACACACTGATTTCAGTTCTTTTTGCGACAAATCTCGGCGAATTTTCTCAAAGTCGGCGGCGATTTCGCGCGGATTTTGGTCAAATATTTTTTCAAATACCACGCACAAATGAACTCCAAGTATTTCATTGGGGACGCGTGAGATCTGCACCGTGGCGCGGTTCAGCGAATACTGATTGTCTGATTGGACTGCGGGTTGCTGATAGCGAGGGGCTCTGGCTTATCAGTCGGCCGGGTGGTAACCGGATCGGATTCGAATATTGGTTCTGTTTGGATCGGGGGATCGGGTCAGCCCGCCACCAGCCACCAGATCGGATACATTCTTCTCCAAGACAGGGCGGAAAGTTGCAGAGGAAATCGACCTTGTTTCTTTTGCTGCATTATTTTTCAGAGGAAATCGACCTTGTTTCTTTTGCTGCATTATTGTGCAGGGGAAGTCGACCTTGTTTCTTTTGCTGCATTATTTTGCAGAGGAAATCGACCTTGTTTCTTTTGCAACATTATTTTGCAGAGGAAATCGACCTTGTTTCTTTTGCTGCATTATTTTTCAGAGGAAATCGACCTTCTTTCTTTTGCTGCATTATTTTGCAGAGGAAATCGACCTTGTTTCTTTTGCAGAGGAAATCGACCTTGTTTCTTTTGCTGCATTATTTTTCAGAGGAAATCGACCTTCTTTCTTTTGCTGCATTATTTTGCAGAGGAAATCGACCTTCTTTCTTTTGCTGCATTATTTTGCAGAGGAAATCAACCTTGTTTCTTTTGCTGCATTATTTTGCAGAGGAAATCGACCTTGTTTCTTTTGCAACATTATTTTGCAGAGGAAATCGACCTTGTTTCTTTTGCTGCATTATTAATATTTCACAAGCAGTTTGAGAACTTTCAGGATGGAGATCAATTAGATCAGTGTTCGGTATATCAAAGCTTTTAGTTTATGGTAGTGTTTCGCAAGCGGCTTAAGAAATAAAATAATTAGATCTGTAAGCACTTTCTGTACGGATCGGACTAAACCGCCACAAGATAGGATTATCGGATCCATCCAGTTTAAATTTCAAAGTTGCAGAGGCAACCGACCTTGTTTCTCTTGCTGCATAATTACTACTTCCCAAGCTGTTTCAGAAATAAAATAATTATAGCTGTAATCGCTTTCTGTACACGGATCGGATTGAACTCAACATACATAGGTCAATGATATTATGGTGCTAGATTTGTAATGTATTATACATTCTAGCCAAAGGATCTGTGGATCGGATCCCACTAAATGCTAGGATTTTCCTCGTTTATTTGAGATCTGTGGATCGATCGTATTCCATCCAATGCTTGGATTTTTCCTCGTTTATTTGATATCTGTGGATCGTATTCCATCCAATGCTTGGACTTTTCTTCGTTTATTGGAGATGTGTGGATCGTATTCCATCCAAAGCTAGGATTTTTCCTCATTTATTTGAGATCTGTGGATCGTATTCCATCCAATGCTTGGCTTTTTCCTCCTTTATTTGAGATCTGTGGATCGTATTCCATCCAAAGCTAGGATTTTTCCTCGTTTCTTTGAGATCTGTGGATCGTATTCCATCCAATGCTTGGACTTTTCTTCGTTTATTGGAGATGTGTGGATCGTATTCCATCCAAAGCTAGGATTTTTCCTCATTTATTTGAGATCTGTGGATCGTATTCCATCCAATGCTTGGCTTTTTCCTCCTTTATTTGAGATCTGTGGATCGTATTCCATCCAAAGCTAGGATTTTTCCTCGTTTCTTTGAGATCTGTGGATCGTATTCCATCCAATGCTTGGACTTTTCCTCGTTTATTTGAGATCTGTGGATCGGATTCCATCCAATGATAGGATTTTTCCTCACTTATTCGAGACAACAGAAAGATAAGTCTCTGGGGGTTGGATATAAGAATGCTTCGAGCATTAACCTCGCCTCAAGATATAGGAATATCGGATACATGCAGTTTAGGTAATGCCCAAGTTGCAGTAGGAATCGACCTTGTTTCTCTAGCTGCATTATGAATATTTCACAAGCCGGTTGAGAAATTTCAGGATGGAGAGTAATTAGATCTATTAACGCTAGTAGTTTATGACGGTGTTAGTTAATTACCATTATCTTAACTGATATAAACAAATCTGGTGTCTCAAGGTACAAATATAAATTCTGATCATTTTTATATTAGAGATAATAATTTTTTTTGTGTGTTTTAATATGTGTATTAATAGAAATGGTTCATATTGGCTGTCTAGTGGGCGCTGTCTCATCACAAGGAACAAACAATACTAAGCTATATTTTTCTTTCTAACCAAAAAAAATTCCAGGTTAGGTTTTTTTCCAAATATTTCCATTTTATTCCAAGGTCAACTTCACTTTCTAACCAAAGTTAACCAAACGGGAATAAAATGAACCAAAGTGGAAGCAAGAATTTTCTACTTCCATTTTGGTTAACTAGCCGTAAAAAATACAACAACAACAGTATATGGAATTATAATAGTGTGGATAAGGAATACTAGATTATTTTACACTATTTACTGATCTCAGTTAACCTGGAGGTCGATGATTCAAGTCTCAAGATTAGAAAACATTGAGTAGGAGCAGTTTGAGAACTTGCGATATCACGAATGTAATTAACACAAATATGATAACTATTTTAAACTAGTCTGTCTAGTAGTCTAGTCGAAGGTAGTTATGTTCAAATTTGGTAGTTTTTTTTTTTTCATTCACGAATCAATTTTTTATGTCCGCCCAATATCGTAGAGTATGCAATGAGCAACTTTTATAACAAAAATTTAACACAGCCTCTTCTACTTTTTATTTATTCATCAGTGTCTAATTCGTTTTTAAGTGAATGTTAGTAGATAAAAAAAAAAAAAAAAATAATAACAAAAAAATAAAATAAAAAAAAATGGTACAAATCCAATATTTTCGTATGATTATTATAATTATGTGTTAAATAAATCAGATACGGTGACGAACCAAAAAATAATGACACATACTAGTAATATATCATTGGTCTTCTTAACAGGGGTGTTCGGATGTACATGCAGCCGTAAAATGTAGAAGTAGGAGTGCTAGAACCAACTAAAATTACCCATGAGGACAAGATTGAACGATGAGAGTTTGTAAAAACAAAGTGAAAGAAGAAGAATATTGGATAGCTGTATAAATAGAGTTCGGAAAAAAATGGAAACATGGAACTAAATAAATAAAAAATGTATTACTTTGTGTTATTGTGTCACCGCCAAAGTAGCTACTCATATTTTTACTTTCGTTATCTCACAAGGTTATGGGAAATCTGGCTGGGAGAGCAGGAATTGACATACGAGTATTTAATTGTAATCTGACGAACATCAAACAACTGTTTGATAGTGAATGAATGAATGTGTTGTAAATATTAGTATGAATGAATGAAGTGCATGCGAATGATCTTTTTTAACTCTATCTTTACATTAGCTTTAGACATTTTTTATATTATTAATTTTTTGTTTGTTTATAATCAGTTATTTTATATTTTTATGTATTATTGTATTTGTATTTATGTAATATTGTATATTGGGTTAAAAGCCCGTGAATAAAATAAATTAAATTAAAATTAAAAATTAAAGTATGACTGGACCCTGTGACATCCAAAGCACAAAGTTGAAAAATTCCGATACCGCTCGGATTCGAACTCAGGTCACCGTGCGTGCAAGCCTAGCACGCTACCTACAGACTACTGAAACATGCAAAATCAAAGCATAACTAGAAACTCACCAAAGACGACACAAGAACTTCTCACAAATGGGAGTTTTATCAGTGGCGGACTTTTAGAGAGGAGGAGTTAATGGTGAGAAGGGACAACATGGTTCACCCGGCTCTGTCGCAACCTGAGAGCCGCCACTATCACGTTGGTAGGGTGGACACTAGAGCCGTCGGGTTCGCGTAGCCGATGGGGGGAACTGTGGGACAAAGAGTTCACACAGAGATTATCAACAAAAAATAAAATATTATAACTTAATATAATATATTTTGCAAATCTTGCTGGCTGAACAGTTTCCCCTGTTTGACCTCGCGGATCCGGCTTTCTCATTAATTTATACTGCCCGACTAGGACTAATAAGGTTTCAAATCAAATTCAATTTATAATTTATCATTAAACTCAAAATTCATTTTGATGATTTCTTTGCCTGATTTAGGAAATGTTGGAAAAAAAAACTCAAAATTTAAAAATCAATTTATTGTATTACTTTTTAATTTTTCCATAATTTTAGTAAATAAATAAAACAAAGTTCTTCTACTTTTAGACACGCTCCTAACACACTAGCCACATTCCCTCTCCACCTTAACACCAACCATCTTACTCAGATACAACACCACCGCTCTTCAGTCTTCACAATCGTTTTCCCAAAATTTTCAGCAATACCATAGTGTGTAGAATTAAGAAGTGTGGAAACCACCCCCCGCCGGCCTACATCGTGGCGTCCTCAGCGCTAGTATCGCAAAGGAGTCTCCTCTCCTCGTCCCTCACCCGTATCAAATGTAAACATAAATATATCAAAATGTAAACATAAACTTAAATAGACCGCGAGAAATATTCTACTCCCTTGCGATGGTGTCGCGCTATGTGGCGTTTCCATGCAACTGGGGTTCGTTTCCACACTTCTTAAATCTACACGCTATGGCAATACTATTCCTTCTTGACAAATCACACACGTTTCAACCTACCGTTGAAACTTTCAACTTTAAACGTGTGATCCATAGCATTTATTACTGACCTCAGTAGCTAGATCGATAAGGCAGCGGACTTGTAACTTGGAGGTCGGTGGTTCAAGTCCCGGTTTCAGCGTAGATTTAGTAAAGCGAGTTTGAGTAGTTGTGATATCACGAAAGTGACTAACACAAATACGTTAACTAACATAGCATTTAAATTTAGATGTATAAAATAAAATAGACGAAAGTCGTAAAATCAAGTGTCACAAAATTTTCTTCAATTTTCTCAGGTATTTGTTTTTATCGCTCGAGTCCCTTTCATTCCTAGAGGAGGAGGACGGGGTGACCAACATTTGGGACATGGAGTTCAGCGTGTAGATGATTTTGTCTGGAAGGGAAAGGGAGGAAAGGAAGATTTTCAGGAAGGGATGTTCTGGAAAGGTTGAGGAGGAATTAATGATCAATTTCTTACATTCTTAGGACAAAATACACACTCACACAAATAAATAATGGATGAATTTACAATTATGCATCACAAATATATTTGCACCCGAGAAATTTAGTGAGTATGTAATGTGGAATGTTTTTTTGTCTCAAACACTTGATTGAAAAGTTGGAAAGGAACGTTTTCAGAAATGAATATTATTTTTGAAAGGTTGCAGAGGATTTAAGAACCAATTTCTTGCATTCTTAGGACAAAAATTCAATACACACAAATAATGGATGAATTTAAGAGTATGCATGTATAACAATTACATTTGCGCCCCACAAATTTAGTGAGTCTGCAATGTAGAATGATTTTTTCTTAAAGAAATTCATATGGACCAAAATTGAAAATCAGGACGTTTTCTGTAGAATAGAGTAGAATAAAATATACCTTGTTTATACTGCCGAGTTAAAACTGAAAAGTCCCTTTACTCCAGCAGTCAAACAGGTCTTACATATTTTATGCGATTATTCTGTAGAATAATTCTCGTGAGAAAGAAAATTATCAAAGACCTACCAGCGTGTTTAATGGTTTCCTTGTGATGCTGAGCACATTCCGTGTCGTCACGTTGTGCGAACGCCAAGTTCTTGCTCGTTTCTGCGCCTCGCTTATCAATGACTTGCTTCAGTAGTTCATCCAGCTCTCTCTCCAGCTTCACAGTCTCTGTTTCCAGGTGCAGAATCTGAGATGGGTTGGGTGGAAGAGAGAGGGAGAAAGAAAGTATGAAAATGAATTGTGACGAAGCAAGAGGCTGACACACAGCCTCTTTGTCTGGCTGGGGACGTTAAACAGGGAGAGGATCAGAGTCTCGCTAGAGGACTATAAACAGAGAACAGAGTAGCCAACCCTTACAAGCCAGGCTAGCTTGCAGTTTCCTAAGGGTTTAACAGAAAAGTCCAAGTCCTCATGATGGTTGATCGCACATAGAAATATGTGGTTCAGGACGAGCCAACTTTGAAATAAAGTTGGCTGGAGACCATCACTCACCCCTCCAGTTGTAGCCAAGCTGGCTACAACAACAAGCAAGAGGCTCTTATCGTCAGTTTCAACTGCATAGTCCAATTTGATCACGAAGGGACAAGAGCCTTGTCAAAAGAAATTGTCTCATAGAATAACGAAATGCATTATCTATTTTCATCAATAGGTACGAGTGGACCAGCACCATTCTAAAGGAGATAATAGAATAATTCTGCTCAGCCGGAATTCGAACCCGGACTGAGAAATAATGTCTACAACTATACGAGAAGTTTAATAATCTGCTACCATACTGAGAATTTTATACTCATTTACGCAAAGAACTTCTTTTTTTATTAATTTGTGTTTAATGTCGCTTTTAACGGCATGGACATATCACTACGGGGGTGTTACCCTCCATTCGCAGGAAACTCACAAACCTGCTACCAACGTTTACCTCACCCAACCTGGGTATCGCCGGAATGCAGCATCACGAAGACTTAACTTCGGTGATCCTACGAGAAAAGGTGCATTCAACGGCGACACATAATGAACTGAGAATTTTGATACTCTCCTACTGTACTGAGAATTTCAATTCTCTGCTACCGTACTAAGAATTTTGATACTCTGTTTTTTTACTGAGAATTTAGATACATACTTCCCTATTATACTGAGAGTTTTGACACTCAGGAGTTTGATACTCTTATGTTATTCTGAGGATTTTGATATTTTCCAACTATACTGAGGATTTTGATGCAGAGCTACTGTACTAACAATTTTGATACTCAATGTACTTAGAATTTTAAACCCTATCACATAATGAACTCATAACTTTGGTACTCAGCTACTATACTGATAGTTTTGATACTCAGCTAATACCCAGCATCAACAAGATTCGAACCTTCAAGTCACCCGTCAAGACATTACCTCGCTCGACTTGATTAGTGATCTGGATTAACTTTGTCATGTTTGACTTTTGATTTCATCACGGTTGAAATTTCGAATAAATACAGAGACGATTATTGCAGACATGATTATCCTTCAGATATTCATATTGAGAAAAAATATGCACAAAAATTTATACGCAAGATTAGCTTTTCTTGCTGTAATATCAGGAAAAGTAACCGAATTCTGTGTCTTGATAAATTGAACGGCCCAAAAAGGAATTCCATTTTGGTGGTATAATTTGTTGTTGTTTTCAGACATCAACGTTGTTGTTGATGTCTTAAAACAACAACAAATGTCTGAAAACAACAACGTTATTCAACTTCAGTGATTGGAAGAGAGGTGGTATGAATGTTGACTTTTTAGTTTACTCTTGATTTTGTTGATACAAATATAATTGAGGATAGGAATAATAATAATAATAATAATATCGCCTTATTTATACTGCCCGATTAAGACAATTAAAGTCCCATTATTCCAGCAGTAAGCCCAAGACATATTAGGTATTAAGTGGTAAAAATCCCAAATGGGATTTTTACTTGGATAACTTGTCATGTCCCGGCTGGGTTTCGAACCCACGGCCTCTGGAGTCTTTGGATTCACAGAGTGCCGCCTTTACCACTGAGCTACCGGAACAGGAAAGTATATCTCGAGACTTTTTTAAGCGAAACTGTGATTGGCCTCGCCTCGTATGTACTATTATTTCGAAAGAACCTGATTGGCTCGACAACATTATAATTTGACATGTAATTTATACTTCTTAGCGTTAAAAAAAATCCCCAACTAGTTTTCAACCCCAAATTTTTCCTGAAATCATCTTTGGGGCTCGCTTTATCTTCATTCTTCTATTCCAAATAAAAGAAAGTATTGTGATATTCTTTTCAACGATAAGGGCAAAGGGTTATTATTATTAAAATTATTTAACACTTTATTGGTCAACTACATGATAAATTCAACAAAATATAACATGAAAAAAAAGAAACACAAAAAAAAGAACACAATAGAAAAAAAAGAACACAGTAGAAAAAAAAGAACACAAAAAGGGTTGGGTGGAAGAGATTGCCCAAGGCAATAACCCCGCCCTTTAGTTAGGACTATGTGTCCTAACTTATGTATATATTTATTTTTTTTTTCTTTTCTTCTATTATATTGTATTTTAATTTGTAATTATTTGTATTGTATATGATATGTCCTACCAATAAAGTGTAAATAAATAAAAATATGTAGTGAATCAAGGGGCGAGGTTAAAGCCTGTGGCTTTCTCTTCCACCGGTTACCTCAATTTGTTTCTGCGTGTTCTCCCTCCGATGCTGCTGGCTGGTCATGCCCCGCGCTATCTCCAGCTCTATGCGCTGGGCCAAGTCATCCATCAGACTCATGGCGGCCGAGGCTGAGTGGACTCGGGACTTGCTGTTCAGCTGGCAATGCAGCTGTCGAACAAAATAAATCAATTATAAAAAAAAGAGAGTGAGATGAGAGAGTGCAGGCCCCATGACGTTGTCCCATGGTGAGCCTTAGATAATGCACCTGAAGTAATGTTATTAAACGGTTCCGGGTGCATCATCTTCTCCAGAGAGGTCTAGGTTTTTTAGTGGTTGGACATCCCACTCCCCATGGTGTCCGGGTAATTTTTAAAGATTTTTCTCCTAAGCTTCTCATTAAAAAAAAATATATATATATTTATATAAAAAAGAGGAAAGAGAGAGAGAAAAAGAAAAGAAAAAAGTTCACATCAATTGTGATTTTTTAGTGGGAGTAATGAAAACAGTATACAGGGTATCCTTGTTCACTTACTTGAGTCAGTATATACTTATACAGGGTGTTTCTCTCCTGTTTACTCACCTGAGTCAGTTTCTTCCTCAGTTCCTCCTGCTGACTCTCCAGTGCATCTCTCTGAGTCAGCGACAGCTGAGTTCTATTCGGGGTGTTTCCCTCCTGTTCACTCACCTGAGTCAGTTTCTTCCTCAGTTCCTCCTGCTGACTCTCCAGTGCATCTCTCTGAGTCAGCGGCAGCTGGGTTCTATACAGGGTGTCCACCTCTTGTTCCATCTCCTGTTTACTGAGCAGCACCTCCAGGAAGTGTCGCTTCGCCTCCTCCTCTATCTCGTCCAGTTCTATCTTCTCCAGATTTTTCTGTAGTAAAAAATATAAAAGTTTAAGGGCGGAATTAATAGACAACATCAATAACTTAAGTCGTTGGTAAGTGTCGGTTTTCGCTATCTTACACAGTACGCAATCCTTGACTTAGCGCCACAGAGGTATTATAAAAACGTCTATTAATTCCGCCCTAAAAGTAGTCACCGTGGCCGAGTGGGTTAGCGCACAGGCTTGCGCGCATGGTAATCTGGGTTCGATCCCAAGCCGGCGCAGAAATGTTCTGCTCTGTAATTGGATGTACGGGGTCCACTCATACCTCGTGAGGAAAAATAAGTAGTTACTTGTATGTGTAACGACTCGTGACGGGATTAGCAGAGTACAAAGAGTAACGTAAAATAATTTGAAAAAAATAAAGGAGGCTCTTAGTAGTGCTGCGCTACCCACAAAAATTGTGAAGAGGCCTTGTGCTTCACCACAAAGAAATCATACTTTAACATTAACTTATAAATGTTCAACTAAAAGTAATAATAGCCAGCGTCGATGGCATGTTGAATACACCGGTTCCCTTCAGAACACCGAAGTTAAGCGACATCCAGCGAGGTTAAGACTTGGATGGGTGACCATTCAAATTCTAATTCTCGTGACGCTGGCTTTTCCCGGCCCCACTCAGGCTGGGTGAGGTCAATGTGAGAAGCAGGTTTGTGAGTTTCCTGCGAATGGAGGGTAAAACCCCCGTCGTGATATGACCATGGCAGTTGAAAGCGACGTTAAACCCCACTTCAAAAAAAAAAAAAAAAAAAAAAAGTAATAATAATAATAATATCGCCTTATTTATACTGCCCGATTAGGACTATTAAGTCCCATTATTCCAGCAGTAAGCCCAAGACGTACCTATTATTATGTGGTAAAAATCCCAAATGGGAGGATAACTTATCTTGTCCCGGCTGGGTTTCGAACCCGCGACCCCTGGAATCTTTGGATTCACAGATTGCCGCCTTTATCACTGAGCTACCGGGAGAGACTTATACACTTTTTTTAGATTTCAATAGACAGTAGAGTTCAATGTACACTTTTTTCTTTACCTTTTGGCTCTAGTGCTGTTGATCGATTCAATATATGTCTCTAACAATCTTTTAACTGCCTTTATAACCTCAACCCACCTTCCTCTCAATGTCATCCAGCAATCTCTCCAGAGACACGTGCTTTCTGTCCGCCCTCTCCTTCATGATCTTGGCTCTGGTGGCATTGACCAGGTCGATCTCCTGTCTCCTCAGTTCACTCTTGAGCTTGCTCAGCCTCAGTCTCTCGCCGTAAACTCTCTCCTCCTCCTTCCGCAACACGCTCTTGTACACATCTTCCAGCTCTGAAACAGTTCGGACAGTGATAAATAAAATAATAAATAATAATATCGCCTTATTTATACTGCCCGATTAGGACTATTAAGTCCCATTATTCCAGCAGTAAGCCCAAGACGTATTATTATGTGGTAAAAATCCCAAATGAGGATAATTTATCATGTCCCGGCTGGGTTTCGAACCCATGAACTCTGGAATCTTTGGATTCGCAGAGTGCCGCCTTTACCACTGAGCTACCGGGACGTGCTAGTGTTTCTTTGTGTTATTATATCACAATTTTAGTGGGTAGCCTAGAATTACAGGACTTTACGGTATCTATGTTATCCTAATATTTTATTTTTGTCTATAATTCCTCTACTGGTCGCTGCTCACATTAGAGCAGCTACTCATTTTTCCTCACGAGGTATGAGTGGACCCCGAACACCCAAGTACAAAGCAGAAAAAATCCTGCCGGGGATCGAACCCAGGTCACCGTGCGTCCAATGCCTAGCGAGCTAACTCACTCGGCAACGGTGACTACTCGCACAATGATAATACAGTAGTCACCTTGGTCTAGCGGTAGCATGCTCGTCTCTCACTCCAGGTGACCTGGGTTCGAATCCTAGCGGGGTCCGATTTTTTCCTGCTCAGTACTTTTAATGTAAGAGCCTACCCTCGTGAGGACATCTCGACTCGGCCATTATTGACTTATCCCGCGTCCCGCCACCTCACTCTTAGACGAGACAGGATTTGCATCACCAGTTACTATGGCAAGAGATCAACGATTTTAATAATAAATAAATACCGTTAGGTATTGTATATTTACGGTACATAACCAATTTACAGGAGACAACAAAATATAAGTTTTTTTTCCCCTTCTTTTTCCAGATACAAACTGTAAACTGTTTAGTGTTAATAGTACCACTACTAGAGTTATTTATATCAATGTACCTTGTATTCTGGCCGCATGCACTTCCTCACTCAAATAGTCCTGCATTCTCGCTTCCATCTGTTTCTTCTTCTCTATCGCATCTGTCTCTTGCAGCAGGATCTTCTCCTCTTCCTCTCGGATCTCATTCAGCTTCCTGACCTGCAATTTAAAAGAGGACATTATAGTATGAATAACAATTGACTGTTAACACATTGCGTGCCAAGCCTTATTTGTAAATGTTTCCCCAGGGACCAGCCGAATTTTGGTCAATTTCTCTGGTCACACTGTAGAGTGTAGTGTGACAGAGCCAGAAGTGCAAGAGAATTTTAATTTCATGTTTCTCCAGACACCATGTCACACGCTACGGTGTGACGTTGACGTTAGTTTGTATTTCTGGTCACACTCTAGAGTGTGACAGACGTTTAAAGAAACGACATGTTGTCGCACTCTACAGTGTTACAGGGCCAGAATGACAAGTGCACTGTCACACTCTAGAGTGTGACGTGGCACGCAATGTGTTAAAAGAGGGTGTAAAGTGCGTGAGAGGTGACGCGACACAGCCAATTCCTTCGCATACTGTCTAGAAGGGTGAGAGAGTAAAGGAACCTGACGTCTAGGATGGGAGAAACCGGAGTTAGGGGGTGTAAAGGGGGTTCAGTTGAGGTGAAAAGAGGACCCATTTTCTGAATTTTGCTTATATTTCAAGAACAGAGCAATGTATGATGTATAATAATAATACATCTTGGACTTACTGCTGGAATACTGGGCCTCATTAGTCCTAGTCGGGCAGTATAAGGCGATATTATTATAATTATTACACAAGGACCACCCACGATACAAGGACCATACTTCATAGGTGTGGCCCTTAGTGTGGGATGACGACAGCAAAAAGAAACTGGCATAAGTTTTATTTATTTATTTACACTTTATTGATAGGACGTATTATTTACAATACAAATAATTACAAATTAAAATACAATATAATAGAAGAAAAAAATAAAGAAAAAATAAATAAATATATACATCCTAATAATATATGTCCTAACTAAAGGGCGGGGTTATTGCCTTAGGCAATCTCTTCCATCCAAAACCCATCTTCCTAACTTAAGTTCAGTTAAAATATTATGAATTATTTAAACTGTCATTGTTATTTATATTTGAACCATTTATTTGTCATGTATTAAAATAAAAAATAATAAACACTACTCGGCCACGGTGACTGCTCGGGTTCGAACCCCCGACCTCTCACCTGGTAGTCCACCACGAACTTGGGGTACTCCTCAAAGGGTTGGTACAGGGCGCCTGCTAGCAGGGGCGTCACGGGGCGGTAGTACTGCCGGGGGTGAATGTCGCTGGGGACGAGGGCGTCTGTTTCATACGCCAGCTTGAGGAGCTTCTGAACGTCCAAGGCGTTCTGGGAGTGGAAGAACTTCTGTAATGGGGATGTAATTTATTTATATTTTTAATTTATTTTTTATTTGTATTTACATTTATAATGTTTTACAATGGGGATGTTAAAGATTTTTTTTTTTACTTTCAGTAGTCACCGCGGCCGAGTGGGTTTACCAGCCTCCGTGGCGTAACGGTTGTGACTACTGCCCGTAGTCCAGAGATCCTGAGTTCGATTCCCGGTTGGAGCAGACTTTTCGCACAGAAAATTCTGTTCCCTCCGAACATATGAAGCTGGCAATTCCGGTCCTACCCAGGCTGGGTGAGGTTCATGTGGGTAGCTGGTACGATTCCCAGCGAATGGAGGGTAAAACCACCGTCCTGTCCACCTCAAGTCAGGACGTTAAAACCAAATAGAATCAATGGACATGAAAGGAGCCTAGACATTGAATCTGGGCGTCCATATAATCCTCTCACCACCGTGATTTAGGTATTAATACCTCTCTCACGGACACGGACTTATTATTATTAGTGGGTAGCTTGCACGCACGGTGACCTGGATTCGAATACCAGTGGAGTCGGAATTTTTGGCTCTGACTTTAGATGCTACGAGGTCCATTCATACCTCGTGAGAAATGAGTAGCTGAAGCAGCGATCAGTGGGGGCATCGTGATAAAATATTTCGATATTCAAGGAAAAGAAAAAAGTCCTATAGTTCTACCCACTAAAGTTGTGAATGAATAACACAAAGAAACACATTCATTAAAGTATTTTTAACTTTCATTTATGATTTTCTCTTTTCAAGTTCATTGAAAATTATTAACCTCAAACAGATTAATTGCAGGTGGATGGAAATCCCACACCCCAAGAACAAAGTGCCTTGGATGTCTTTTTCGTTGTTGCTTAACATCCAGGTCACGTCTCTTTAACATCTAGGTCATTCGAAACGGGGGTTTTAACCTCCATTCACTGGAAACTTACACCAGCTACCCACATTAACCTAACCCAGCCTGGGATGAACCAGGAATAGCCAGCATCACGTAGATTTGAATTTGAATGATGACTCATCCTCGCTGAACGTTGCTTAACTTCAGTGATTGGATGAGAACTGGTGTGTATACAACGTGCCATCGAAGCTGACTTGCACCTCCTATGGTGTTTGTTCTAAGACACGATAAGACAACCCATCACTTTATTTTCACTCTCTTTTTCCCGTTCATTCTTATTTAAATTTTTAACTGTTCATTATGAGAGATGATTCAGAAGGAATTGTATCCGTATATTGGTGTCAAGTGGTTAAGGTGTTAGTCTGGTATTCCAGGTAGCGTAGGGATCCGTTGATTTGAATTCCACGGAGTTGATGATTCAGAAGGAATTGTATCCATGCATTGGTAGTCAAGTGGTTAAGGCTTTGTCTGGTGATCGAGGTAGCGTAGGGATCCGTTGATTCAAATCCCACCCAATGCATGGATTTTTTCTCAATTGTTTGAGTATGTGACCACATTATAAGAAGACTCTAAGCGTTAGGGGGAAGAAAATGTTTTGAGCATTAACCTCGCCTGGTGGTACCTTCCACTGAAGACTATTATTATTATTCTCACCTCAATGAGTTCTAGGTAGGTATATTATATAGTTGTATTTATTTTATAGAAAAATGTTACCTCAACGAGTTCGACATTATCCAGAGTCATCAGCACGGTCCTGCACTGAATGTTGAACGCCACCACCAGCATCAGCAGAAACCAGGGCTCATTCGTCAGGACGTGGTCCCACAGGATTGGCCACTGGCTTTCGTTCAACACCTTGAAAGGAAATTCAGGAAACATCAGTTGTTGTTGTTGTTGTAGTAGCGATGGACATGAAAGGAACCTAGACATTGAATCTAGGCGTCCATCTGATACTCTCACCACCGTGACTTAGGTGATACCTATCTCACGGACACGGAATTATTATTATTATAGTAGCGATGTAAGCTACAACGAATTGTTCTCATGGTCTCTGGCTGGGTCAGTAGATAATAGCTTCAGTGTGTTAAGTAGTCACCGTGGAAGAGTGAGTTAGCGCGCTAGGCATTGCACTCAGGAAGACCTGGGTTCGAACCCCAGCGGGGCAGGAATTTTTCTGCTCTCTACTTGGATGTTCGGGGTCCACTTATACCTCGTGAGGAAAAATGAGTAGTTAGTTGTATGAATAACGACCAGTGGCGGCATTGCCAGAGTAAAAAGAAATTAATGTAATAGAATAATTCGAAAAAGTGAAGGAGGCTCTTAGTAATGTTGCTTGTGTTTCACTCACAGAATTTGTGATAAGGCTTTGTGTTTCACCACAAATAAAACCATACATCCATAGTTTCATTGTGTTATGTCTCTTTTAATATTTTTAAAATAATTGTTACATACAAGTTGTGTGACACAACTATTCTCAGCTTGACCAAGCCCACAGTATTCATCTGAGTGATTTGATCCGGGGAAAAATCATCTTGAAGACTTTTGGCTTTTTTTATCTGTTTCAACCATCTTTAAACCTTTTAGAAATTGGCCAGATAGCTAGGCCGGTTATCACATTCATCGCCACAATATTTTATATGACTTACTGTTCTGTGCCAACCTTGTTCAGCCAAAATTGACATGTTCTTACAAATTGACAAGTATCAAGTTGTAGCTCTATTCCAGGACAATCATAATTCCATAAGATATACATTGAAATAAAAGCCCTATAGGAGTTTAGTGTACAGAAACTCTTCTCATCTTTCAAAACCTCCAGGAGGGTTTATGGTACCAGTCAATAAAAACAGTCAAAATAAACAATAAAAAAGACAAACCCAAATAGGGTTTTCGGACCCAGCTCTATTTCTAAAAAAAGCCCCCATATGGTTTAAAGGCGCTGAACGTGTTAAGGGTTTGATCCTGTTTTCGTACGACAGGGGCGGAAACATGAGATAATTTCGAAATTTAACACCACTGTTGTTCATACAAGGAGGCTAGGTAAATGACAAAGGCTTCCAGATGAAATGCTGGGCATCCGTACTGGGGAATGGTCATGTCTTTCTGTTCTTTTTGGGAGGAGGTGGCGGCTGTGCCAGGGGGGTTTGTCCCCAAAACCCCCCCCCCCCCCCCCCCCGAAATTTCCAAGAAACCCCAAAGATGGAATATACGTTAGACAAGATTTCTGACCGTACTGAACCACATGTTTCTTTGTGCGATCAACCATCGTGAGGACTTTTTACAAAAAAAGATGACAAGACTTTACAATATCTTTAGACTGTGTGGTCGGAAGTAAAAAAATGTTTACCTCTGAGAAGGCAGACTGGAGCAGCAGCCAGGCGTACACATTGGAGGTGAGGCCTATGTTGCAGTAGTGTTCTAGCAGGGCGGGATCCCGGTGGGCCAGAATATTCTCCACCAGGGCCAGTGTGTTGATGGGGGGAAACGGGAAGTACTCGAACCAGTGCTGGCAGTAGCTCACTGGAATCATAGGTATTAGTTTTTTTTTGTAAGCTTTATTAGGAGGACAAAGTACAATGGTAACAGTATAAAATTAAGAATAGGAAAAAAAAACAAACAAATGACAAAATAAATAAGTAAAAAAAGAAAATAACAATAATGTCCTACCTATTAGTTGTTGTTGTTGTTGTAGCCAGCTTGGCTACAGCTGGGGTGGTGAGTGATGGTCTCCAGTCAACTTTATTTCAAAGTTGGCCCGTCCTGAACCACATATTTCTTTGAGTTATCAACCATCGTGAGAACTTGGACTTTTCTTTATAAGCCATTAAACCTTTAGGAAACTGCAAGCTAGCCTGCCTTGTAAGGTTTGGCTAGTCTGTTCTCTGTTTATAGTCCTCTAGCGAGACACTGGCCTTCTCCCTGTTTAACGTCCCCCAGCAAAACTTTTAAGTAACAGTTGTTAAAGCACTGAGGTCGATAAACAAGAAGATTAATAACATCACAGCATACCTGTTTTCACGGACCTCAGCAGTTTGATCCCCAAGAGCCCGTTTCCATTAGCTGCGCCTAGCAGACTTTTTTGACATTTTCATGTCTTTGCTCTGGCACATAACCAAAATTATGTAACGAAATTATGTAACGAAATTATGTAACGAAATTATGTAACGAAATATTAAATTGACATTTTCATGTCTTTGCTCTGGCACATAACCAAAATTATGTAACGAAATTATGTAACGAAATTATGTGACGAAATTATGTAACGAAATTATGTAACGAAATATTAAATTATAAAAATGAAAATGTCCCAATGGTTGCAGACTCGTATGCAAGCGTTTTTCCTTGTCTGGTTTAACCCACTAGCACTAGCCATTAGAAATAGGTCTGTTACCCACTGACGTCATCACTCAACATCTCATCGCATCGGTCCCGTCCTATAGGGACCGTCAGGGACGATTTAAGAATATAATCTTTCAAACTCTTGAATAGGATTGACTATGGCTTTATCCTTTGAAAACAAGTCTGTTACCCACTCAAAATTAATTTTTGAATGGGAATACTCTCATATAAAATGTACTGCCACTAGGAGCATGCAGTAAAAAACTGCTTGCTACGCGATGCTGGTGGGAACGGGGCTTCAGGTGGTGGACATGTAACCTAACCATCTCTTTTGGTATATCGTAGTATTTGGTGTGAAGTCATTGAATAGTGATCAACTATTCAAAAACTACTTATATTGTTCAAAAAATAGTTCTGATCAACGAGTAAAAAAAAAAAAAAACTATTCAAAAACAACTTCTAGCCCTTCAAACCCACGATCTACAGGATCACAATCCTCTCAACCAACCAACCAACCTAGATTCTTACCTATAATTGAAGCGGCGATTTCAAACAAGGAGCAGGGGTCATTTCTGAGCAGCATAACAAACGGGAATACAAACTCTGGTAGAAACGTGACGAGACTGAAGAGGGGGTTCCAGTTAGCGAGACAAGATAGTAACCTTTAAGTGAAATTTCAAGTTTTTTACCAATTTAAAATTATAGTAAATCGATGACACATGGGTATTAATATTTATTTATTTGAATATGTGATCACATAATTCTAAAAAAATACTCTGGAGGATTAGATGAAAGAAAATGCTTTGAGCATTAACCTCGCCTGGTGGTTATATCTTCCACTTAAGAGTATTATTATTATTATTTTTTAGTGAGTTACTTAAAATTTGGTATTGACAAAGTTAGGGAGAGAGTTTTCAATGCTATGTTGCCTGCTTTGGAGTACGGCTGGCCATTGCATGGTAACATACATTTTTTTTTCTTCAATTTTTTTGACATGAATTTATATTTTTCAAGTCCATTATTTTGAGCCCAATGGTACCTATCCTATTGGGATTTTATCCATTATTTTAACATTCACTTACCGCTTTAAAGCATTCAGAAGACACGTATTCTTGAGGGGATATTTCTTGTCGATTTCCTTGCACGCCAGATGTTCGGGTTTGGAGGTGAGGATTTTGTACGCCTCCGAGTTGTGAGGGATTTTCAGGACGGTTTTCCAAACCAGGGGCCGAAACTTGGCGGGGTACTCACCGAACTGTTTGAGCAGGGGACGAAGACGGTGGATGTCCAGGACATCCGAGATCTGAAAGAATGATGAAATTCAAACCGACCTCAGTAGCTTGATCGCTAAGGCGGCGGACTTGTGACCTGGAGGTCGGTGGTTCAAGTCCCGGTTTCAGCGTAGATTTTTTTTTCTTTCAAAAAGGTAGTTAACCGACGTCAGTAGCTTCATCGATAAGGCGGACTTGTAACCTAGAGGTCGGTTTCAACGTATATTTTTTTAAAGAGGTAGTTATGTTCTGGAACCGCTTTCGCATTACTTCAGCGTAGATTTAGTAGAGCGTGTTTGAGTAGTTTTGATATCACGAAAGTGATAAACACAAATATGTTGACTGACTTAATGATGAAATTCTATAGTGAACGGACATTGACTAGTTGGTATTTAAAAAAAAAAATGTTTTTGAAACTAGCCTAAGTAGCTTAATTATTGAGAAAGCAGATTCTTGACTTGGAGATTGTTGGTTCAAGACAATAAAATTTATAGTTTTAGGAAAATGGGTTAGTATAATTATGACATCACACTTGTGATTGACACAAATATAAACATTTTTTTCTTTGTTATTTAACCAAAAATTTCAACTACATGGTCATATCACGATGGGTTTTTAACCCTCCATTCGCTGGAAACTCAAAAATCAGCTACTCACATTAACCTGATACAGTCTGAGTTTGGACAGGGAATAGCAAGTATGACGAGGGTTTGAATTTGCATAGTCATCCATCCAAGTCCTAACCTGGATGGACGTTGCTTAACTTCAGTGACAGAATGAGAACTGGTGTATTCAGTGCCATCGACGCTGGCTTATAGTGACTTGAAGAACAGGATAATCTACCACTCAAAAGTCTGGCACCAAAGCTAGTTCTCCTATTTTACTCGTAGCTTGAAAGTAATTTTTTGTGGTTTAAAAGTTAAGTAACTGCTGTAATAAATGACATTGAACCATTTTTTTAAAGAGAAAACTGGTGCTGATACTACTCGAGTACTAAAAAAAATACTCGAGCACCCATGTACTCAATTCAAATCATCAGCCCTAGTACAAAAAAAAAAACAGACATCCATTTTTAGATATAGATTTTTTAATTTAAATCACAGTTCTCGCTATCACAGTTGACTATTTTCTTGACTAAATACTTTGGAGGCTAAAAGTTGACATGCCGATTCTGCCCTTTTCTTTGCTGCCTCTTGAAGTTTTTTCTTTTTCTTTTCAAGCTCTGACAACTCTGCTAGGGGCTTGATGAGTTTGGATTGTTCCTTCAGTAATTCGTTTTTGGTTTTTTCCTCCATCGACGAAATGTCACGTAACAGTTTTCTGAGATCTTTTAGTTTGGCTTGATTTGCTTTCACTATCTGGTCTTTTATTTTATGCTGTTTCAACAGTTGTGGAATCTTTGAGCGCTTATTTTCGAGCGAGTTATAGAGGGCTTTGTATTTATGTTCCGTCTGTTTCAGAATAGCTTTCAGGTGTCTGTACTCTCTGTGAACTCTGTCTTCCTGTTCCTTTTCTTCCTTTATAATTTGTGTGAGTTCATTGAACCTTTCAATTCTTTGCTCCAAGCTGTCTGTTCTTCTCAATTCCAATTCGTTTGTTTTACAAGACTTCTCAGCGGCTTTAACTTTGAACTTCTCCCGCATGTTTCCCATTTTAATATTTTCTATTTCCATCTTCACTAGATTATCGAGGTAGTTTTCTCGTATTTGAGTCAGTTTACATTCTAATTCATCTTTTTTTCTTTCCAGGTTTTCATTGTCTTGCTTGATCAGACTCTCCAAGGTCAAATCATGTCCACTCTTAAAGAAATGCTCCTCGTACTCATTTTCAACCAAATAGTTCTCCGTCATTTCGGTTTCATTGAATTCAATAACTTTGCTAGTTTCCTCGATTAAATTGAGTGAGTTGGGTCCCGAAACCCTTTTAATAGTTGAATTGGGCACCACCAGATAAAGGTCATCGGTGGAGAAGGTTCCGTCAAAATCGTAAAAGCAGGGTTCTGTCTCATCAGTGAATTGGGCCATCTTTGACCACTGCTCAAATTGTTTCAACGACGGATTTTCCTCATAAACAGGCAGTGGGTTTCTCATTATTTCATCATACAGATGATGGAATTTTTTATTTAGTTTCCTTATCTCGTCCATATTGAATTAAATTTTCGATCACGAAACAGCTAACGTTATTAATCAGAAAGATTACTCAAAATTTATTATTCCTTTAAAAAAATAAAACTGCCATATACCTACTTGTAATAATGAAAATTAATTGTTTTTGTAAATAATAACGTCTAATTGTGACCGAAATTTCAAGAGATATTTGGCTACAATTGCTATTATTAAACTTTTTTTTATCATATTTTGTTTTATGTGTTTTTTTAACATCGAATATGAAATATTTATCCTGATTGAATGGAAACTCACAAACCGGATACACCCATTTCTATTGAGTTATAAGTTATAACATCACCCACGAAATTAACCTCTCTCAAAGTTGCTTTATTACAGTGAATTGGCTCTAATCAAACATTTTTTTTTTTTTTTGTGTTAGCGTTTTTTTAAACATCATATAATTTTTTCACAAGCATCTCCCTCACCTTTTGAGTGACCGCACGCATTTCACTCTCCTGGGCCTGTCTCAACTGTTTCTTCTTCCCAGGTGACTTCCACTTGACTGTTGCACTGGGTTTCACACTGAGCAGCAAGTCGGAATGAAACAGAAGCACTTCCCCGCTGTACAGAGAGCAAGCGATGTGCTTGGCGTCTGCACTGGATGCCAGGGTGTCTGGCGGGAAAAGGGGGGAAGCAAATAATATTTATTCACTTTCTGTTTCATAAAAACAAGAATTGCCATGTTCTCAGATTTTTCATCTCTAGAATGTGAGAAAAAGAATTTTATAATTTTAATTGCCCAGGTTTGTTCCTCACTGGTCTATATTTTTAATAGAAATTTGTAGGTATATAGCAATCATCCCAATCCAAAATGTTCTCCTTCTATTATAAAAGCAGGTGGTAGAAAGTGCATAGGACTTTAACTTTGCCTAGTGGTTACCTTCCACTATACTCTAAGGGTATTTCTAAAGTCTGAAGTTCTACAGTCATTAACCTCACCCAGCCTACCCAGGCTGGGTGAGGTTAATGTGGGTAGCTGGTAAGTTTCTCAGCGAATGGAGGGTAAAACCCCCGTCCTAATCCAGGACGTTAAATCAAATAGAATCGTTAGCGTTAGGAAAGGCATCCAGCTGTAAAAATGTGTCAAAACCAAGCAACCTTGAACAACGTCGATCTAGCTTAAGCGGGATAAGACAGAGTAAAAGAAGAAAAAAGAAGTTCTACAGTCATTAACCTCACCCAGCCTACCCAGGCTGGGTGAGGTTAATGTGGGTAGCTGGTAAGTTTCTCAGCGAATGGAGGGTAAAACCCCCGTCCTAATCCAGGACGTTAAATCAAATAGAATCGTTAGCGTTAGGAAAGGCATCCAGCTGTAAAAATGTGTCAAAACCAAGCAACCTTGAACAACGTCGACCTAGCTTAAGCGGGATAAGACACAGTAAAAGAAGAAAAAAAAAGCGAAAAATAATATAAAAGAGATTCAGCTGATGTTGACTTACAAATAGTGCTGGTAGAGTGAGAGGTGCAATAGTTGGATGATATCACAGCTCCTAGTTCAATATCGAGAAAGTATAACTCTCCTGGTCCTGTCAGGATTATGAGGATCTGAAGACACAGACAATGTTGAATAAAATACGACTTATTATTTGCTCGAGGTCTCTACATTTATAAACAATTGGATCAAGTTTTATTTACATTTTTCTTCCGAGAAATTTCTAATAATAGAAATCGCAAGTATTGTGTTCGTTTTTGTATTTTATATACAATGAATATGGTAATAAGAATAAGTTAAGAAATAAATATAAACAAAGCCTGATCAAGGGTGGTGATAATGCCTTCGGCAATGTCTTCATTTAGTTCATTTTAGACGGGGGGTTTACCCTCCATTTGCAAGAATATTACAAAATTCACAACCTAGTAATGGAAAATACAAAAGGGCGAATAATTATTTGCCTAACGCCTCTTTAACTTCTTGGTAATTTGAGACGGGGGTTTTACCCTCCGTTCTCTGGAATAGTACAAACATGTAATGAAATTTACAAGAGAAGGGCCAATCAATGTTATGTCTGATTTTATAATTTGGCTCTTTTTATTATTAAAAACTGGTTGCAGTCCTACAAGAGAAGTTTCAATTACGACACCGCGACCTTTATTAGATCTGTTTTGACCTTGTGGCTCTTAGTAGTAGAATAATAAAAATAAATAAATGGATAAATGTGTTTATTTGTGTTATTATATCACAATTTTAGTGGGTAGCGCAGAATGATAGGACTTTTCCATATCTTTATTATCCTAATATCTTATTTTTGCCTATAATTCCGCCAATGGTCGCTGCTCACATTAAAGCAGCTACTCATTTTTCCTCACGAGGTATGAATGGACCCCGAACACCCAAGTACAGAGCAGAAAAAATCCACGCCGGGGATTGAACACAGGTCACCGTGCGTGCAATGCCTAGCGCGCTAACTCACTCTGCCACGGTGACTACGAATCGCAAAGAATAATGCGATTGGTTTTTTCTCAACGCATTATTCATAGATATAAAAACAAAAGAAAAAATCATAGAAGTACCTTATGATCAAGGAATGTCAGAAACTTCACATGAGATATCTGAATAGGCAATGGGATTCGCTTGTGCAGACACCATGTCTCCATGTGAAACAAGGTAATGTAAGTGTCCACACCTCCTATGGCCATCAACTTGCTGTTTCTGAAACGAGAAGTTTTACAGATTTAAATAATAGCCAGTGACAATGGAACGTTGAATACATCAGTTCTCGTTCTGTCACGGAAGTTAAGCAACGTCTAGTGAAGTTAGGACTTGGATAGATGAAGATTTAAATTTGTACTCTCGTGATACTGGCTATTCCCAGCCCCACTCAGGCTGGGTAGATGTGACCACAGGTTTAACAAATGTGCTCTCTTAAAGGTAATGCCGCAGGCCTGGCCGCAACGCTGCAACTACAACATAGCTTCAACAGTGTGAATATTTATTTGGTGTTTATCTATTTACAATTATTATTGTTAACAGAAGTCATAGGGTTGGTATTAGAAACATGTTATGCTTCAAGGACTTTGTTTATAATAATAATACTCTTCAGTGGAGGGTAGCCACTAGGCGAGGTTAATGCTCAAAGCATTTTCTACCACCTAACTCTCAGAGTCTTATTATTATGTGGGTCACAAACTCAAATTAATGAGGAAAAATTCATGCGCTGGGTGGGATTCTAACGAACGGATCCCTATGCTACCTGAATTACCAGACTAGCGCGTTAACCACTTGACCAGTTACTTTTTTCCTTCTTACTAAAAAAAAGACTGTACCTCGTAAACGCAATGCTCTTCAAATGATGCCCCTTCCAGTCATTGGGAATGAAGTGGTGCAGACAGTCAAATGTTTTGAAACTCCAAACACTGAGAGAGTCATCTTGGAAGCTAGCTATGATATTGTTTGATTGAGGTAAAAATGTTATCTGTGGAAGAACATATTGAGATTCAACTGGAAAATTATGACAAATATATAGATGTATAAATTAGATAAATAATATAATGCTGATGTAGGACTATTTAGTACTCAATTAACTTTACTTTAAAACCCCTTTTAGTTAGGACATATTATGTATATTATGTAGCGCACGAATAGCTTAGTGGTTAAGCACTCGCTTGCCATGCGGAAGGTCCCGGGTTCGAAACCCCGCGCCGACAAAAATTTGTATTCAAAATTTGGTTACAGTTGTTTGTAAGGGATACCTTCCGGTGCGCTCGTGTTGACCCAGCACCTAAATGGGAAGTATTGTGTCACTTCTCGCCCATCAGAGGGGAGGCATACTACGGGATGGGCAGGCTACAACACAGACCACAAGCGTCTACAGTAGCTCCTGTTTCATGGCTACGAAACAAAAAGGGCTGTGAAACACTCATCCTTTAAAAAAAAAAAAAAAAAATATATTTTGTTCATTTTTTTTCTTGTTTATATTTTTAATATTGTCAATTTTTATATTTAATTTTTACCATTATTTGTCTGTATATGTGTTCTACTAATGAAGAGTTTCTAAATAAATAATTAAAATTAATAAACATTTATTTTAATAATGTACCTGCAAGGTTGAAGTTTTGATCTAATTAAATTTAACCTCTCAAATATTGGTGATATTTTTTTCTCTTTAATTGTTGTTATTTGAATATCTATCATTGAATTGATGACATAATGAAACTGCACATTTTTTTTATCTTAAGGGTAAAAAATAAAATAAGTAGAAAAAAACTACGAAAATTATACACTTACAATTTTAATTGCTATTTTCTTGCCCAAGCAGAGTCTATGTTTTGGTTTGTTTGTCTCCAGATTCCAAATGATGGTCTCATATAGAGATGAGGTCATCAAGAATTTGTTGTCATTAGTAGAAGAAATGAACTTTACAGGGTGAATGTGTCCCTCCAATTTTCTAGTAACAACAGCTTCATCTGTTGAAGAAATTGAAATTAAATAAAGGTATTTTTTCTTGATTCCATATATTAATTGTCAAAGGAATACTTGAATTAAGTAAGGTTATTATAAACCAGCTTTGATGGCAAGTTGAATACAACAAGAATTCTGTCACTGAAGTTTGGATGGGTGATCATTAAAACTAGAACCCTTGTGATGCTTGCTATTCCCAGCAAAACCCAGGATAGTTGAGGTTAATTTGAGTAGCTGATTTGTAGGGTAAAACCACCATCATAATGTGAATATTCAGTTGAAAGGAATATTTTGTTTTTTTTTAAAGGTTTATGTTCATCTTTATATTGAATTATATTTGTGTTAATCACAAGTGTAAGGTCATAATTACACAAACCCATTTTCCTAAAACTATAAATGGCCGTTTTCTTGATGATTAAGCTACTAAGGCCAGTTTCAAGAACATTTTTTTTATATACCAACTAGTAAATGCCTGTTCATTTTCCAACTTGGCTATCATCAATTTAAACTTACCAACATGTACAAAACTAACAGCATTTTTTTCGTCAGAAATCATCAATTCTCTGGATGAAAAATCACAAAACTTGATAAATGAGCAGTAACCAATAGATGGGACTTGCCAATACCTGAAATGCAGAAAATTTGTGCTTATTAGTTCCATAACATATTGCAGTTTTTTTCCCGCAGCTGTAAAATTAATGAAATTCTAAAAGTTTTTAGTAGAACTTATAAAAGCCAAGTGCTTTATCTTCAAATTATTTACATGAAAAATTATCAAAAAGGGAAGTAAAAATTACTAACATTTGATTCACCAGGTCTAAAATGAACACCAGTCCATTTTGATCTACAATTGCCATCAAATTTGAGCTGCTATTGAAGGAGGCTGCAGTAAATCTTGTTGTCTTTGTTGCTTTGCTTTTTGGATACTGGGAACTGATCTGAAGTATACATCTAGAACAAAATATGTGTGCAAATTAAATATATGCATGAGTTTCCCAGCAATGTTATTGGTTCTCAAGGTTAAATCATAACCCTGCATCGTTCTGTCAATTTTTCATAAAAACTATCACGAAATGGCAGTTGGATCCTACTTATATGGACCCTTGAATTATATCAATATCTTACCCATTAGATTTAGAATAAGTGGTAAAAGGTTCCTTCTTGGAGGGTGAAGTACTCCCTATGGTGATTGTCAGGAACATGTTGTCTTGCTTATTTACTGAGGAGGCTTAGGTAAATCTTGTCTCTTTTGGGACAGTCAGGATTACTTCAAACAAAACTGGATATCATCCATTAAGTTCTGACATAGCCTTGGCAAGAATACTCTTTTCAGGAGTTTTACCATTGTTGATAAAGCAGCGTTTTTTTTCACAAGGCCCAGAATAGCCATTATGTGGAGGCTGTACATATTACAGAATAAGAAGTGGACTGAGAGAAGATTTTCATTATTGGCCCTTGTAAATTAGTTATTAAGGTTTATGTATTCACCAGGACTATTGGTGATTATCTAATTAGTAATAAAAACAACCTGAGTAATGAAAAAACGGAGAGAAACGAATAAAACTTATGCAAATTTTAAATGAAAAGAACATTTTTAGATCAAAAAATCAAATTCTGCACTCTGCAGATTCTGCTTATCAAATTCACAAAAAACAAACAAAACAAAATTTCAAATTTCGGTCGTTAAAACCTTGGAGGTTGTGGGAATAGAGGAATCCAACGAGAAAGAGAAATTGAAGCAATTAAATGGTGGAAGCATCACACGACTTTTCATTGTTTTTTTAAGTATGTAATTTTTCGAGAAAAATCAAAATATTCTAGTATTGTATAAATTATTTCTTTAAATCATGTGTATCAGTTAAAGTCTGCGATATATATATATATATTCCTTTTAATCACGTGTAAAATATTGTTTTAAGACTGATGCTGTGCTGGTTGTAGGGTTTTATAGTGAAACCCTTACAATTAACAGTGTGACCTAATTTATTGTGACCGATTGATTTTATTTAATTTAAACGTCCTGATTTGAGATAGTCAGGACAGGACAGAGGTTTAACCCTCCATTCTCTGCAAATAGTATACCAACTACCGACATTAACCTCACTCAGCCTGGGTTGGGCCGGAAATGCAATTAAGGCTCACGTGTTCGTAGGGAACAGAATTTTCTGTTAGAAGATTCGGCCCCCAACCGGGAATCGATTTGCACACATATTTTGTTCTAGATGTATACTTCAGATCAGTTCCCAGTATGCAAAAAGCAAAGCAACAAAGACAACAAGATTAACTGCAGCCTCCTACGGGCAATATAATGATCACAATTGTTGGGATTTTATAAAGTAGGTATTATTATTATATTATGCTTTATTTGGTAAGAATAAATATATACAGTAAAATACAATGAAATTACAAAGAATAAATAATTAGATTGAACAAAGAAACAAGAACAAAAAAGAGAATAAAGCTAATGTCCTACCTAGAGGGCGGGGTTATTGCCTGTGGCAATCTCTTCCACCCAACCCTTGTTGGATGGAAAATATTGCAAAACAAACAGAGAACGAACAACCATAACAAAGAATAATATGGATAGGTTCTAATAGGTACCTTAGGTATAAACCATATTATAATTTATGGAAACTTAAAAAAAAAAATCAACAGTCGCGTCGCGTTGCGTCGTAGGCATAGGCCATATAGGCTCTGTGCTAAGGAGATCTCATAAAAAAGGAAAATCATCTATGAATCTCTTCGATTTTCCTTTCACCAAATTTCAATCTTACATTACTACTAATAAAAACACACAAAGAAAATTTGGAAGGCGGGGTTGTTCTTTCTATTTATCTAATACATAGTAAGCACCTATTTATACATAAGTACTTACATAATCATCACTATTTAAGGAGCTAGCGATCATCAGTCACAAATTTTTGTCTAGTTCTAGTTGGAAAAAAATAATTTGAAAATACTCGCAGGTTACCTCCGACGTGAAAGAGTTCAGTCATTGTTAGTTTTGTGGTGAAACCTTACAGGTGACATATTAAATCCTATTAATAAACTATTGAATTTTTTAATGGATTTTAAAATTTTCATCGGATATTTTACTGTAACTAACTATTGTGGAGAAGTATTCATACATCAATTTCATAAAATCTCACTTTAACAACTGGAGTAGTGATTTTTATTGGTGTAATAACTTGGGTAAGTAGGTACCTACCTATTTTTCTATATTTCAGACACACCATGAGCCGGCATGCTCAGATCAATAGCCACAGATTTTTAATTTGAGTTTTTGAGTAGACAACCACCATTTTTAATCCTGACCTCACTGGATGTTGCCTAACTATAGCGATCTCACGAACACTCGTATATTCCGCCAGCCATTGAATTTTTTTTCAGAAGCCACCGTGATCGAGTCGAGTAGTCACTAGGCTTCCTTGCACGGTGGCCTGAGTTCGATCCCCAGCAGGGTAGGAATTTTTCTGCTCTGTACATGGATGTCCGGAGTCCACTCATACCTCATACCTCGTGAGGAAAAATGAGTGGCTATTTGTATGGAAAGTTACGTCAGATCTCTCTTACGAAAAGTAATATGAATATTGAATAATGTTGAAACTTGGGATTGAAATTTTACTGTACAGAGTTCATTCTGATAACTAATAATATAATTATGTATGCCCTGAAAAAACCAATCCAAAATAGTATCCTAAGCAGCAGAGCATTTAGGATATGTCTTGAACTTTGATCCACAACACGACAACACTAAGGAAAGAAAAAGTCCCTTTAACATTCAAGTGGTTTGGGAAAAGTAAAAGAAGTAAAAAGCGGCTACAGGCGATTCGAAAGGTTATTGGGTACAAGATGTCTCTAGAAAGCAGAGATTCATACGATCTCAAAGACCAAAGTAAACCGTTGATAACAATTTAACAATGGTAGTAAAATTAAAGTTCACCTATAAAATAACCTCTAGATATTTATATATAATATATATTGGTTATCTGGCCGATTTTAACAAGTTCATGGACATGACTGCTATAGCATTCAAAAATCAAGGGCTTGTATCTCCCATGAATGTTATAGCAGCGTCTCGAGACAAGGCTTGAATTGTTTCTCCTTTTCTTCCGAACGTAGATTTGTGTATGCCCCTTTGCGACATTAATCCTTTAGCATTCATGTCCAAAGTGTCCATGGACATTTTAGCCCCGTGATACTTTTGAAATGATTGTTATTAAAATCTAGGAATTTAGTGTAAGCTCAATTCAAAAACTCGAATATCTAGAGTAAGCTACCCAAGCGAGAGACCCTCGACATCTCTCAAATCCACTCTACCGTTACTGTTAACCGTTAGTGGGGAGTGGGGATACCAGGCACTCATTGCAGAAACCACTCTCACTCTCAAACTCCGCAAATCTCCCTTTTTATGCTTACATGCGACGTTTTCTCATTGGTTATTTCGTTCAAATTAACCAATCAGAGGGCAGGCGAAATGTTCATAACTCATTCGCCGAAAAGAGCAAAAGAAATGCTATGTCTGAGAAAAGAGAAATTACGCATCCTTACTGGCTTTCTAACAAGCCACTGTAGCCTCTAATAACATCTGAACAAGATGGACATCGCTCATGACCTAAAATTCAGTCTACGTAAAGAGGCCCCAAAGACAGCAAAACACATTCTCTGTGAATGTATAATTTTCTAATTCTGATTCTCAAGACTGATTCTAACACCTAAAAAAGTTACTGAAATAATAATAACACTCTTTAGTGGAAGGTAACCACCAGGCGAGGTTAATGCTCAAAGCATTTTCTACCACCTAACCCTCAGAGTCTTATTATTATGTGGGTCACAAACTCAAATTAATGGGGAAAAATTCGTGCACTCGATGAGATTCGATCCAACTGCTCCCTACGCTACCTGGATTACCAAACTAGCGCGTTAACCACTCGACTTGACATGGCAAAATTAGTCCTAAAAAATAGTAGCTTTGATCTTCGAAACATTAATAGCAGTCCCAAAAGAATAGTAGCTTTGATCTTCGAAACATTAATAGCATTGCTCTCTTTCAGAGTTACATGGGCATGTCACAAAGATCTTTTTAAGGTCGCAGTGACAAATGGCTTTCGTAGCCGACAGCCCTGCTTATACCAATACCAAAACCAATCAGAGTGTTTTGTGTGACGGTTGAATGGAAGATTTGGGTGGTGCGGAAGAGATTGCCGTTGGCAATAGCACCGCCCTTGATTAAGTTTTGTTTATGACACCCTGAGTTGAAATATATACTTAGAGTTCCGGGGTGGTTCCTTTTTTAGACTTGTTGTACTTATGTTTAAATATAAAAAAAAAAAAAAAAAAAAAGTGATTAAGTTTTGTGTTTTGTAATCAATTTCTATGTTTGTATAATTATATTCTATGTAAATAAAACTTGATCAAATATGTTTAATAATAATAATAAGATTGGGGGATTTCGAGAATGCTTTGTGGAACGAGGGCTAGCTAGATCTTTGACATCGGATAATGAATTATGTTATGGGAAAGCTATAAAACAAGTCACACAGGAACAACCTCTATGGCTACGAAAAATATTTTGTTTTCTTTTTAATTTTAATTGATTCAAATAAGAAAATTCTAGAAATGACATAACTATGTTAATTTTTCTATTTTTCTACATTATGTCTAGAAATGGACTTATTTCCACTTTCCGCAACTAGTTTTAATCGGATAGGAATTTATTATTTATATGTAGATAATTTTAACAAGAAAAAAAAATTTCCACAATTTTTTTTTTTTTTTGAAAATATCCAAGGATAACACCGATCTATTTTCATTGGCTATTTTTGAGTAAGTTTTTTTGTGAAATTTATTCTTAGATAATATCCACAGAAACATTGTTAGTGTTAGATCACCAAGGATAATATTACACGCATCTAAGAAAAGCAAAATCAATAAAAACGATTAAAAAAATAGCATTAAAATAGGTATTTATCCTCTAGAAACTGGTTTTTTTCTTTCTGCGTTGTTTTTTTTCCAAATTTAATTGAAGACAAGGAAAGACTGTGAGTGTTACAGACCTCTCTTATAAAAAACAAAAAAGTTGGAGTCTTTTTTTCTCGTGTTAGCTTACTGTATCTATAATAATTAATAATGCGTAGGTATAATTATGATTCTATGAGTAAATTTGAAAAAAGATATTTGGGTACGATTTTATAATGTGGCCATGAAATTTTTTTTAGAAGAAAGGAGTGTAAAATATATATACATATAGGTGCTACTTAAATACTAGGTAGAGAAATTCTTGTGTAGTTATTTTCTTGATTAACGAAATTCTTCTTTTCCGAATGTGTTGAGGTGGTTGAGACTAAGGCATGACCAGTTGTTACTTTGTACATGTTTGGAAATACAAAATTACCTATCAATGTTCTTACTGATTGGTACTAGCGACCTCACTAAGTGAGGTTAATAAAAACGATTTTTTCTATTTTTATCGAAACAAGCAAGGCTCTTGAAATTTTGTAGAGTCGTTGAGAAAATATATTTGAGTTCATTAGTGAAATTTGGTGATCGTGAAAGCTAAGGGGGCCGAACTCTGGTAAAAAATTGAAAAAGGCCAAAAAAAAGGGCCGGTTGATATTTATTCATTAAAACCTATCGAGTGGGGTATTGAATGAAAGGTCTCGATGTACTCATGCTTAATTGAACATTTATAATGCTATAGTCCAATCTGTGTGAGGATTACAGTTCACAGAACCAATAGTTTATTTAATATTTTAGTATATTTAACTGACGTGTAGCGGTACTACTTGCGACACGGCGAGTTGACCAAGATGTTATGCGCTTCTTAGAAACAACAGGTGGTTTCCGCATTTTCGGTTCTATGAGGACTTTTAAACTATTTAAGAGGCAAGAACTCTAGTGTTACAGTCCTTTCTTTAAATAATAATAATAGTAACACTCTTAGTGGAAGTTAACCACCAGGCGAGGAGGTTAATGTTCAAATCATTTTCTACCACCTAACCCTCAGAGTCTTATTGTGATCACAAACTCAAATTAACGAGGAAAAATTCATGCACTGGGTGGAATTCGAACCAACGGATTCCTTCGCTACCTGGATTAACAGACTAGCTCATTAACCACTTGACTACCAGTGTACTACCACCAGTTAAATAAATATTCAATTGAAGAAAAAACTATTCAGGTAATGAAACGAACCACCGACCTCCAGATTACGATTCCGCCGCCTTTACGGACTTGTAACCTCTAGGTTTAATGAGGTTAAAGTTTTATTATTATACGTAATTTTACTATCTCTACTACTTCCGATAAATTTTTTACCCATAAATATCAATTTCCTTTAGATGAGACGAAGCAGGGAGCTGGATCTTAATAGTAGAACGAGTCACCATCTTTGACGCATTTGTATTTTTTTCTTTCGTCTATTATTTTACCCATAAATATCAATTTCCTTTAGATGATACGAAGCAGGGAGCTGGATCTTAGTAGTACAACGAGTCACCATCTTTGACGCATTGGATCTACCACAATATGGCAACTCAAATTCTTGGCGTTCGTTTGGAGGCTCCTCTGAAGGACCAAGTTATTTATGGTAAGTTTCGGGATGGAAATATTTTTATACAATAACATTATTGTTGAATACTTTTTTTTTTTCTCTTTTCAAACTTTTTATTGTGATAAAACTAAAATTTACTTACATACCTATTTATTATTTTAAAAATATTTTATAAATTTTAACTGTCTCATTGTGTAACATTTATGTACATTGGGTTATTCCCGTATAAATGAATATAAATTTAAAAATATAATAATGGAAAAATGACTCGTCTGTGATCTCAATGTGACCCCGTTTCCACTTGCCATTTTTTTGCCGTCACGATTTTTTTTTTCGCGTCGACGGCGACAATGAAAAAATCGTCATGGGATCATGACGATTCCATTAATTCTCTTATTTTGTAGTATACTCGGAAAGTGCTCAAAAAAAATTGGAACGTCGCGTCGCGTCGGAAAAATTGTGACGAGAAAAATCGTTGAGGTGGGATGGACCGGGCACTCCTTCCACAATTTCCGACTGAATGCTCCTCCTAACAGTCCTAACGCAAACCCTGTTAAAGGCACCCATTATGCTAAGTTTTAACGATTTATTCCTCAGATGACGAGGTGGACAATTGGTTTCTTATGACGAGTTGGGCCCCTGTAACCAGCATCGTTGCTGTCTATCTAGCATTCGTGTGCTATATTGGACCCCAATGGATGGCGGACAGAAAGCCATTTGTGCTGACCAACATCATTCTTGCCTATAACATTATACAAGCCGTATTCAACGCCTACATCGCTTCATACGTACGTATAGAGGAATTCGCATGTTTAGGGAAAATATCTAGGGAAGTGTTTCACAGCCTTTTTTATTTCGTAGCTATTAAACAGCAGCTACTCTAGACGCTTGTTGGCACTGAGAAATAAACCCGGGACCTTCCACATGGCAAGCGAGCATCTTAATGGCTTTCTAAAAGGACATTGTAGTCTCAACTACCATCTAAACAAGATAGGCATTGCTCAAGACGCAAAATGCCGTCTCTGTAAAGAGGTCCTAGAGACAGCAAAACACATTCTCTGTGAATGTGGAGCAGCCTCTCACACTTGACTGAAACACTTCTCAAGGCTGATTTTAACACCTAAAGAATTTAATGAAATCAGTGCTAAAAGAATCTTAAGCTATATTAAAAGCTTTTTAAAAGCTTAAAAGGTATCTACATAATAAAATGAATGGTGTTGTCGTTTTCTTCCGTTATTCTCCTCTTCTCGTTATTTATTTCTATTTTCAGCTATTCACAACACCAGGTATTTTCTCTTATCTCTACAATCATAGCTGTTCACCTTTACCGCCTAAGATTAATCCGTATAATAGTCGGGTAAGTAAATAATAAATATAGATACAACTGATTTTTCATTAAATATCTTGTCTGCCGCTCAATATAATTAGCTCAGCCCGTCAACTTGATGTTCCATTTAACTCTATTAAATGTTTCCATTTAACTCATTAAATGTTTCCGTTTAACTCATTAAAAAAAAGATGTACTGCAAATATCGAATGGTATACCTACTGTGTTTTAGCAACTCTGTAAAAGAGCAGTATCATTTGTTTCTTTAAATAAATAAATTGTTTTACTCTCTTCTTTATGGTTGAAATGCTTGAATTTTTTAAGATTTTGTTAAAATTTCCCATGCATGAGAAGTTGGTAATCTTCTGTATAGGAAATAGATACCTTCTAGTAACTGACCTCAGTGGCTTGAACGATAAGGCGATACATAATGATAGAATCTCCTGAGAAAAGTTTACTTTTTTCGGTAATGTGTTCACTTGTTCAGCATCTTGAGGTCTAAATTCCTTGTCTACCTAATAACAAACGTATCATTTCATCTTCTTTCAGTTCACCGAGGCATCGTATTTATACTTCCTGGCAAAGACGCTGGATCTACTAGACACGGTACGTGACAGGAATAAGTATTATTATTGTCAGATTTGCTATCAATAAAGATACCATCTAAATACAGCCGAACAGTCGTAATTATGACCGGAGATTCAGCTTGACCTTACTAGGGCAAGTTCTTGGCAACTGATGTACACCTATTTTTTATTTGGTAGGTATAACATTAACTAGGTATACCTACCTAGTTAATGTTAGTTATACAAACAATTTTATGTCTCATCATTTTCCACAGATTCAAAAAAAAAAAATTAAGAAATAAAAAACTCTCAATGCTCTCTGGGCATCGTATGTGAAGCACTTCTTCAATAGAAAATTGCGGACATCATATATTATGCTATTAGCATGGTGTGCCCTATTTTCTATTGAGGCAGTCTATGCTATTTCCTATGCAGAAGTGATGCTTTATAATAATAATACTCTTTAGTGGAAGGTAATCACCAGGCGAGGTTCATGCTCAAAGCATTTTCTACCACCTAACCCTCAGAGTCTTATTATTATGTGGTCACAAGCTCAAATTAATGAGGAAAAATTCGTGCACTAGGTGGGATTCGAACCAATTAACGGATCCCTACGCTACCTGGATTACCAGACTAGCGCGTTAACCACTTGACTAACAGTGCACTTAACTTCAGTTCTCGACCAATGTTCCTTATCTATAATTATGTCCTTTTCAGGTGTTCTTCGTGCTTAAAAAGAAGAAGTCTCAAATCACATTTCTTCATGTGTATCATCACAGCACAATGCTTCCCACAAGTTGGATTTTCCTCAAGTTTATTCGAGGTTAGTTCGATGTATTTAGATAAATAATATCTAAGTTTCAGGAAATTATATTGTAACTTCTTACATCAAATTCTTTTATACCTATTAAAAAAAAGTTATCATATTTGTGTTAATCACTTTGGTGATATCACAACTACTCAAGCTCGCTTTACTCAATCCACGCTGAAACCGGGACTTGAACCACCGACCTCCAGGTTACAAGTCCGCCGCCTTATCGATCAAGCTACTGAGGTCGGTTTCTATACCTATTAGTTACTATCTGTACCTAGTTGAACCGTCCTCAGTAGCTTGATCGATAAGGCGGCAGACTTGTAACCTGGAGATTGGTGGTTCAAGTCCCGGTTTCAGCGTAGATTTAGTAAAGCGAGTTTGAGTAGTTGTAATATCACGAAAGTGATAACCACAAAACAATATGATCACAACCTAGTTGAAACTGTTTGAAATTACGAAGAAGTTGTGTCTGGTTAGGATAGTACTTTTCAGCGAAAAAAAACTTCCATTCACGCAAAAGTCTTAAAAAATCCAAAATGCCCCCAAATGTTTTCTGAATTAATAAAAAAGTAGTTTTATTGCGTTTCTTATAGCAATTGAAAGCAGATCCTAATGGGTATCTTCTTTGCCCTACTTCACTTAGCCTTTTCCCAATTCCAGACTAAGATGATACTCAGGTAACTTAATTAGGTCCAAAATTCCAAATTATAAGAGAATTCAAATTTAGATAAGCCAGACACACCCTTTAGTCGGAGTTTGAACTAATCTCAGCTCACTATAGCCCGAGATGAGGGACAGTCTGGCTTATCTTAAATTTAATTCTGTTTTATGATTCGCCCCTTGTTGTGGCATTCTACTCAATTACATAATATTTAATATGAAAGAGAATGCCGTTGGCATTAGTACTAGCCTTGATCAAATTTTGTTTCTGTAAATTGTAAATATTCCTTGTAACAGGGAGTAGACCAGCATTGGCTTGGTTCTGGGGGCCCTTGTCAATTATTAGCCTCCTTGTAAAGACAGTGGTAGAGGTGCCGGGTCATTCCTCCACTGTCTGGCTACCATCGTTCACGATGACGCCACCTTATGATGATGTATATAGTCTTAATGTACATAAAACTTAATCGAATTTGTACAATAATGTTTCCCTACATATATGATTTTCAACCGGCAGATGAGTCGGCTATCTACATCGGCTTCATGAACTCGGTGGGTCACGTGATCCTGTACAGCTACTACTTCCTGTCAGCCCTGGGTCCTGAGGTCCAGAAGTATCTCTGGTGGAAGAGGTACATCACCCGGCTGCAACTGGTGAGTCATAGGAGAGCAACTTTTGCTAGAGGTTGCGGATTCGAATTCCAAACAGGGGAATTTTCGCAGACAAAATTTCCACAGTTGGCATGGTATGGCTGCCAGCTTCCGTGTTGTATCTTGTGATGTCTTTTTTTATATTAAATTTGGGTTTGAAGTCGTTTTCAACAACATGGTCTCATCACGACGGGGATGTTACCCTCTATTCGGAGGAAACTCACAAACCGGCTACCCACATTAACCTCACCTATTGATTCTATTTAGTTTTAACGTCCTTATTTGATATAGTCAGGATGTACCTGCTACCCACATTAACTTCAACTAGACTGACCCAGAAATACCAGCCTCACGTGTTCGGAGGGATTAGAATTTTGTGTGTGAAAAGTCTGCTCCAACTGGGAATCGAACTCGGGATCTCTGGATTCCGGGCAGTAGTCACAGCCGTTACGCCACGGGGGCTGTTCTATTAATGAACATGTGCACTCGTAGTGAAGTGGTTAACGCGCTAGTCTGGTAATCCAGATAGCGTAGGGATCCGTTGGTTCGAATCCTGTGCATGAATTTTTCCTCATTCATTTGAGTTTGTGACCACATAATAATAAAACTCTGAGGGTAAGGTGGTAGAAAATGCTTTAAGCATTAACCTCGCCTGGTGGTACCTTCCACTAAAGAGTGTTATTATAATGAAAAATGAGCAGACTTTTTGACATTTTCATGTCTTTGCTCTGGCACATAACCAAAATTATGTAACGAAATTATGTAACGAAATTATGTGACGAAATTATGTAACGAAATTATGTGACGAAATCATGTAACGAAATATTAAATTGTTGACATTTTCATGTCTTTGCTCTGGCACATAACCAAAAAAAAAGATGAAAATGTCCCAATGGTTGCAGACTCGTATGCAAGCGTTTTTTAAATTGTTTATAAATAACTAGACTATGGGGATAGTCAAGGCATCAGCCTGGTATTCTAGAGTTCGCGGATTTAGAAACCTAGCCTTAGCATGATAAATTATCCTCCCAATTGGGATTTTGACTACTTAAATAATACGACTTGGTCTCAATGCTGAAGAGATGAGACCCATTTATCTTAATCGAGAGAAAGTACAGGTAGTCAAGTGGTTAACGCGCTATTCTGGTAATCCAGGTGGCGTAGGGATCCGTTTGTTCGAATCCCACCCAGTACATGAATTTTCAATAACTTTGTTCCTCGTTTCAGATTCAGTTCCTCGTCTTCATGGCTCAACAAGTGTGCATCCTCATCTGGAACTGCGATCACTCCCGCCCCCTGACTTACTTCGGCCTGTATCAAGGCACAATGATGATTTTAATGTTCCTCAACTTTTACTATCACTCGTACATAAAGTCAGACAAGGTTGCCCTTAAAAACAAAGTTGCTTAAAACTTCAACAATGAAACTAAAGCATTGGACGCACTGTCTGAAGCGGCCCCACACGCAGCAGCGAGACGCCCAGAGGAAAAGAGAGTTGAAAGCGATCTTTAGGACAAGGTCTTCAGTAATAGGGCCGAATTATAAAACAGGAAGAGATTTAATCTAAGGGGACACTGTCCGTCACTCAGGTTATAGTGTGAGGAAAGAAGAGTTGAAAGCGATCTTTAGGACAAGGTCTTCAGTCATAGGGCCGAATTATAAAACAGGATAAGATTTAATCTAAGTGGACACTGTTCCTCACTCGGGCTATAGTGCGCTGTGATTGGTTGAAACTCCGACTTGAGGGCACGTCTGGCTTAGCTCTTAACTTTAATTCTGTTTCCTAATGTGGCCCTTATATTTGTGTCATTTATTATGAAACAATGCCTTGCGCTCTCAGAAAGGCCTGCAAATATATAATGGATTATCTTGGTCCAGCTAACTGGTTGGTTGGGTCCAAGCACATGTGAAATTTACCCAACATACTGATACCTGGGCTAGAGCTACTAATGGATTCGCTATTTACGAGAATCCGTAAATAGTTACTTTAATCTGTCGTTTAACGATTATAACAAATGACCCAGATTCGAATTCGGACAAACAAAAACTCTTCTATTTTGAGTATTTTGTTCTTTGGTCAGAGAGGAAGATTTAGGAAGAAAGATCGAAGAACCCAAGAAATATAATACTTTCCTTATTATAGGATAAGGAAAGTGCAAAGGGGTGTTAGATTTTTTTTCCAACACTTCGGTCTTCGCGTGATTTATTCCAGGCTTAATTAAGCCTCACGAATTATTTCAATCATAGAATAATGTTATGTAGATAAGTGTTAAGTACATAAATACCCACTAATTTTACTTTTCTCAATGTGAAATAAAGTATTTATAACATAATTTTGTTTAAAAGAAATGTCTTTTTCTTATTATGTATTAATCTTTCTGAAAGGTTGGAATATATTAAGATGCCAGATTACTTACCCAACAGGTAATACAAAGCCATTAGGGCCCAACCAACAGTTGGCGAAAACCATTCACGGTGGATGGGCGCAGCTAGCAAACTTGTGATGTGCTCAACACTGTGAATAAATAAATAAAAGACAGACATTGACTGGTATAATCAGACAACATTTCAAGCGAATTATTTGAAAATTTTATTCGCCATTATCCTTGTCATAATTTTAAAAAACTACAACTTTTTTTTTTTTTAAAGTGGGGTTTTAACGTCGCTTTCAACTGCCATGGTCATATCACGACGGGGGTTTTACCCTCCATTCGCAGGAAACTCACAAACCTGCTACTCACATTGACCTCACCCAGCCTGAGTGGGGCCGGGAAAAGCCAGCGTCACGAGAATTAGAATTTGAATGGTCACCCATCCAAGTCTTAACCTCGCTGGATGTCGCTTAACTTCGGTGTTCTGAAGGGAACCGGTGTATTCAACATGCCATCGACGCTGGCTAAAACTACAACTTTAATTCAACTGCTGGGTTCAATCTCAAGGGATAGGTACCAGATAAAATGTACATTGTCTTATTATTGTCTTGTAAATAAATAAATTAAAAAAAAAAATGTGCCATCAAGCGAGCCCGGTAGCTCAGTGGTAAAGGCGGCACTCTGTGAATCCAGAGATTCCAGAGGTCGCGGGTTCGAAACCCAGCCGGGACATGACAAGTTATCCTCCCATTTGGGATTTTTACCATAGTGGAACTTAATAGTCCTAATCGGGCAGTATAAATAAGGCGAAATTATTATTATTATTGTGCGCTCTTTACCACAAGATCTCTGGACCCCTCAGAAGATTATGGACAGAATTTGGGTAAAGCTGACCTAACGTAGGTACTTGAATGTAATAACAACAAGTACCCCAAAAAAAACTATTAATGTGTATTGTAAAGGAGAGAAAGTATAAATGCATAGGCAATCCATTTAACAGTAAATATAAATTATTATATAATAATTAGATAAATTTAAATATAACAATTAAAATTTTGCAATGGTTAATATAACAAAAAATGATTTCAAAACGTGTATAAACTATTTTATTCAGGTACTTATAAAATAAATGTTTTGTATATTGTTCCCTAATTAAACCCATACCCCGAAATATGTAATATTAATTCAATTATTTACAGTACGTATTTGAATTTTTCAACAAAAAAATAGACAGAAAATATTGATGATAATATTTTGGGTGATTCCATTTCTTTTTTCTACAACTTAAATATATTTTAGTTTCATAATATATTTTATAGATATACATATTATGAAAAAATATTCTGTAGATAACGCAACAAATCATAAATACATTGTAATGAAAACGAAAGTGTAGTAAAATAATGGAATGTCAATATGTTCAATTCTATGTATGTCATAAAAAAATAAAATGATATGTATGAAAAATGAAATTTTGTTTGAATGGAGAAACTTTGAAGAAGAGAAAGCACTGCATTATTAATTGCCTGATCAATCAGTTACACAATTGTATCAGGTGTAAACGCAGTATATATATAAAAAAAAGCAAATCGAACAAGAAGAAGCAAAACACTTTCCTTTTGGTGGTAATTGAATCTCCCAGTGTTTTTAAAACTGAAGCGCCAACTTTAACACTTAGACGACCGGCATGGTTTTTCGTGAATTCTCTTGTGGGACCGGCGATAATACGGCTCTCCGACATTGTGTACCACCGGTGGTACACCCGGTCCATTCCGTACGAACGTGCGTGTACCACCGGTGGTACACCCGGTCGTCTAAGTGTTAAGTTCTCCTAAAACATAACATGTTTTTACCTAAGTGTAAAAAGAGCCATCCTTACGGTTCCGGGATGTCTGGTTTTGCTTCACAGTTTGCACTGAGGATGTCAGGTTTTGCTTCACAGTTTGCACTGAGGATGTCTGGTTTTGCTTCACAGTTTGCACTAAGGATTTCTGGTTTTGCTTCACAGTTTGCACTGAGGATGTCTGGTTTTGCTCTACAGTTTGCACTGAGGATGTCTGGTTTTGCTTCACAGTTTGCACTGAGGATGTCTGGTTTTGCTTCACAGTTTGCACTGAGGATGTCTGGTTTTGCTTCACAGTTTGCACTGAGGATGTCTGGTTTTGCTTCACAGTTTGCACTGAGGATGTCTGGTTTTGCTTCACAGTTTGCACTGAGGATGTCTGGTTTTCCAGTCGACCACTTCTTGCCACCACTCAGGCCGGGCAAACACATCGGGACTCGCGTAGATAGCAGCTTGTAGGTTATCGTACAACTGCGGGAGAATCAATAAAAGATTAGTAAGAAGAAAAAAAAAACGAAAGAAATTAAAATACATGTTTTTATAAAATAAATATTTCGTTGAATGCATCAACGGGGGGCATGGTTCCTTCCACACATGCAGCGTTGCCCCTCTGTACAGTCATCGAATTTTTTTGGTATAAATAATCTTTGGCCCTGCTATCTCCAGATGTTTCAATCAGTTTGTTGCCAAGATGGTCAACAAACTCCTTCATTTCTTTGCAGAAGGGGCCATATGTTTCAAGGCAAGCCCTAAGAATATGAAGTCCGATGATATTTCGCTGTATTTATTATGTTTCTTTCTGCATGCAATTGCAGCTGCTGCGCCAACTTGTCTGGATGTGTGTTCTAGATAAGAAAAGGCCATCGTGTCAACACATGTAACTTAAGTCAACACGTGTCAACACGTGTTAGAAATTAAAATCGACAAGAAAAGAAACCAGTTTGAAACATATTGTTTTTCATATTGAAACATTCAAGACGAATTTCGCTATCAAACTCATCGTTTGTATTTTGCATAATAGCATCAAATGCCAAAATATAGTTTTAAAAAACCTGGTGTAATTTCCTATGATTACAAATACATTACAAATTAATTTACTGTCCACTAGTCCACTTTTTACAACTATACCATGGACACTAAGGGTGGTATGCAGAGTCCTCACTGTAGGGATGCCTGGGTCATTTGTCCCTTCAGCTGATTTTACTATGCAGAGACGTTTGTTTCAAGCGCCTGTGCCCATGCGCATTCAGATGTCTCTTGAAAGAAGAGAATTTTGAACGCTTCTATTTGTGTGTGTTTTGTATTATCAATAACCTTGCGAGAAATGAGGAGGTAAAAAATAATTGTTAAGGTCGAAGTGCTTCCTATAGCAAGCTCGGGACCACCCTACAGTGAAACCTATAGGGATTACACAATCGTCTCTGCATACCAGCCTAATGCTTTCTAGATGAAAGATATAAACACGGCTTCTAAAATGGAAAAAATTGAGATTTTATGCTAATGTATCGGTGTCCCAAAGTTAGGCACAGATACCTATAACTATAAGATAGGAGGCACAGATACATATAACTATAAGATAGGCACAGATACCTATAACTATCTCACGGTGGTGGCAGAATTGTCTGGACACCAAGATCCAATGTCTAGGCTTCTCCCATTTCCTATCAATTCACACTATATAAAAAACACAATACTAATCCACGCGAGGATAACTGAAACGCAAGTCCTTACCTTTCCATCGGATTTGCCCAAGGCAGAATTGAGAATGAAGTCAGGGGGTGCCAATGCATCTACTAGACCAACAGCTTCTGGTTTGATCTGAGCACATAGATTCAGTACAGCATCACGGAGAAGATTAGCGCTGTTCTGATTGGTGAGATATCCACCTGGAGAATTCAGATAGGTAAATATATAATAATAATGTGTTTTACTGTACATTTCTTATACATTACATAGTTACATTTAAAATATAGCACATAGGTAAAGAAATATTAAAGTGAGACTGTATGTCTCACACAGACTTGATATAGCACATAGGAAAAGAAATATGAAAGTGTGACTGTAAGTCTCACATAGACTTGATAGAGCACATAGGAAAAGAAATATTAAAGTGAGACTGTATGTCTCACACAGACTTGTCACTAAGAGACCCAGTATATGTAGATATGGTAAATATGTAATTAGATAAGTATCCAGAAAAAAAATCGATGTATTGAGAACTAGTTACTCCAAAAATAGCTGGGGGAATACATATGATCTATATTTGAAAAAAAAGTATGTAAGAAATGTTCTATAATATATATTTAAATTTTGAAGAAAAAAAAAGTAAAAAAAAAAAAAAAAAAAAATTAAATTTAACCAGTAAAGGCAAACCTAGAACAGACTAGAGCTAGGTCCTCATTCTGCAGGGTTCATGTGTTTGAATCTTTTGAATTTAACACATACACGACCGGTTGTACCACCGGTGGGACAAAAGATCCATTCCGTGATATAGCGCCAGAGATACAGTGGTCTCAAGATTGCACACAATGTAAATGGTGCCGGTGGTGTAGCTGTTATATATCTAAGGTTTGTCCATTTTAGTCACCATAATCAACAGGTACAATATCAAAAAAAAAAAAAAAAAAAAAAATATGAATCAATCCCTCCCAATATTGGTCACGCTAAATATCTAAAAAGAATATATCAAGAGCCCAAAAAGTTATGATCGTATCAACCGCGCTTCATCCATACCTGGCGTATTTTCATTTTTGTCCCATGTCCCACGGCAAAGTATGGGGCGATGTCTAGTTTTTAATAAGAACATAATAATAATAACACTCTTTAGTAGAAGGTAACCACTAGGCGAGGTTAATGCTCACAGAATTTTCTACCACCTAACCCTCAGAGTCTTAGTATTATAAATGTGGTCACAAATTCAAATTAATGAGGAAAAATTCATGCGCTAGGTGGAATTCGAACCAACTGATCCCTACGCTACCTGGATTACCAGACTAGCGCCTTAACCACTTGAGTTCACTTGACCACCAGTGCACCTAGTAAATATACATCGAAACTCTCTCAGTTTCGCTTTTTTACTTTCCTTATCCTATAATAAGGAAAGTATTGTATTCGTCGAAAATACATACTACCTAGATTACTCTTTTTTGACTTTTAATTTAACGTTGTGTACGTACATTTTTGTATAACATATTCACAGTAAAACTTATTATTATTATTACCAGACAAGCGCGTTAACCACTTGACTACCAGTGCACATATACATATAAGGGTTTCTAATAAGAGCATAATGTTGACTAGCTGTCTTGCACTGACAGTGCACATGAAGTACATATCAAGCTCGTCAAATAGCACTCTCCAACAGGCCAATATAAATATTATCTAAAAGTTTTTTTTCTGTTGATTTCTGAAATATCATTGAGGTTTTTAATTGAATAATATATTTAATTTAAAACATCTTCTGTCTTCAGTGCGCTCAACACAGATGCCACATTTCCCCCTTTGTACCGCGAAACTCACTCTTTGTCGGAAGTACTCCCCTGTACGTCTCTCTTTCGTTTCAAGCACCAGAGACTTGGAAATAGAAGTGAATAGATCCAAGGCATCTGGTCCAAAAGATCCGAAAGTTACAACGGCAAAGGGAGAGAAAATGAATTGGGACTGAATTTCGCGATACTTCTCTTTTTTTATTATCTAAAAGTACCTTGATAGAAAGTGGCCAGATGTTTCTCCAGACTCCAGGTCGAGTAGAGAATGGCGAGCTTGGTAAGTACATTTCCAATACTAACATCACTTGAGTCCTGGGCAAACTCTAGCAGTTTCTTTACGGCAAATCTCTGTAGAAAAAATACAAATTAAGATAGTTATGTGATGTTTAAAATTTAAATGTAAATAGTACCTAATTACGGCAAACCTCTGTAGAAAAAGATTCAAATTAAGATATTTCTCCCTGCATAAGGGAAACTAACCTATTTATAAAAGAAACCTGGATATAAGAAAGAAAAAAATTGGTAGCGTAGGGATCCGTTGGTTCGAATCCCACCCAGTGCATGCATTTTTCCTCATTCATTTGATTTTGTGACCACATAATAATAAGACTCAGAGGGTTAGGTGGTCGAAAATGTTTTGAGCATTAAACTCGCCTGGTGGCAACCTTTTACTAAAGAGTGTTGTTATTATTGTAATGTAATGTAGCCTTTATTTGTACAATTAAATTTACACACAACATAAATACATAGTATATGGGCATCTTGTACAAAATCAGATTAATATCTGAGGCCTTGTTATTATTATTATTACAAAAAAAAGAGTTTGAAATTATTCAATTGCGGGTCCAAGCATAGCGAATTTGTTTTGAATAATAATTATTAATTTTTCCCATTAGAAATACTGTTGATAATATCCTTACCTCGGCGTAGACAATAGACAGACTTCTGGCATAGTAGACCTGGTCAGTGGAAATACTGTTGATAATCTCCTTACCTCGGCGTAGACAATAGACAGACTTCTGGCATAGTAGACCTGGTCAATGGAAATACTGTTGAAAATATCCTTACCTCCGCGTAGACAATAGACAGACTTCTGGCATAGTAGACCTGGTCAATGGAAATACTGTTGATAATATCCTTACCTCGGCGTAGACAATAGACAGACTTCTGGCATAGTAGACCTGGTCAATGGAAATACTGTTGATAATATCCTTACCTCGGCGTAGACAATAGACAGACTTCTGGCATAGTAGACCTGGTCAGTGGAAATACTGTTGATAATCTCCTTACCTCGGCGTAGACAATAGACAGACTTCTGGCATAGTAGACCTGGTCAATGGAAATACTGTTGATAATATATCCTTACCTCGGCGTAGACAATAGACAGACTTCTGGCATAGTAGACCTGGTCAATGGAAATACTGCTGATAATCTCCTTACCTCGGCGTAGACAATAGACAGACTTCTGGCGTAGTAGATAATCTCCTTACCTCGGCGTAGACAATAGACAGACTTCTGGCGTAGTAGATAATATCCTTACCTCGGCGTAGACAATAGACAGACTTCTGGCGTAGTAGATCATATCCTTACCTCGGCGTAGACAATAGACAGACTTCTGGCATAGTAGATAATATCCTTACCTCGGCGTAGACAATAGACAGACTTCTGGCGTAGTAGATAATATGCTTACCTCGGCGTAGACAATAGACAGACTTCTGGCGTAGTAGATAATATGCTTACCTCGGCGTAGACAATAGACAGACTTCTGGCGTAGTAGATAATATCCTTACCTCGGCGTAGACAATAGACAGACTTCTGGCGTAGTAGATAATATGCTTACCTCGGCGTAGACAATAGACAGACTTCTGGCGTAGTAGATAATATGCTTACCTCGGCGTAGACAATAGACAGACTTCTGGCGTAGTAGATAATATGCTTACCTCGGCGTAGACAATAGACAGACTTCTGGCGTAGTAGACCTGGCTGAAGTTCTTGGCTGTGAAGACGTCTGCACCTCGACTCAAATTGGACTGGACTCTCTCAGCTGTGGACTTGAGGAGGAAGCATATCAGCCACTCGTACATACTCAGTACAACCTGCAACGGAGCACATCAAGGGTTAAACATTTGAAAAATGGTTTGAGGAGGAAGCATATCAGCCATACCCAGTACAACCTGCAACGGAGCACATCAAGGGTTAAACATTTGAAAAATGGTTTGAGGAGGAAGTATATCAGCCACTCGTACATACCCAGTACAACCTGCAACGGAGCACATCAAGGGTTAAACATTTGAAAAAGGGCTTCAACTGGAGTAAAATAAGGCGCGTACTCCTGGAATGATGGAGATTTTCTTCAGCTTTTCATAATTGAAAGTACAAACACCCATCAATTATAATAATATCGCATTATTTACATTGCTCCCATAGGACAAACGAGTCCCAATATTCCAGCAGTAAGTCCAAGACATATTATTATGTAGTCAAATCTCAAAAGGGAGGATAACATTAGAGTAATAATAATGATAATATCGCATTATTTATTTTTTTTTTTTTTTTTTTTTTTTTTTTAATACAACATCAACACTTGCCAGCTTTTTAGGGCTAGACAAGCAATTACAGATGCGAATATATTTATTGTGTGTTTATGTACAATCATATAATATATAGGTATACAATACATACTGATAGCTTAAAATTAAGGTGAATATAATCAAAACATAACATAGAAGAAATAAACAAGGTCTAATATTAATCTGGGCACTATCTAGTTGATTCGATTATGATTGCTGAATGATAATGAATTGTACGAGTGGAATGTGCATATCTATAGTAAACAATCTACATATAGTAAACAATATTATCATGCTGTCAATGTCTTAATCTGATGAGTCAGATTACAGAGATATAGTGTTACTTATGTTTTATGTTCAAGTGTTGTTTATTTTTGTGTTGATTACTACTCGTATGGATAAAACAGGTCTGGTTTGTTTTCGATGTTATTATAGACATTCATTGCAGCTATTATTGGAGATTTAAATAAATTTGGATGAACAGCGAATAGTGTGGTTGGGTCAGTACGGAGTCTTGGATTAGGGACCTTAATATCAATTTTGGATGTGAGATATATGCTATTAATTTTGTTTGTTAGTAAATTTTTGAGAAATTTAATTTGATTGTCCCTAAATCTGGATTCAATAGAGTCAATGACTAGATGTTCAATCAGTAATTTGTAGCTTATGTTGGAGGGGTATTTAGGGTAAAAACCATTGATTTTTTGAAAAAGGTATCGTACGAAATTAGCTTGTACTTTTTCAAGTTTCATAATTTGGGTTTTTGTTTGTGGAGTCCATAGAGCAGAACAATATTCTAATTTCGAACGCACTATACTTTTGTATAAGAGTGTAATAGTGTCTATATCACTAATGGGGGTGCAGCATCTTATGACCATCCCTAGTCTCCGGTTGGCCGCACCTATTGTTTTATCTATGTGTGCATCCCAGTTCAAATTTGAGCTAAATGTGACACCAAGATCTGATTTATAATGCCCGATTACTACAAACGAGTCCCAATATTACAGCAGTAAGTCCAAGACGTATTATTATGAAGTCAAGATCTCAAATGGGAAGATAACAGTTCTCATGTCCCGGCTGGGTTTCGAATCAGTTCCCCTTCACAAATACACTGAATGAAGTGTTTGTGTTATAGTTTGTGTACAGTTCAATAAAAATTTAAATTGTAAAAAAAATTGGTCACAGTGACTAGACTCATCAATTTTGTCTTGGTACAAATTTCATTCGAAAATTTTCTAATCACGGCCGATACAATATTAAATAATTAAAAAAACCCCAACATAATATTTCCTATATTTATCCCATAAAATATATAAGACCTGTTTGACTGCTGGAGTAAAGGGACTTTTCAGTCTTACCTCGGCAGTATAAACAAGGTATATTCTATTCTATTCTATTTTACAGAAAACGTCCTGATTTTCAATTTTGGTCCATAGGAATTTCTTTAAGAAAAAAATCATTCTATATTGCAGACTCACTCAATTTGTGGGGCGTAAATGTAATTAATTGGTATACTCTTAAATTCATCCATTATTTGTGTGTATTGAATTTTTGTCCTAAAAATGCAAGAAATTGTTTTTTGAATCCTCTGCAACCTTTCAAAAATAATATTCATCTCTGAAAATGTTCCTTTCCACCTTTTCAATCAAGTGTTTGAGACAAAAATACATTCCACATTACATACTCACTAAGTTTCTCGGGTTTATTCTACAGGGTGTCCCACCAAACTTGGACACCTCAAATTACTCGGCCCCTGAAAGAGTTTTTGAAAAATAAAAAAATCTAGGGTACATGTGCCAATTATGCGGTTTTAGTTGTGAATTTTTTTTTATACAGGGTGGTCCAAAAGTCAGAAATTGAGGTGTCAACTTTCGATTTTTAAATGGATCGACCTGAATTTTATTTGATAATTTTACTTCTAAATGATTCTTGAGTACTTTTTTAAACAAAAATATTACATACAGGGTGGTTTTTTTTCGACCAATTTTTATTCTAAATCTTGAATAACTCAAGTTCGGTTAATTTTTTCGATAACAAGATGAGAATGTGTTTGTGTAATGTTAACACGCACTTTCAATTAGCATCAAAAAAATTTATACAGGGTGGTTCACAAGTGAAATAATGACTTGATTTTTTTAAAACCGAGTTTTTTTAATTTTTTATTTAGTATTAATAATTCTCGTCTAATTTTACACATTTTTCGTTAGTCATATCGAAAAACAAAACTAAAGTGTTGTACAGGGTGAGACATAATTTTTTTGTAACACCCTGTATATGGGCAGTCAAAGAGACGCAAAATTAAATATAAAGACTAAATATGCAAGAAAAACTTTGATTTTTAATTAAACTAAAAAGTTATGGTGTTTTAACTAATATTGTCGCATGGACCACCCTGTAGATATTTTCTTAAACCATCATATGGATAGACGAAACTGTCTAAAATTCAACGAAGAGTCCAAATCTGAAAGAAAAAAAATGAATTCAAAAAGCCATGCTTAATTTTGTGTCTACACCTACCTACTTTTTATTTCAAGTTTTAAAATCATTCAGTGTGGACACCAAATTGAAAATGGCTTCAAATTCGTGTTTTTTACTTGTTTTTCCCACATGATTCGAAGTGTTCGTTGAATTTTATACAACTTAGAGTACCTACATGATAGTTTAAGAAAATATCTACAGGGTGGTCCATGCGACAATATTAGTTAAAAAACCATAACTTTTTAGTTTAATTAAAAATCAAAGTTTTTCTTGCATATTTAGTCTTTATATTTCATTTTGCGTCTCTTTGACTGCCCATATACAGGGTGTTACAAAAAAATTATGTCTCACCCTGTACAACACTTTAGTTTTGTTTTTCGATATGACCAACGAAAAATGTGTAAAATTAGACGGGAATTATTAATACCAAATAAAAAATTAAAAAAACTCGGTTTTAAAAAAAATCAAGTCATTATTTCACTTGTGAACCACCCTGTATAAATTTTTTTGATGCTAATTGAAAGTGCGTGTTAACATTACACAAACACATTCTCATCTTGTTATCGAAAAAATTAACCGAACTTGAGTTATTCAAGATTTAGAAAAAAAATTGGTCGAAAAAAAAACACCCTGTATGTAATATTTTTGTTTAAAAAAGTACTCAAGAATCATTTAGAAGTAAAATTATCAAATAAAATTCAGGTCGATCCATTTAAAAATCGAAAGTTGACACCTCAATTTCTGACTTTTGGACCACCCTGTATAAAAAAAATTTCATAACTGAAACCGCATAATTAGCACATGTACCCTAGATTTTTTTATTTTTCAAAAACTCTTTCAGGGGCCGAGTAATTTGAGGTGTCCAAGTTTGGTGGGACACCCTGTATATATTCCGATAAGTTGGAAGTAAAATTTTCCTACCTGGGGAGAACAGAAGTCCGCGGGTGTTTTCACCGAAAGTTTGGAGCTCAGAATTTGATCAAAGTTCTGCAGAAAATCCACCGATGACATTGGTGAGCGGAAGTTCTTCTCCTTGAACTGACTGAGGAGCCAGTTGCTGGTCTGTTGAACCAGCACATTGTTGTCTCCTTCGTATGTGCAGTTGGGGTCGTTGTCATTTCTGAGATGACCCAGGCCGGCGACTGGAGGATTGAAAGAAGAACAAACATATCATAAAAATGGATAGAAAGAAAAAAAGGAAAAAGAAACATTAAAATATAATATTAATAATATCGCCTTATTTATACTGCCCGATTACGACTATTAAAGTCCCATTATTCAAGCAGTAAGCCCAAGACATATTATTATGTGGTAAAAATCCCAAATGGGAGGATAACTTGTCATGTCCCGGCTGGGTTTCGAACCCACGACCTCTGGAACCTGTGGATTCACAGAGTGCCGCCTTTACCACTGACCTAGCGGGACGGACATATAGGAGAAAATAATAATAATTATATTAATATTTTTTTGCCTCTTATAATAATTAGTAATGAATAAATATTTTCAATGATTTTTTATGTCCCTTGAAAAAGTGATTTTTCGAGTACAACAATAAGGGTCAATTTCAGATTCTACCATATCTTCGTAATATTGTTAACAGTTGTGTCAATTTATCAGGAAGGAGGTTTTAAGCCTCCATTAGCTTGGATTTACACCAACGTGGGTGCATTAAATTTAAGTCGCCCAGCCTCAGTTGGGCCGGAAATGCCAACCTCAGATGTTCTTTACTCTTACCCACCAACCCTACTTGTGACTTTTGGACCACGAGCAGATGCAATAAAAAATGTTCCAATTTTTTTTTTTGGTCGCCAGCTGGTTTCTATTTATTTACTCAAAACACCAAAAAAAGTTAGCCTCTTTGTAAAAACAGTGGTAGAAGTGCTGAGTCATTCCTCCACTGTCTGGCTACCATCGTTCACGATGACGCCACCCTATGATGATGATGATGAATATAATAATAATAATATCGCCTTATTTATACTGCCCGATTAAGACTAATAAAGTCCCATTATTCCAGCAGTAAGCCCAAGACATATTATTATGTGGTAAAAATCCCAACTGGGAGGATAACTTGTCATGTCCCGGATGGGTTTCGAACCCACGACCTCCGGAATCTCTGGATTCACAGAGTGCCGCCTTTACCACTGAGCTACCGGGACAAACGAGACAATATGGAAAATTGGAGGAAAAAAGTACACCTACTCTTCAGATAGCCGTGTCCCCCGCACGCCTCCCGACACTCCTGTATCCCATCCCGCGCCGTCCAGCCCGCCAGGGGCTTGCCCGCACTGGACAGGGCGTGTATCTCCGCCCCCATGGCGGCACACCACTCCTTGTCCTCCCCCGCCATCAGCCGCCCCTGGAACGAGGCCAGCTCCCGTGTGAAGAAGTCGGAGAACACCTTGAGTAGGTAGGCGCCCGCCAGGTGAGGGAAGAGCCGCCACTGCAACAGCTCGTACTCTATCACGGGTAGCTCCGTGGCAGGGGTGGCATCTGGGGAATGAAACAGGTAAAAGTTATTAACACTTTGAGCCCATGAATACCATAATATGACTCTCAGCTGACATTTCATAAAGGACATGAGTACCATATATGCCCCTCACCCGAAATTGACTGTGGGCATGAGTAGTTGAGTACTCACTCTATATGGTATTCACGAACTTCCTTACTTTGAAGTTAAATCATAAAGTATAAAAGGTACAGCTGAAAAACGTAAATATCGAATTTTCTCGACAAAAAAACAAAATATTTTACAGTAAAAAAAACTTTGGTACGAAGGGTGCAAAACGCATTTTTCGCCTTGGTCCCTTGTGCTCACTCGACGATCCCAGTTCTGGGGCTTAAATTGTTAAAAAACAAAAACAATAGGTATTACAATATGAGCGCGCTATTAGCTCAGTGGTAAGATACTCGCTTACCACTGAGCGTCCCGGTAGCTGTCTCGGTAGCTCAGTGGTAAAGGCGGCACCTGAGAATCCAAAGATTCCAGAGGTCGTGGGTTCGAAACCCAGCCGGGACATGACATGTTATCCTCCCATTTGGAATTTTTACCACATAATTATACGTCTTGGGACTCTTGGGCTTACTGCTGGAATAATGGGACTTTAATAGTCCTCATAGGGCAGTGTAAGTAAGGCGATGTTATTTTTTTTTTTTACATACATCTACACTGATATATCCTTTGGGAGGATATATCAGCAATAACTGATGTGTACTTATATTAAACTATATAATGAGTGTCGGCCTATGAACAGTGTTGTTATACCTGTCCATGGCGCGGACTATAGGGGATTTGAACATATATGTTTCTTTTCTGTTTGGTATTTCAAAAAATATATTTTGATTTTCCCTAAGTCTCGTGTCGGGTATCTTTACGGTAAGTTTTTTTTTATATATTATTATTATTATTACCACTTGGAAGGTCCCGGGTTTGAATCCAAGAGCCGACAAAATTTGGTTTTTTCCGGTACCCTCGTGTTGACACTGTTGACCCATCATTTAATTGGGGAGTATTGTGTCACTTCTGACCCATCAGAGGGGAGGCATGGGCAAGCTACAACAGCGAAAACGTCGTTAGTACCTTCTGTTTCCTGGCTACGAAAAAAAGACTGCGAAACACTCATCTTTTCTTTGTATATCTTATGTATACAACAGACCTTGGTAGCTCGAATCTCACGTGTACTCACATCTGATGATAACAAAGTTCTGTGATACAATAAAAATTGTCTATTGATTTGCCTGCTGATTCCATGGAGAAAAAAGCAACGGAGAACTAGCCACGTTAACAAACCTCTGCAAGTCAGTGGGCTATTTCACTTGGTCGCGCAGACTACGTTTTAGTCGTCTTTTTTTAAAGTTTCATAGACTTTAATTTTTAAGGGACATTATTAATCCTAATCGTGCAGTATAAATAAGGCGATATTATTATTATAACTCAAACTTGCAAATTATTTCGAATAGAATTCCTAAAATAAATTCCTACCTCTGATAGGAACAACAGGTATGAGGAGGTTGTGCTTTCGCGTCTGAGGATTGGCCATACACGCGCCACCCACACTTTCCTATTCAAGAAAACTCCCCCTCCTTCTTGTACTTGTGGTGAGCTACTCACTGTTCCTCACATCTAATCAAGTCCCCTAAAGTCCAATATTAGATCTTCATTACTTGTTACTCCAGCACTATTAGATGACAATGAAAGCGTTGATTCACTTATACAGGGTGAGCATAAAGTCTCACTCCACCCCCCGTATCTCGAGAATGGCTGAAAATACAAGAAAACGGAAAAACCCGTATTCCTTAATTTTTAGGGGGATTAGTTTTCGGCCAAAAAAAATTTGCCTACACGGCCCCAGTCAGGCTGGGCATGGACCAACTTTAAAATCTTAAATAGAATGGTATGTCTTGTGGCATATTGTTTTAAAGGTCTCATAAAGAGAAGTTCATTATAACAAATTTCAGTGAGCTACAACTTACCGTTCTTGAGATACAGGGTCGAACGTTCTGCGTAATATCCATACATTTTGACCTATAACCCGTTAACCGTAAATTAAAGAAAAATTAAATTTGTTGATAATAACTCCTTATGACAAGCCCTGTTGAAAAAGGTATAACTCGACATACTCTGTTGATATTAGTTTCTGGTCGGTTTCGTCACCCAGCCGGACGAACAGTCCGAAAATTTTTAACGAAAAAACAAATCAAGTTTTAATTTGTTCGAAAGTTCTTGCCATAAGGAGTTATTATCAACAAATTTCATTTTTCTGGAATTTACGGTCAATGAGTTATAGGTCAAAATATATGGATATTACGCAGGAGGTCCGACCCTGTATCTCAAGAACGGTAAGTCGTAGCTCACTGAAATTTGTTGTAATAAACTTCTCTCTATGAGACCTTCAAAACAATATGCCACAAGACATACTACTCTATTTAAGATTTTAAAGTTGGTCCATGCCCAGCCTGACTTGGGCCGTGTAGGCAAATTTTTTTTGGCTGAAAATAAATCCCCCTAAAAATTAAAGAATACGGGTTTTTGCGTTTTCTTGTATTTTCAGCCATTCTCGAGATACGGGGGGTGGGGTGAGACTTTATGCTCACCCTGTATATCTGAAAAAACTAGAAATGTATACTAGGATTTAGAAACAGGATATCGGCGCGAACGACCTGCTCCAGTAGAGTTAAAGCGCCTAAAATTAAAGAGGGATGTCAGTTCCTAGAATTGAACAATTAGATTAAAAAATTCCTGCCCCGCTGGGAATTGAACCCAGGTCACCATGCGTACAATGCCTAGCGCGCTAACTCACTCTGCCACGGTGACTTCTGATATGACCATGCAGTTGAAAGCGATGTTAAATTTTTGTTTAAAAAAACGCTTGCATACGAGTCTGCAACCATTTCGACATTTTCATCTTTACTATTCAAGGTCCAAAACCCAACTGACCAAATTTCGTATTGTGCGCATGACACACACTTTCCCTCTTCTCTTAGGGTTGCAATATCGAAACGAAAATATCGATATTAGGTATATCGATAATATCGAAACCATAATATCGATATCCGATATTAGAAGACTTCTCTCCCTTTACAATTCGATATTTCGTTACATAATATCGTTACATAATATCGTTACATAATATCGTTACATAATATCGTTACATAATTTCGTTACATAATTTTGGTTATGTGCCAGAGCAAAGACATGAAAATGTCAATAAAAATAAATTCACCTTCTCCAGCAGGAACAGAGGTGCTCACCTTGGCCCGGGGGTCCAAACTGTTTCCTCACGGCCGCATAGCGCACAGCTATGGTGATAGCTTTCGACAGGTAGGCCACACAGAACCCGATGATACTGACCCTACCCGTAGACAGCGCGCCCAAGGAGGACCCTAGCCGCTTGTTAGGGTCCCGGAAGGGACTTGTGTAGACACCTTCCGGAGTGACGTCACCTGTCTTGTTCAGGAGGTTGTCGCGAGGGATCCCGTAGTGGTTGAACAGGATGAACCTGGTCGGTTGAAAGGGGGGGGGGTTGATTATTGCAAGATTATTTACTACAAAAAGGTGTATATAACTAAAAAGTTGAAAAAAACCACTTTAATATAATAGAATATAGATATATTACAAATAAGACCATTTGTGGCTGGCTGGGGGACTATAAACAGGGAGTAGACTAGTATTGGCTTGAGTCTGGGGACCTTTGTCAATTATTAGCCTCCTTGTAAAGACAGTGGTAGAAGTGCTGAGTCATTCTTCTACTGTCTGGCTACCATCGTCCACGATGACGTCACCCTATGATGATGAAAAAAAAAGAACAGAGAATGTTGCATTATCTGATTGCAATGTTGTAGAAGGTTTCAATGGAAACTTCATACAATTTTATTAACAATGCGACCTAATGAGATCTATTGTGACCAGTTGATTCTAGTTGGTTTTAATGTCCTGATTTTGAGTTATTCTGGACGAGGGTTTTACCCTCCATTCGCTGGGAATCGAGGCAGATACCCTCATTAACCTCATCCAGCGGGTTTGCAGAAACGCCAGCCTCACGTGTCCGGGGAGGGAACATAATTTTAAGTTAGAAAATGCTGCTCGAAACGAAATACACAAACATAACACCACGGTGGTTGGGCTCCGTGGTGTGATTTGTAAACAAATTTTGGAACTTGACTAATGATGAAGGTATAGATATTTTCTGTGATAAAGTCCCAGTATTCTAGAATTATATAACACTATTATTATTAACAATTTTCACCGCTAGAGTGGTAGTTTTATTTATAAAAATTACATTTACAAGAAATTACAAATGCAGAAAAGAAGAAGAAATTATTGTAACTTTATAAAAAGAAAAGAAAACACTATTGATAACTCGTTACCATTTGTATTTTATTTTAATTTATTTTTTTTAAAATAATTTTAATGTTTTTAATGTTAAATTTTTGTACTTCATTACTTTGTATATTGGGTCCCCATGGGAACCGTAAAAAAAATCCACATAGCAAAAAAAAAAAAAAAAAAAAGAAGCAAATAAGCTGAATTGGAACCACCAGTTGTTCTGATATAATTATGTATTAATTTTGATGTACATATGTAATATTTCTGTTCCAAATAAAGGAATATTTATTTATTTATAGCTATCAACAAGAAAAAATAAGACGAAAAAGATGACTCACCCATTGTCGACTCCGTTCAGGGATATCTTCTCGCCCAGATCCCCCACGGTGACCCCCGGGTAAGGGAGCAGGGTCTTGGGGTCTCGGATGGGCACCAGGAAGGCGTGTAGTCCGTGGTCCACCCTGTCTGGGGTGATCAGCCGCGCGAACACGATGGCGTGAGTGGCGCATTTACCTGGAACAGTGTATTGTGGGTTCTGATTCATCACTGTTATGAGTTAGTAACCCCGCCCTTTAGTTAGGACATATATTATGTATATATTTATTTATTTTTTCTTTATTTTTTTCTTCTGTTATATTGTATATAGTATTTTCATTTGTAATTATTTGTATTGTATATGTCCTATTACCTAATAAAGTGTAAATAAATAAAAATAAATAAATAAATCACTATGACACAGGGCCGATTAGATTTATCATCATGGACAATAAAGGAAGAAGATGACTATATAATCATTTGTATTTGTATTATTTTATTTGTGGTGAAGCACAAGGCCTCTTCACAATTTTTGTGGGTAGCGCAGCATTACTAAGAGCCTCCTTCACATTTCGAATTATTCTATTACATTAATTTCTTTTTACTCTGGTAATGCCGCCACTGGTCGTTACTCATACAAGTAACTACTCATTTTTCCTCACGAGGTATGAGTGGACCCCGAACATCCAAGTACAGAGCAGAAAAATTCCTGCCCCGCTGGGGATCGAACCCAGGTCACCGCGTGTGCAATGCCTAGCGCGCTAACTCACTCTGCCACGGTGACTACTTCATATTTATTTACATATGTAAATAAATATATTTCAAGTATTTGTTGAAAAAAAAGAACAATATCTCTTAATGTAGTAGGAATTTCAACCAATCACAGCTGATGATTACGAATATTCGAAGTACTTGATTTTTTTTCAAATATTTGCTATGGGATGAGAAGGTATAAATCACAAGAAAAAAAAAAGAAGAAAAAAATCAAGAACACATAAGTAATGTGACATTAACACAACATCAAAATTTACAGCAAACTAGAATGTTATGGAAAGAAAAAGATGTATCTACCAAAAAGTGTTCACACTACAATATTAGAACCAATATTCTAATCGCAATATGAAAATAGAAAAAAAACACTATTCTTTGACTCTTAATGGACATTTCCTATTAAATAAAACATCTTAGATACAGAAATCTTTGTCTTTTCATTACTCTTAATAGTGCAACTCATGCTCATGCAACATGCATTTTTTTTCTAAACTATACTTAAGATTTAGGACGCGGGAAAAAAACGCCAAGTTAACAAACTTTCTGGTAGCAACCATAGCCAATACGAAACCTCACCCAGTTCACCCAGTTGGACCCGAGTGCCAGCATCACGAAGTCTTTCAGTATAAAGAGAAAAGTGAGAAGTTGTAGTTGTATTAGTTGTACATGAATATCAGAACATACCTGGACAGCTGTTTCAAGCTTATTGATGGACGTTGCTTAACTTTAGTGATCCTACAAGAACCGGGCTAAGCAATCTTTTTATTAAACATATTTTCAGAACTTTGAAAATAACTAGTAGATATCCATAATTTACTCGTAGAATAATAATATTTATTTACAAATACTTACTGAAATAAATCAAAGCTATTAATATGAAACGTGGTGTTAAAGCATGCAAACCATAGCAGTATCTGATTCTCTTTACCTCATACTCAACTCTATAGTTTCATGCACCCCTATGATATTATCTTATCTCATCTTACCTAAGCTTCCAACCCAACACTTGGCAGCTTCAAAGTCAGGGGTATGTAATATAAAATTCTGACTTTTGGGACAATACCTAGCAAGAGTTTTCATAGCTTTTGTATTAGTGCCATGGGAGATTTCGGTCAGTGCAAAGCATCCGCCAATCTGAATTTTCATGAAAGAAAACAGAAAAGTAATACATGGTTTTAATGTTCACACAGTATAATATATTCTGTAAATTGTTTTTGAAAAAAAAAAACATCAAAAAATATTATCTTTAATAGTATGTACCTATGTAGTTTCTGATGTCTGATCTAACATTTGAGAAGTAAGAAATTCAAACACAATGATTTGGGTTGGGTCTAAATGAAAGCATTATATATTTGTGAATAGAACCTTTTCAAAGTAATGTCCATCTAGATCTAGATCAAATATTAATTTCTTTTTAAAATAAATGATTTTTTATGGTAAAAATATAACCTCTATAAATCTTAATATATAAATGTCAGTAGTCACTGTGGCAGAGCGAGTTAGCGCGCTAGGCATTGCACACATGGTGACCTGGGTTCGATTCCCAGCGGGGGAGGATTTTTTCTGCTCTGTACTTGAATGTTCGGGGTTCACTCATACCTCGTGAGGAAAAATGAGTAGCTGCTTTAATGTGAAGCAGCGACCAGTGGCAGAATCTTAGGCAAAAAAATAATACAAGATATTGTAAATTAAAGTGGTAAAGTCCTATGATTCTGCGCTACCCACTAAAATTGTGACATAATAACACAAAGAAAAAGCATTATTATTATATATAAATGTCAAAGTCACTGACTGACCACTGACTGACTGATCATCGCTCTACAGCCCAAACCGTAAGTCCCAGGAAGCTGAAATTTGGTAGGTAGCTTTGTCTTATAGTCTAGATGTGCAATAAGACGGGATTTTTCGAAATTCCCACTACAACACCTGCCATTGGCGAAAAAGGATTTTTTGCTTTCACGGTCATGACTCGGCCCGCTAGTCAATCTATAAAAGAAGCTAAGAAAACATGATCTAATCTTACCTCTCCTTGTCTTGCTTGCTCTGCATACTGGAAATGTTTATCTGACCCAAGTCCTATAAGCACACCCATGAACATGTTGAATGTCAGTCCATATTTAACACATAAGGAGGAGTCATACTGTATAATAGCAGTGCTGATGGCTGAATTCTGGAAAGGGAAAAACAGTAGTATTGTACTAATTACCAAAAAAATCCTACTTCAAAGTAATATTACTTTGAAACCAATAGCATATGCTATTGGTTTTCCAAGGTAGGTAAAAAAGAGGTAAAAGATAAACTAGAACCAATAAAATGGTTATTTTGAGGAGAATTCCAATAGTTTGAATAAGTACTTACAGCATTTAGGTCAAGTAAACTTTCATAGTCATAAATGTCCCAAGCTTTGATTCTGTACATTCTTTGAACGGCAAGTTTTCTTTGTTCATCCAAGCTGGGAGAAGTGGAAGAATGTTGAAATAAAACATCTGCTTCCAGCTTGTTCCACACTTTCATCTGAAAATATTTTCATTTTTAAATACATACATGCAATTAGTATTTTATTTTCTTGATCTTTTTAACTAAATATTTAATTTTAGTACCTAACTATAAAAAAAAACATAATGGAGATTTAAAAAAAATATCTTCCATGTTTTTATTATTTTTTCTTTTTTTGCAGAAGAGTGTTTCACAGGCTTTTTTATTTTGTAGCAACACAACAGCAGCCAGCAACTATTGTAGACAATTTAAGCCTGTGTTGTAGCTTGTCTATTTAGTAGTATGCCTCCCCTCTGATGGGCAAGAAGTGCCACAATACTTCTCATTTAGGTGCTGGGCTAACATGAGTTCACCGGATGGTATCCCTTATAAACAACACTGTAACCAAATTTTGAATACAATTTTTTTTTGTCAGCTCCGGGGTTTGAATCAGGACCTTCCACATGGCAAGCAAGTGCCTATCTTACCTTTTTACCAATGGGCTAATAGTATCTTTGGAAAAAACTCTTATTGAGAGTAAATCTAAGAGTATAGTATATTAATTCTGATTTTTTATTTTATTTTTTTTTAATTGTATGTTGGGTCTACAGTAAAGTTGTTCATCTTTTGTGTAAAAATACCATGAAATCTGTTGACCTTGTTGTGGAAAAAGAAACTCAACTCTATTGAGTAAGTTGAGTAAGGCTAGTAATATTTTGGGTAGTCCCATTCAATTTGGTTGCTTATAGTTATTTACAAAAAGTAGTTGGGTTCAGATTACTTATTAGATCTTCTATGTACCTATATTCAGGTCAGAAAAGGCCAGGTATTTCTATCACTTCACTGTAGGTTCTTGTGCTTTTAATCTTTGGAGACATATCTGGAGTCAAGTTTGTTCCTTCAAGCTCCAGGAAAGAGAATCAATATTTTTGAAAGAGGAAAGCTTTTGGCCTTGTTCCAGGAAGCTTTCTCACTCTCATAATCACCAATTCCTCATTTCAACTATACTCTTTTTTTTTGGCTGGGTAAACAACACTTCTGATTGGGGTATTTGGGTACTTATTATTCTTATTACCTTCAGTTTCAATGCTTCATTTCCTTCAATCTTCAGCCTCAATTGTTTCCAGTCAAAAGTAGCCTGCTTTCTATAGAGGTCTAAAGGACCAGGTGGAAAATCTTCCAGTGTTAATTTACTTTCCTCTTCTAAATGCATATTTCTTGCTGTAAAAAAAAAGAAAAAAATAGCTTTAGGAAAAGATTTTTTATTTTGAGGCAGAAGCCCAATTGGCATTACAAAAATAGTATCACTTTTGAAGGAACCACAAATGTGATTGAATACATCAGTATAATCATAAGTACACTAATGTTTGATTAATCAGAGGACTAAATAAATAATAAATGTGTATTTTTTTGTGTGATTATATCACAATTTTAGTGGGTAGTACAGAATTATAGGAGTTTTCTGTTTCTTTTATACTCTTGTATATCATTTGCCCATAATTCTGCTAGTGGTTGCTGCTCACATCAAAGCAGATTCTGATTTTTCCTCCATGGAAAAATCAGAAACATCCAAAGCAGAGAGCCAAAAATTTAAACTCCACTAGGTGTTGAAGTAACATTGCTGAACCCAGACTTGAACCATGACCTCCAGGATACAAGTCTCTCACCTTATTGATCAAGCTACTGAGGTTGTTTAAATCAGAGAATCAATGGCTGGGTTGAGATGTGCCTAATAGCTGTGTCCAGGTCTACGCTCAAATAGATTTAAGGTCACATAATAATTTTGGAGCTCTGATCATGGGATCTTAATTCTAAATGAGCTAGGACATGTCAGACACATATCTGAATTTTCAGGCTGATATTGTGAGAAATGCATACTTATTTAATACTTTTTACAACAAAATATTCACAACAATGTAACCTTAATTTTTATCTGTTCCCTAGTAAGGTTGTGAAAATCAACAGGTTGTAATGATTTTTGTTGTTGTTAAAAACACATTAAATGATTGTAGGTAGTGACATTCAAAATATCATGGGTACAAAAGTATCCAGGAGTAAAAAAAAAAAAAAAAAAATATTATGCAACAGTCTTTCAAAGAGAGTGTAAGATCTTAGTAATGTAAAGTAAAACTTACTGAAATTCTTGAAAACTTGTGGAAATCTTTTAAACATGAAGATAATTAGATGGTTACAGTTTCAAGCTGTGATGGACAGAATACTGATACTGACAAACTTCATTTGAGTTCAATGACTATTGTAATGACAAAAAAAAATCAAGCATATTTTCACAGTTGCACATCCAGTAGGTACCTAATTAAGTATGCAATACCTTTGATTATCAAATGAAAAAAACTAGGTATGCATGATAGAAGTAAATTAATGAAGTTGAACTCACAAATTTTCTTCGAAAAACCTTGGAAATGAAATTCCCACTGAGCCTTGGGCAGTAATTCTCAGTACATAAAGTTACAAAACTTACAGACGTAACAATACATACATAACGTATGAAGCTACGACTGGCGTACTCTTTTTTATGGACTTTGATTAAAAATGATAACAGATTTGATAACGAGCTGATAATAGATTTGATGTGAAGGTAGCACAGAGAATTTAAACAGTAAACTAGTTTATGGTTTTTTTTTCTACCGGTTTATAAGGTGGATCTTATGAGTTCACGGTGAAAGTTGCAAATCGAGACACAGATTTCTATACTAACTTCAGAAGTTGTAGCGCGTTAAACCGGGATAGTTTGTTGCATAACGCTACGCAACATTTTGTCTCGAAGTTTTCATGGGAAGTGTTGCAATGATTTCAAATTTTAAATCATTGCTTCGTCAGTGGGGTTCGCTCTCATTTGACACAACAGAAAGGGCACAAAACATTGAGCAACGTTGCGGCATAGCGTGTAGATTAATAAGTGTGGAAACGAGCCCCAGTTTCGTGGACACGCCACATAGCGCGACACCATCGCCGCAGACGGAATATTTCTCGCGGGCTGTCTCGATAGATTCATAACGTGTTATTCATTCATTCCAATGAGATGTTACGATGGCTCTGTGGTTAAGGCGACACTCTCCACATCTCAGAGTTGGCGATGCAGATGTGGCATGTTCAGAATTTTTATATTACGTTGGACTTATTGTTTGAATAATGGGACATGATAGTCCTAATCGAGCACTATAATCACGACAGTATTACTGTTTTTTTTTTTAAGATGGGAATATCGTTTCCCTTATTTAGGTAAATTAGAAAGTTCAAAACTCTGTTAACCTGAAGTATAAATGGTTTATAAAGGAAATTTCAAAAACTTCTGTGTGATATTCCTCAATGAGAAATAAGCCACACAACATATAGGTAACTAATTAATTAATAGGCATCAGGTAAGTAGGTAACTGTTACCTACTCAATTATTTTATCTGAATGGTAACAAACGGTAGGGTTCAAATCCCGATTGACACGTACATTTTTCCTCAATAAAAAATGCACAATTTAAACATGTTGTACATATACATATAACCAATACTTCCTATTACAAAATATTAACAATATGATTTACGAGCGATACCAAGTAATAGTTTTCCTTTGTGTCTCATTAAAGTAATTAATTTATTATTTTATTAGGGTGTCTCGAGACAACATCCAACTTATAAAGAAGTTGCTAAAGAGATTACTGCACTTCTTGATATCTATTATTCTATGGGAAGAATTAGTTGTAATCGTGGCTGAGTGAGTAGCATACTAGGCTTGCATACACAGTGACCTGCATTCGATACCCAGTGAGACAATAATTTTTCTCTCTATAATTGAATGTCTGGGGTCCACTCATATACCTTGTGAGATAAAAATAAATAGATGCTTTGATGTGAGTACTGTGAGCAGACACCATTGGTGGAATTATGGTCAAATCAAGCTATTGTATATTAAAAGATAACTTGTGCAAGTTCTTTAGTTCCATGCTACCCACTGAAATAGTGATATAATAACACAAAGAAACTTATTTACTATTCTACTAATAATTATGTACTGTAGTGGAGGTAATTGCACTCTTATTGCTCTGGGGCCCACACAGCCCATATGAACCAAAGTAAATTTAATAATGATACTAACTATAATGTGTCTAAACCTTCCTGCAAACTTTATCAAATAGAAAAGATATAATTAATATTATCATATTTATACACAAATGTAACATACTTATATTTTCATTATTTTGTTGATCAACATAAAATAAGTAAAGTATAAGAAATTAGATACCAATATACATTCTCTAGCACAGTTCAGGGAACACACGCAATTTTTTTTGTTTTGTATAAAATAAATTAGATTAAGGATTTACACTCAATACAGGAAAAATTATTACAACTTATGGAAACAAAAATGTAGGTAAACTTGCAAAACAAAATATTTTAGAAAAAAAGTTTATAACATCCTTAATGTATTGTTTCTTAAGGCCAAAGTTAATATTTAAAAAAATTGTAATACCTCTTGGACACTAAGTCTAGATTTGCGTATTACTTAGCATAGGATAACCAATGCTGAAGTCATCAATGTCTATTAATTTCACCCTAAATATTTCCATTTTTTCCCTTGCTTCTTAAGTCTACAGACTTAGAAAGAACAAAAATCATGACTTAATTTTCATGACACTTTACTTGAAAAAAGAAAGCCAGCTTTGATGAGAGTTAGATCCTTCCAACCCAGTGGTTTCTAGTACAGAAAACACCCAGGTTGGAAGGAAAGAAAACTCATGTCCCACCAATCCTTTTGTATTAATAGTGTGTTTTATTAGAGTTTAATGTCATATTTCAACTTTATGGTCAGTTATGACAGAGGTTCAACCCTCCACTCGCAGGAAACTAACAAACCTGTTACCCACATTAACCTCACCCAGCCTGGGTTGCACCGAGAAGAGCCAGCATCCAAGTCCTAATCTCGCTGGACGTTGCCTAACTTTGGTGGTCTTAAGAGAACCGGTGTATTCAACGAGCCATCAATAGGTTTCAACTTGACGTTCTCCACTTTACTCGATCATGGGCATTGGGCATCCTCCTTCATTTGTTCAAATGTTCTTCCATTCAGCATGTTTGTCAGCATTCCAAACCTTCTTCTTCCTCTTGATCTTCTTCCTTCCAGATTTCCTTCCATGATGATTCTCTGCAGAAAATCTCTCCTCAGTATGAGACCCAGCCAGCTTCTTTTTCTGTTCATGGTTCTCAATATTTCTCTTTTCTCTCCAACTCTTCTAAATACTTCTTCATTTCTGGCTTTATCTGACCACTTGATTCATTCTAGTCTTCTCCACACCCACATCTCGCAGCTCTCCAGATATTTTTCCTCCTTCTTTCTCATCGTCCACGTCTCTGCTCCATACAGCACCACACGTAACACTTTGCAAATCTCTTCCTCGGTATCCTTTTTGCGATTAAGCTTAACAGTTACATAATAATATCAAACAGTTAAAAAGGTACTGACAACTAATTTAGAAAAGATTTTTATCATAAAACCAAGCTCAAAATGCTCAAATCACAATTACTTATTGTTATTTCAGCAAAAATGCCGAAACTATCTCGATCTTGAAAAAAATTGAACTTTTTATGTTTATGTTTACATTTGTACCGGGAAGAAATTTTGTGAGGGGCGAGGAGAGGATCCGTCTCCGGCGATACAAGCGCTGTCTAGTGCTGAGGACGCGAAGATGTAGGCCGGCGGGGGGTGGTTTCCACACTTCTTAATCTACACGTTATGGTTGCGGGTTGCACAACAAAATGTTGCACTCAAAATGCGATCCCCGATTTACGAGCATAAAGCCGGTATCCCACTGAATGCAACATTACTCAAAGTTTCATGTTTCATGCTCCACTATTCCTTCAGGATCAAGTGAGATGCAACGTTGTGTGTTAAAATTCAATACAAAAAGATGCGCAGCGTTGCGCGGACTTGCGCGACAAAATGTTGCACTCAGTGGAATCCCGGTTTTTGAATTTGTTTGAACTAGAGGCTACTCTATAGCTGTATTTTTCTTTCTAACCAAAGTGCTTTCAAATAGAAGAAAATGGACGAACTGGAAGAAAGTCAGTTTTCTTTTGGAAGAGGAAAAATCTTCTTCCAGTTTGGTTAACTAAAATGGATTCATTGCTTATCTTTAAAAGTACCGAAACGCTTTTTTCTTTCACGAATAGTGAGGAAGCTAAACTTGGAAGTTAATGGAAATACTTGGAAATACTTGGAAATACCGAAACTTGAAAGAAAAAATTATCAAAAAGAAAAACATGGCTTATCTTCCACGTGTGTTTTTTTTTTTTTTTTTTTTTTTTTTTTTTTTTTAGTGGGGTTTAACGTCGCTTTCAACTGCCATGGTCATATCACGACGGGGGTTTTACCCTCCATTCGCAGGAAACTCACAAACCTGCTACTCACATTGACCTCACCCAGCCTGAGTGGGGCCGGGAAAAGCCAGCGTCACGAGAATTAGAATTTGAATGGTCACCCATCCAAGTCTTAACCTCGCTGGATGTCGCTTAACTTCGGTGTTCTGAAGGGAACCGGTGTATTCAACATGCCATCGACGCTGGCCACGTGTGTTTTTTACATAGATTATTTATGGTTTTTTACAGCGAACGTCGAACGTGCAAACCGTTGTATATACATATCTGTGGTGGGTAAAAATAGAAATCTGTGAATAAAACTCGACAAATACCGTACGGTGCGGCGTCATTCAACACAAGTTCGCACAGCACAATGGTCTTTCAGCATAAAATATCGATAATCGAATTCACATTTGAAAAATCGTGTTCGTACAACACAATCACATTCAACACAACGGTTACACAGCACAATTTCGTACAGCATAATGAACGCACAGCATAACCGATTAATCGAAAAAAACTTCATTGTATAGACTATGGATGTAGGGGAAGTAGACATACGGGATTTTTCCCAAATCTCTAGTAAAATATCCCACGATATTTTAAAAAACCCTTTAAAAGTAAATATCGCAAAAGCTTAATAAGACCTGGAACATGTTTATTTTATTAATTATTTAACTAATTTTAAGGGTTTAAAATCGAGATGGATACATTTGTCACCGTGGCCGAGTGGGTAACGCACTAGACTTGCACGCACGGTGACTTGAGTTCGATCACCGCAGGACAGGATTTTTTTCACTCGTACCTCGTAAGGCAAAATAAGTAGCTTCTTTACTGTGAGCAACGACCTTAAAGATATGGAACCCCAAAATTATAGATATTAAACCCCAGTTAAAATAAATAAAATTAATATTATTCATTTCTGTAGCGTGCGGCACTTATAAAGGGATATTCACAAAACAGCTATTCAAATAAACCTCACACAGTCTGAGTGGGCGGGAATAATAATAATGTGTTTCTTTATGTTATTAAATCACAATTTTAGTGGGTAGCGCAGAATTATAGGACTTTTCCATATCTTTAATAACCCAATATCTTATTTTTGCCTATAATCCTGCCACTGGTCGCTGCTAACATTAAAGCAGCTAAAATCCTGCTCCGCTGGGGATTGAACCCAGATCACCGTGCGTGCAATGCCTAGCGCGCTAACTCACTCGGCCACGGTGACTACTGTGGGGCGGGAATAGTCAGCAACACGAGCATTTGAATTCGAATGGTGACTTATCCAAGTCTTGGACTTTTTTTTTAACTTCATTGCTTAATTTCAGGATCTTTTTTTTAAATTTGAGTTTAATATGGCTTTCAACTGCATGGTCATATCACACGGGGGTTCACCCTCCATTCGCTTGAAACTCACAAACCAGCAATGCAAATTAACTTCACCCAGCTTCAGTGAGGTCGGGAATAGCCAATATCAGGAGGGTTCTAAATTGAATGGTCACTCACCCATGTCCTAACCTCGCTGCACGTTGCTTAACTTTAGAGACAAAACGAGTACTGGTTTATTCAACGTACCCTTGACGCTAGGGCTACAGGACTTAAGTCCGACCCTGAGAAAGAGAAAATTTGAGTTTTTAAATTTTATGTGTGTGCGAGAGAGAGAAAATTAAAAAGACGACCTGACAGAGAGTACCTAAGTGAGCGAAAGAGAGAATGATAAGGAGAAAGAATGATTGAATAACCCATTAGAAATTCAGAGCATATTAAAGTGGTTTTGGTTTTGAATTGATTTCGTGGAATAATTTTTGAAAGACGGGTAAATTGGGTCTTTTCTTTACATCCTCTTCCTAAAAGAAGCCTACAAATATGCAAAAATTGTCCTTTCTGTAAGATAAGGGTAGTCACGGTTGTCCAGTGGGTTACCGCTCTTGGCTTGCGTGCAGCGTGCACGGTGACCTGGGTTCGATCTCCAGCAGGGCTGGATTTTTTCGGGTCTGTACTTGCATGTCCGGGGTCCAATCATACCTCGTGAGGAAACATGAGTAGCTGCTTTAATATGAGCAGCGTAGAGAGGCGAAATTATAAGCAGAAATAAGATAAGGATTATACCGGATACGAAAAAGTCCTATAATTCTGCTCTTTTATTATACACATTTATTTAAATTATTATTATAAGATAAGGAAAGTAAAAAAATGACAGAGGTTACCTTCAAGCATTTTATAAATAGATATATGTATATACAGGGTGTCCCACCAAAGTTGGACACCTCAAATTACTCGGACCCTGAAAGAGTTTTTGTAAAATAAACTCGGTTTAAAAAAAAAAAACGAAGTAAAATTATTTTACACCCTGTATGAAAATTTTTGCTGACAATTGAAAATGCGTGTTTTCATTACACAAACACTTTCTATTCTTGTTATCGAAAAAATTAAACGAAATCATTATTCGAGATTTAGAAAAAAAAAAAAACACTGCCAATCATGGACACAATACTTCCTCGTGATTGTTTCACATTGTATACACGACCACGTGCCAATTTTGAGATTTTCTACTAAATCACTTGTATCTCCAAACCGCTTAACCGATTTTCTTCAAATTTGTTTTAAATGGGACCATCTACAGAACGTCTCCTATATGTGTGCAAAATTTCATCAAAATCCGTTCAGTAGTTTCTGAGATTTGCGCGTTACAAGGAATATTTTTAACAGACCGACGGATCGACAGACGGACACAAAACCAAAGTTGCTCAGGAGGTTATGAAACGTCCAGAAATCGGAGCAAAAAATATTTTTTTTTTTTTTTTACAAAAACGAACACAATAATACTTCTCCGATTTCTAATATTAGAAATTTCTTGGAAGTAAAATGGTCAAAAAACCTACCCTGTATGTAATATTTTAGTTCAAAAAAGTACTCAGAAACCATTTAGAAGTTGAATTATCAAATAAAATTCAGGTCGATTCATTTAAAAATCGAAAGTTGACACCTCAATTTTTGACTTTCGAACCACCCTGTATAAAAAAAAAATTCATGACTGAAACCGCATAATTGAAACATGTACCCTTGAATTTTTTATTTTTCAAAAGCTCTTTCATGGGCCGGGTAATTTGAGGTGTCCAACTTTGGTGGGACACTCTGTATATCTCGAGCTTTTTAGAACCCGTCCCTAATTTACAAGTAAGTAATGTCAACTCGAGTGACATTTGTCCGTATTTCGGGTGAGAGTCGAAGGTTCAGGCGTAAAATGTTTCTACAGCCGAAACGGTAACAGATGGGTGAGATGGGCAAAATCTGACTCTTGTCGACCCCCCTCCCCCTTAACCGATCACACTATTTCAAAAAGTCATCAAAGGCATAGCCGAAGTTATGGACTGCCGTCCAGACTTAAGGCTTTCTGGTGTGACGAATGGAGGTTAGGAGGTATAGTGATGGATAATTGAGGTTCCCGCCTAGAGTCGTCTTTAGCTTGCCCAGTATCGAGGTATTCTACCAAGCAGGATAGATTTTTCCTGGTTGAGTTGAGGTCTGCCTCTACTAGGTAGGAGCCTGCGCTGCGGTCGAGTGTTCCTTCCTTGTCGGCCTAAAAACAATAGGTAAAATTCTAAGACCCCAATGAACATGTATACATACTAATAACAATTTTGAAGAATCCGGTCGGGTGCTATCGCTTAACAGACAGACAAACGAAAGCCAAATCGTCCAGTACCCAAGTTAAAACAGAACCTCGTCTCTAGTGAGGTCGCTTATTCCTCATGAGGTATGAGTGGACCCCGGACATCCACGCAGAAAATTTCTGCGCTGCCGGGAATCGAACCCAGGTCACCCTGCTTGCTAGCCTACTCCACTCGGCCACAGTGACTACTTAATAAAGTAAGCACAGTGATTCCCATCCTATAATGCTGATGTGCTATAAAATTTCTGAAGATAAAAAAAGCCCTCAATATTAGTTGGGTTCAATACAAAATCTCTTTCTTTTTATAAACATCTTCAAAATTTTGTCTGCGGCTAAGTCCAATATCTTTGATCTTCATGCTAAGTGTGCCGCGATGCTAAAAATGTTAAGAACCACTGCTTGGCCATTTTATCTTTCCGGCTGCTCTGGTAACTGTAAAATTGACATTAACAGTGACAGACAAATGAAGTTGGGAACCAGGTTATTTTCTCCACCTATGAAACGTTGAATACAAAAATGCAACAGCTGTATTTTTACAAGCTATAAGTGGTGGCTATTTGTTTTGTCTGGGAAATTGAATTCTCGTGACGCTGGCTTTTCCCGGCCCCACTCAGGCTGGGTGAGGTCAATGTGAGTAGCAGGTTTGTGAGTTTCCTGCGAATGGAGGGTAAAACCCCCGTCGTGATATGACCATGGCAGTTGAAAGCGACGTTAAACCCCACTTAAAAAAAAAAAAAAAGAGAACATCAGAATTTCATTTTTTTTTTTTTCTTTTTTCTTTTATTGTAATAATTAAGTTTACATTGTTTAGAAGTGGGTTGACATGAAACATGGTTGCCTAGACAATCTTAATCAGCGTGTAAATAAATAAATGAATAATAATACAGGCAGGCAGGAGAAAAGCCGGAGGCAGCTGAAGAGCCAGATAGCCGGAGGCAACAGAAGAGACGGATGGCCTGAGGCAGCAGAAAAGCCAGATGTCCAGAGGCAGTGGGACTCACTTAAAGATCTGCACGGCAAGTCTCTGAAAGCAAAAAGATAGATAATTAATATTATTAAACACTTTATTGGATATACATAGACATAATTAGGTATGTACAGTACAAATAATTATTATAAGAATCAAATAATGGAAACAATAATGGAAAGGAAAAAAATAATGTATATAATAGAGTGGGTCAATAAATCATTTTATTTTATTTAATTAACGCTATACCCCGGAAAAGTAGTGGCTTATCGAGATAAGACTTTTGAGCAAAAAAACTTTTTGGACCACGTCTTCCGGTCGCGCAAAGGCTTTCAAAATGACGAAAATCCAAAAAAAAAGAAAATTTAAAAAAATGTAAAAAAAATTATAATCGATTTTTTGGTTTGCTATAGCATATACTAGTTATAAAAAGACCAGACTAGTATAAAGAGTTTAAAAGAAAACACCAATGAAACCGCCTTTACCGGTCACCTTTCGAACCCGCGACCTCTGGATTACCAGTAGACGTCTTCACTACTGAGATACGGGTAGGGTCTGGATGGAATTCGTCGTATACTCGTACCTATAACTTTTCTTCGTGAGTTCTGTGTCAATTTTTAAGCTGGTCTGAATGATATACATAAAGTAAGTAGGTACATAGATTTAGAGGATAACTATTCAAGGCCTTTGCACAACCGGAAGGGTTGGTCCGATTATATTTTTTTTTGGTCTCTGCGGATTCTTCGGACCTTTATGCAAGTAATAATTTCTATGGGGAGTCAGATTAAAAAAAAATTACCTATATTTTTCAATTCCTTGAAAAAGGGCAAATTATAGTGAATTTTCGTGAAATTCACAAATTTCAAGGCCTTTGCGCGACTGGTAAAGGTGTTTTCATTGGTGTTTTTTTGAACTCTTTATACTAGTCTTTTTATAACTAGTATATTCTATAGCAAACCAAAAAAATTGATTACCTATCAATTTTTTTACATTTTTTTTTTTTAATTTCTTATTATTATTTTTTTTTTTTGGATTTTCGCCATTTTGAAAGAAAGCCTTTGCGCGACCGGAAGACGTGGTCCAAAATTTTTTTAGCTCACAAGTCTTACCTTGAACAGCCACAACTTTTCCGAGGTATAGCGTTAATTAAATAAAATAAAATGATTTTTTGATCCACTCTAATATACAATAAAAAGGGAAAAGAACAGAAAAAAATATATAAACATGTGTCCTAACTAAAGGGAGGGGTTATTGCTTATGCCAATCTCTTCCACCCTACCCTTGGAGTTCCCTATCTAGATATTTCAATAATAATATAAAAAATCTGGTGTAAACATCACACGACTTTCCTTATCTCCCAAAAAGGAGTTGAATTCCGCCACTGGTGACTGAACGGTAACAGATAACTAAAAATGCCAAATTCGTGATCAGCACTTCAAAATCATTTAATTTGATATGTCACAACCCCCATCTAGGATGAATAATAAAAAAGTTAGTCCAATCGGGTCCCCCTACAATACCGGTAAATTGGGGCCGGTTTCCAAAAAGTTAAAGATATCAAAAAAATGATCAGAGTGAACCCCTTTTATTTTTTTAATTTGAGAAAATGTTGTTCTCTAACTTTTTTTGTATCTTTAACCAATTCAAAGAAGCGGTGCTTGCGGCCGCAGAATGCGGCCGATTTCAACCAAAAGTTTCATGGTTCGTCTGGTGTATAAAATTAATTACCATACCAAATTTCAAGTCTCTAGCTCTTACCGTTCTTGAGATATCCTGTTCACACACACACAGACAGACGCACGGACCAATGGCTGAAAACCACTTTTTTGGTATCCTGAGGCTATGATTCGTCCAGAAATGTGAAAAGCTGGGTAGGTCAAATTTTAGACGAATACAATACTTTCCTTATTATAGGATAAGGAAAGTAAAAAGAAGCTAAATAAATAAAAATACATAGAAACAACATGTTAAAAAAAAAGATTAAAATTAATTTATATTTTCCAAGAAATGTTTCTATGAGAAACTTGATTCTCCATAGTTCATCAGGCAATTGATTCCATGATCTTATAGCATTAACAGTAAAACTATTCCCCATATGGTTAGTACAGTAGAACCTTGATTATCCCGTCCTCAACCATGCGGATACTTGATTATCCAGATTAAAAAAAAAACACGCTGTTATTGAATAGGTGCATAGCAACGCTGCTACTGATAATCAGAGCTCCAAGCATACATGCATGAAGACTTCTTCTTATGATTCCTTGGATCAGGCAGTTTTCAAGTGGTTTTTGCAAGCAAGATCTACCGGACAACCTATCAATGACCTGTTGATGTGTGAAAAGACATTGAAGACTAATAAGAAACTAGGAGGGGACAAAATTTCTTGTTATAATAAAATATATCAAAATACATCTGCTTTTACACAAAATCAAAATTCTTCTTTATTATTTGGTTTTTTAGGGTCCTCTCAATTATCCAGACTTTTATATAGGACCTCAACTATCCAGCATACGGGCATACCCCTAGTAGACATTAATCCTCAGATAATGAAGGTTCTACTGTATTGTGAGGTGGAATAGAGAGATAAGTGAAGCGAGTATTATGACTGTGGAATGAAGAGTGTATGAAATGATGAGTGAAGATATGGAGGTGAAGCCTCATTCAAAATTCTCCACAGTAAGCCCAATCTCAGATGTTTTAATCTCTTATCAATTCGTAACCATTGAAGATTTTTTCATTTAGCTAAAACATGATCAAATGAGTGAAACACAACACAAGCATTCTGAAATGTTTGAAGTAAATTCCCTTTGATGTTTGACATAGCAGCTCCAGTATTCAATCAAAGGAAATATAAGAGAAGTACATAGGAGCTGTTTTGTCTTGCAGGGCTAACACCAGAGAAAAGATGAGGGTCAGATGACACAAATTTCATATAGTGATACAAGCACAAATAGCACAATGATATAGTAGTGGCAAAGAAAAGAACTGAAATTTTTTGGGATAAACAAGCTTTTAACTAGACAGGCTTGCTGTCTCACAATAGTGATGATCATAAAACCATTCATGCTTATTACATTACTTACTTTACTTTTCATGTCCGGAACAACATATCTTTCATATCTTAGATTGGCCAGGGTTAGATCTTGTTGGGTACAGGGTTCATCCAATTGATTACAGACAAGGAGATGTTCATTTGTCTGCACCTGTCCACAGTGGCAGTCAATATTCTTTTCATATCCCCATATCTATAGATTACAATAGATTCAATCAAAGGCTAGTGACACTCTAGTTTCCATAGTTCAACCTTGTGGACTTCAGTAATGTGAGTACACTAGTACAGCTGTCGATGCTTGTTGTCGTTCAAATAAAACTTTTCTTATTACATTAATATTATTTTTTTAAATAAATTTCCAATCCTTTGATTGTTAGTTCACTGTATTTTAATAATACACTGAACACTCCTCTTAACTGCAAAAAAGATAACTAGAAAAGTAAAAAATAATAATTGAGTTAAGGTTATTCCATTATTCCACGGTGAAAAATTCCCTATTTCATAGATAAAATTTCTCTATTTTCTTCTGAAGGGAAACTTTTGAGCTCTGGGTGGGGAAATGGAAAGAGTTTCATGGATTTTAACCATTTCAAACGTTCGTACAACACAATTTCGCAGGACATAATGTTCTTTCCCCAGGGATTCACGCTTGTGAAATGTTGGATTAGCGACCACGGGGCCCTAGCTGAGTTCTGGTATTGTTTACACTTACTTGTGCCAGACTCCTTCTCTTTCAATCTTTCCTATCTGTCCTCCCTTGGACAACTCTTATTCTCTTCGACACATAGAGACATGTCAATATGGTGTCTTCAAATTTCACAACCCTACTCTTAAAACATCTCACCGAACGGTTTCCGGTGTCAAAGAAGCCAACTCTACATGGCCAACGGTCTCCGGAGCGGATGAGCTAAGAAGAGCAGGGCAATCTCTTGCCCTCAAGATGAGAAATCGTCTTGAAAGAGCGGAAGAACCAAAAACACTGGTCAACGGCTGGAGGATGCACATGGAAACTAGGGAACCCTCTGCATTAAAGATCCACATGGATTCCCTAACAAAGATAGCCAATATGATGAACGTCCCTATAAATATATCAACCTCTACTGATCATGGACTTCGGAACACAAGATCCGGCAGGAGGAGTAACAAGGCTTCTCAGGTCGTCATCCAGCGAAACCCTTGTCAAAACAAACAACATTTCAAAATTGGTACCTGGAATGTAAGGACCATGCTCAAACCAGAAAAAATAGATGAAATCAACAATGAAATGAAAAGAATGGGAATTGATATCCTTGGTATTGGTGAAACGAGATGGGCAGGAAACGGAGATTACAACAGAGATGATTTGAGAATTATTCATAGCGGTGCAGAAAAAAGAGGTAGAAATGGCGTGGCAATTATACTCAGAGGAAAATGGAAACATAACATCTTAAACACATATCATGTAAATGACAGAATGATGATGGTAAAATTAGAAGCCCAACCCACTAATCTCTATATTATTCAAGTTTACTTACCAACATCAAGATGTAATGAAGAGGAAATAGAAAGAAACTATGAACAATTAGAAGAACTTATCAACCTAACTGAGGAGAAAGCCAATGTAATTGTAATGGGTGATTTTAACGCCTCCGTCGGAAATCAAACACCTGGATATGAATGTGTTGGAAAGTTTGGATATGGAAAGAAGAACCAGAGAGGAGAAAGATTGATGGAATTCTGTGAGCAGTATGATCTTATTATCACAAATACAATGTTTCAAGTCCCTCAAAGAAAAAGATATACATGGAAAGCGCCAGGTGATATAAGAAGACTGCAAATAGACTACATCTTAGTTAAGAAAAAGCACAGGAATCAGATTACATCCAGCCACTCATATCCCGGCGCAGAAGTCGACAGTGATCACAATCTAGTCATGGCCAAAACTAATATTAAGTTCAAGAGAAGAAATATGGTAAAGAAAAAGAAATGGTGTCTTGAAAAACTAAGAGATGAAAATGTTGCAAAAGAGTTTCAGAATGAGCTTAAGAAAGACCAGAATACCAACAAGTCATGGGTGGAAATTAAAACCACAATTAATACAGTAACAGAAAAAATACTGGGAAAAAATGTTCTAGAACCTAGAAAACCGTGGATGAACCAAATGATATTAAATTTGATTAAAGAAAGGAATGCACTAAGAAAAAGTGACAATGACCAATACAAACAAGTTAAAAACAAAATTACAACAGAATGTAGGATTGCAAAAGAAAAATGGTTAGAAAACAGTTGTAAAGAAATTGAATACTGTCTGATGAAGAACGCTTCAGACAAAGCATACAACAAAGTAAAGAGCCTACAACACACACAAAAGACTCGAAGCAACATAGTAAAAGACAAAGAAGGAAAAACACTGTTTGAGAATGAAAAGGTAGCAGAAAGATGGAGAGAATATATGGAAGAGTTGTATGAAGGAGCAGATGTGGACAATGAAAAAGAATACATTGAAAATGAATCAGAAACTAACACAGATGATATAGGCCCCTTAATATCTTGGGAAGAATTTGAAAATGCACTAAAGAGCCTGAATGACAAAAAAGCAACAGGAGTAGACAATATAGCTGGCGAAATACTCAAAAACCTTGATGAAACAACAAAATCCGAAATATTTAAAATCATCCAAAATAGTTATGTAACCGGAGAACTGCCAGAAGACTTTACCAAAAGTAAATGCATTACAATACCCAAGAAAGGCAATGCTAGTGATTGTTCCAATTATCGCACAATCTGTCTCCTGTCACACACATCTAAAATACTCTTGAACATAGTTAAGAACAGACTGAAACATAAAACAGAAAACCAAGTAGGAGAAGACCAGTTTGGGTTTAGACGCGGAAAAGGCACTAGGGAAGCAATCTTGGCCCTGAAACTAATATTAGATAGAAGAATCGACCTCAACCTTCCAACTTTTACAACTTTTATAGATCTGGAGAAAGCCTTTGACAAAGTTCACTGGAAGCTTCTTTTTAATACTCTGAAAGTCAGAGGTGTGGATTGGCGAGACAGGAGACTAATACTGAAATTATACAAAAATCAAAAAACTGAAATAGATATTAATGGTACAATAAAAGAAGCCAAAATCAGAAGAGGTGTTAGGCAGGGGTGTCCACTATCACCTTACCTATTCAACATATTCATAGAAGCAGCAATAGATGAAATGAAAGAAATAACAGAAGGAATAAGAATAAACGGCAATAACATCCATTGTATAAGATTTGCAGACGACATTGTTTTACTAACGGAAAATGAAGAGAATATGAACCATATGTTAAACACCCTATCAAACATATTTGACAAATACATGCTGAAAATAAATGCTAAGAAAACTAAATCCATGGTAGTTGAAAAAGTACAAAGTGATCTTGCTAAGAATGTAAATATTAAACTGCATGCGGAACCAATCCAACAGGTAAATGAATTCTGTTATCTAGGAAGTATGATAAGTAACACCAACAAATCAGCAGTAGACATAAAGAGAAGAATCACACTTGCTAAACAAGCGTTCATAAAGAAAAAGAATTTACTCAGTAATAAACATCTAAAATTTGAAACCCGCAAGAAATTCATTAAAACGTATGTTTGGAGTGTTTTAACTTATGGAGCAGAAACATGGACTTTGGGAAAGGATGAAAAAGACAGATTAGAAGCGATGGAGATGTGGATGTGGCGGAAAATGAATGGAACATCATGGAAAGAGAAAAAATCAAACGAAAGAGTGCTGCAAGAAGTGGGAGAAAGGAGACATCTATTAAATACCATCTTGTTGAGAAAAACCAAGCTAATCGGTCATCTTTTCAGGCACAGTAAATTTATCAATATTATATTTGAAGGAAAAATAAATGGAAAACGACCCAGAGGACGTCCGAGAACATCTTACTTCCAAGACGTCAAAACACTCATGAACGTCAACTCATACCTGGAATTGAAGTCGTTGGCAGTAGATAGAGGGACATGGCTATCTCGACAAGGCGCTGCCTTTAGATAATGATGATGAATGTTCTTTCAACACAAATTCACTCAGCATAACGGTCGCACAACATAATCGATTTCGATTATTATGCTGTATGAACTTGTGTTGAACGAACGCACACCTACCGTACCGGTAAACTCAAGTGACTGTATCGGTTTTTAAGAAACCGGTTTACACTCAAACTCAACTGATTGATAAAGGAAATGGAATGGTTCAACTTGAAAATCTATTATCCAAGGATCCAAATGTCTCATTATCATTTTTAAATTTCAAATCTAATTAATCTAGCTAGCTATTTAGCTAAATCAATAGATTAATAAAACTTCATGTTAATCAGGTGGCAATTGTAATCTCTGAGGATTGATTGCTGATAGGTAAGTAACTCAAAAAAAGGACACATATTTCATAAAAATATTTCATTTTGAAAAAGTAAGAATCAACCTGTTTAGATGGTTATTCAGTCTAGAGGGAACCAACAGAATTATTATCAAAAAAAGTTGCCAGTGTGTAGAGTTTATGGATAGTCAGATAGGTTAACCAGACTGAGATAGTAGATTTGAGACAGTCCCCCTCACAATAGACCCTTAACTATCCTGACAAACTGTCAGGGACAAAGTATGTATCATGAGAACATGACTTTTCTTGTCTATTGAGACCATTTAAATATTAGAAATCAATTTTATTTATCATGTTAAATGTGTTTCAGGTTCATATTCATAGGTTGAGCATGGAAACAAAATGTTTAAAAGAAAAACAAACAAAGATCTGAAGGAAAATACTTTGATAAATCCAGAAACAATGAGAAGCCAGAGAAAATCTGTTCCTACAAGTCATCTAATTCGCTCATTTCTTTTTGGAATAATTATATTTGGTATTTTGCTGTTCTTGAGCTTAGCTCTATATTGGAGATTTATCAATAACACATATTATGGATCTGGGTATAAAATTAGTGAGGAACAAAAGGTTCTCCTTCAAGCTCAACCTATCTATCAAAGTGAAAAAGAAAATAAAGATGGTAAGTTCATAGTCAAGGACAATATTCCCAACAACCAGAGTGTGAAGAAAAATAAAGTACTGCATTTAGAAAAGTGATAGAGGTACTCAGCAATGCTATGCTACCTAAATATTGTGAAAAGACTGCTTCCCTACAAATAATTCATTTGTTAACTTTTTAAATCAACACCATCTCAAATTTATACCATTTGAGTTTTTAAATACTCAATTTACATGGCTGATGTTGATTGTTTCATAAATGGTTTTACTTCTTTCAGATACTCTAGCTTTGGGAATGGTATTGAACCAAGAAGACTTGATAACCAGAGATGAAGGTTATAGATTTTATGGATTCAATGCTTTGATCAGCAATAAGCTCAGTTTGGATAGAAAAATACCAGATACCAGATATCATTTGTAAGTTAAGACTTATTTTTAAAATAATTCACCAGCCCAAATTAATTATTTTAAATAAAACACTTGAATGAGATAGAAGCTGTCATTATTATTTACAAATGGTTTAGAGGAAGGTTTGTTTAGATTACCAGATCCAATGTCCTTAAATGAATAATATCAGGAAAAGTGTTTCATCAGCACTTGAGGAGGGCAAAATTAATAGACAAAATCAAGAGCACAAATTTGGACTTCAGCATTAGTTTCCCCATTTAAAACATTACAGAAAATCAAGACACGAGTCCACAGAGGTACATAATTATAACCAAAACATCTATTAATACTTTACCCTGAATCAATCCAAACACCCACATTCACCTAACTCAACCATGGAAATGTCAACCTTTCCCTTTACCCAATTGTTTAAAAAAAAATCCCCCATGCAATCATTGATTAAGCTTGGAATGATTTTTTCTCTCTCTTTAAATGCAGATGTACAAATCAAAGTTTCCCAACTGACTTACCCTCAACATCTGTGATTATCTGCTTCTACAATGAGCATCCTGCCACTCTATTCCGCTCCATCACCACTATCTTATCCAGAACACAGCGGGCGTTGCTTCACGAGATCATTCTTGTGAATGACTTCAGTGAATACCCACCCTCCCTGCACCAGGACACAGAGAAGTTTGTAGCTGGTTTGAAGGATGCCAGAGTCCGGCTGTATCGCACCAGTCAGAGGGAAGGGCTCATCCGTGCCCGCATGTTTGGTGCCAAGCATGCTACAGGAAAGGTACTCAGACTACTTAATTAATTAAGTCTGAGACCAGTAAGCCAAGTCACACAAGATTCTCTTCATTAAAAAAAAAAAAAAAAAAAAAAAAAAAGTAGCCTTAAAGACAAACTGAAAATACGGAGTTTACAAGCACAAAAGTTGTCTGCCTCAGGGACTTCAAACAGCAATCAGTTGTCTAGATAGTATACTGTAAGCAGGTAGTAGACTAGTGAACCCCTAACAATTAATTGGTTTTATGGTTAAAGGTGGTGAATATTCCATTATTAAAATACCCACCAAAAACAAGTCTAAGCTTCATATTCACATATCACATACCTGATAAGGGAATCTGGCAAAATTTCCATCCCACCTTGAATGGGAAAATTCAGAAAAGGAGAGTACTATATAGTCACTAGTGTCTGGCTGGGGTTGTTAAACAGGGAGAAGATCGGTGTCTTGATAGACAACTATAAACAGAGAACTTACCAGCTAACCCTAACAAGACAAACTGACTAGCAGTTTTCCTAAGAATTTCATGGCTTATAAAGAAAAATCATCTAGATTGCACGATTACACATAAAAATACTTCCGATTTCTTATATTAGAAAGAAGTAATATGTGGTTCAGGACGAGCCAACAAGAAAAACTCTATCTAGAATGGTTACAACAACAACAACTCTATCTAGAATCTAGAATATTCCATTACTGTTTTGTCTGTTTCCCAATTCTCTCTCAGGTGTTAGTGTTCCTGGATTCTCACATAGAAGTGAACATTCACTGGCTAGAGCCCCTGCTAGTTCCAATCGCTCAGAACTCTTCTGTTGTGACGATGCCCATCATAGACATCATCAATGCTGACACATTCCAGTACACGTCATCAGCTCTGGTGAGAGGTGGCTTCAACTGGGGTCTGCACTTCAAGTGGGAGAATCTACCTAAAGGTAAGAGTAGAAGACTTTTTTTTAAAACATCAGATGTCATTTGAAACTCACAAACTTTGCTTCTTTTACATTGGTAGCCAAGGCCATTACTGGAAACTCTACAGCTACCCACATTATCCTTGTTCATTATCCTGGGCTAGTAATAACTAAAATTACAAGGGTTGAGTGGTCATTCACCAAACTTTAAACATTCTAAAGGTCGCTTAACTTCAGTGATCTTACATAAAAGCTGGTGTATCCTACAATATCCAGACGAGATACGAAGAGGTAGTGCTTACACGTCTTAGAATTGGCCACACAAGACTAACTCACTCTTTCATCTTTACCAAGACCCCTCCTCCTGTGTGTACCTGTGGTGATCCCCTGTCTGTTCGTCACATCGTAAAAGAATGTCACACTTACAATGTAAACCTCCAATCATATGAGCCAAAACCATTTTTACTGAACTCTACCAGTCAACCAAACTCACTGATGACTTTTCGAAAAAGTAGCAACCTCCAGGATATTCGTGCCTATACCTTGAGAGGATCGGCACAAACGACCATACAATAATTGGTTAGTGCCTATTAGGAAAAAAAAATCTAGCCCAAGTGAGCACAAAAGAGGACATGACAATAATGTAAACACCTTTAACGGAGTGTTCAGAACGTACTTGTCTGCTCATTTCTCACTTCTAATTATACTTTTTTTTTAACATGGTTAGATATATTTATTATTTTAAAAGAAGAACAGAACACTCTCATCATCTAATTTTCAATGTATGTAAGTGCAGCTCCGTCATCAAATCCATACGAGGTTAGCTTGAATCTTGTGCCTCATACTCGGAGAGATTTTCCCGAAAAGTACACTAGTACTTCATGGGAACACAAAAATGTTTGTACAAAAGATAATAAATAAAGATCATCATTATTATTAGATACAGCTCTTATGAATGCAATCTGTGTTCTAATTATACTGCTGTAAATAAATCAAGAGTTGTAGCAGTGGAATTGATAAAAAAAAAAAAAAAAAACGAGCAGAAAGTACGTCCTAAACACACTCTCGAAAATGGTTTTACTTCTTTCAGATATGGTATTGAATCAAGAAGACTTGATAACCAGAGATGAAGGTTATAGATTTTATGGATTCAATGCTTTGATCAGCAATAAGCTCAGTTTGGATAGAAAAATACCAGATACCAGATATCATTAGTAACTTAAGACTTATTTTTAAAATAATTCACCAGCCCAAAATAATAACTTTAAATAAAACACTTTAATGAGATAAAAGCTTCAAAATTAATTTAAAACCCCCCTCAGGTACGCTGAACACAAGCGCCGACTTCGTGAGGCCCATCAAGTCGCCCACCATGGCCGGGGGCCTGTTCGCCATGGACCGTCTCTACTTTGACTCCCTGGGCCAGTACGATCCCGGGCTGGAGATCTGGGGCGGCGAAAATCTGGAGCTGTCGTTCCGAGTGTGGATGTGTGGAGGCAGCCTGCAGATGATCCCCTGCGCGCGCATAGGCCATGTGTTCCGCTCACGCAGACCTTACAACAACGGGAACAATCAGGACCCACTGACAAGGTAATTTTTTTGTAATTTTGTAAATATTTGGCATCTTCATTTATTAAATAATACATACACAGCATACAAGTTGTACATGTTATGTATTTTATTTATGTTATGTATAAGGTATATTCACCTAAAAATTCCAAAGTAGACACATAGAAATATAGACAGTATGGGTTCCAAGTTCTAACTTATGATAAATAATATACAATAAAAGATTGAACAAATATGAAAATTAGGACGTAATTATTATTATGTGCCTAATTGCCTATAATGTTGGTGTGAGAATTAATTTAAATAACTTAAGAATTTCTTTCAAAAGAAAAAGTTTAAGAAGAAAAAAATAAACAAATCATCACCCTTTCAAGAATAATTTATAGCAGGTCGTTAAAGACATCGATTTCTTTTCAACCTTAAGTCGGGATCCCACCGAGTGCAACGTATTGTTGCGCAACATTTCGCTTCGGATTTTGAACGGGAAATGTCGCGAAGCCATGTTTCAGTCAGAGGAATTCAATCTCAATTGATTTTAAAGTAAGAGCGGAGCATGGGGCGTTGCGAAACGCATCACAACGTTGCGAGACAAAATTTGGACTCGGTGGGAACATGGCCTTACTTATATTGTCATTTTATTTTTTGAGTACAGGGCAACTTTTTCTCAAGTGCTAATCCCTTGTATTGTGTTGTGTTCGATACCGTGATCGATAAGGCGGCGGACTTCTAACCTGGAGGTCGGTGGTTCAAGTCACGGTTTCAGCAGGGATTTAGTAAAGTGTGTTTGAGTAGTTGTGATATCACGTAAGTGATTAACACAAATATGATTACTTTAAAAATAAAAAAAAACTTATTGTGTTGTGTTGCGTTGTGCGAGAAAATCAGTCTCATTCTTGTAGGATAAACAGAGTATTGTGTTGTTTCCAGGAACTCCCTGCGTGTGGCTCACGTGTGGCTGGACGAGTACATCCAGCACTTCCTGCAGGCGAGGCCAGAGGCCCGCGTCCTGGACTACGGTGACGTCACAGCCCGGCGGGAGCTGCGGGCCAGGCTGGGGTGCCGCAGCTTCCAGTGGTACCTGGAGTCCGTGTACCCGGAGCTGGTCCTACCAGGCGACGACGCGGCCAGGCTCAAGGAGAAGTGGGCCAAGGTACCGCAGCCGCGGCTGCAGCCCTGGTACTCTCGCCAGCGCAACTATACGGCGCGCTTCACCGTCCGGCTGTCCAACAGTGAGCTGTGTCTCGCCGCTCAGCAGAGGAAAGTGAAGGGCTCTCCGCTCGTGCTGGCCCCGTGCCACCTGACTGACCAGCAGGCCTGGGCCCTCACCGACAAGCAGGAGCTGGTGCTGGGGGAGCTGCTGTGTCTGGACGCTGGCTCCACCCAGGCGAAGCTGAGCAAGTGCCACGAGATGGGCGGGGCCCAGGCCTGGCACCTGGCCCTCAGGGAGCAGAGCCCGCTGTACAGCCCAGCCCGGGGCATGTGTCTGGCTGCTAGCACCAGACAGCCGGGCGCCGTGGTCATCATGGAAATGTGTGAACAACACAAGGACACGAACTGGGACATTTTGCCCTTGAGCTGATCTTATGTACCTGTCACCATTTACTTCTTATCACTATGCATGGACCCACGAAACTCTTGATGGCAGGAACCGGACTTTTATTATTGGATAAGTGCAATAAGAATACGAGGTACCTATTTTACGAGTACGAATATGGATCAGTACGATGCATGATCATGGCAGTCATCATGGAATGCATAGGTAGCTATCTTGAACTTCATGCATAAGCTACGCCTTTACAAGAACCTACGGTAATATTGACCAGTCCGTTTTTTGAGCACTTGTTTCGGTACCATTGTGGCCAAGTTCTCAAATGAACGAAGAAAAAATCCATGCATTGTGTGGCATTCGAACTCACGGATTCCTGTGCCACCTGGTTTACCAGGCTCATTTATTCTGATATAGAAATCCAAATTCCCCTATTTTATTTCATCATTCTGTGTCAGTAACATCTACCTAATATTTTTTATGGACCAACTTGGCATTTATAATATTTTAGACTGAATTTTTGTTTACTTGTACATTCCATTAGTATTATTAACTTGTGATACGATCATATATTATTGCATTGTTTTTAACATTTAGGTTGTAACACGCAGCTTTTTTGAAATTAGAAGACCAATATACGTTTTCCTAGGAAAAATCTCTTGTGAAGATTCTATAATATTTGGAGAAAAAACCGACCTCAGTAACTTGACTGGTAAGGCGGTAGACTCGTAACCTGGAGATTGGTGGTTCGAGTCCCATATTCGGCAGTTTTATTAGTTGTGATATGGTATTTAACGTCACCTGCAACTATTGAGTCATATCACAAAGGGAGTTTACCGACCATTTTCTGGTCAAACAGCCTAACTCAAGTTAATTTAGCCAACTAGAGTAGAGCCGAGAATACCCAGCAGAATGCGGATTAGAATTGTGACTATGGATGAATTCGAAATCAGAACAGTCGACAATTTATTTCCTCACTACTCACTTCGATGGACGTGTACCTCTTTACTTCAATAATCAGATGAGAATTGAAGGCCTCGTTCAAAAAACGAGCTATCTGCACTTTTCAAAATTGTTTTTTTCAGCTCATTATTCATTCAACCCGCCGACGTTGTCAAGCTATGTCATATGGTTCGTTTTTGTACACTTATAACTATCGGAGAGTCAGCGGCTCTTCACCAATGAATGTGACCCCGAAACCGTCGAAAACGCGATTTAGAAAAAAATTGCAGATAGCTCGTTTTTTGGAAAAACATTCCAGAAAACTCTCACTCTAAAAAAATTCCGTTTCAACTATCAAATTTCGTTAAAAAATAATACTATCAGAGTGTGTTGTTCACCCAAATAATCCAATCTAAGTGCAGAGATTCTGGAATGAGGCTCTGGTGTATTCAACTGGCTGAAGTATTTATTGAGGTAGGCCAAAACAGCTGTCTTGTGACGTCTCTGATAACCAAACTTTCAATACCATCTGATAATCATGAAGGAATTCTACAGAGTACGTCCATCTTGATGAAACTCTAATGCAATTTGTGTAAATTGTTACTATTAATAATAGAATCTCTTTTGTTGATGTCCTTGTAAGTTTTTTACCTTGTTTTATCATGTTTTATTTATTGATCAGTATTACTTAATAAGAGCAAAATATATAGAGTAATTTTTATATACAAAACTGAATTACTTTTCATCTATTCTTTTTCTTACTAAAATATTTGATAGCCATCAACATTATTCTAAGGTCAAAAGCAAAATCAACTGACCCATAGACTGACTTATTGTTTTATGCATCTCAATGAAAGTTACAATTATGCAGCTATCATCCAAACTCTTTTACACACAGAAAATAATAGAATTTGCAGTAATTATACACAAAAAACGGTAGTATGTGTATGATTTTGAAAAATGACATTTGCAGATATATTTAAATATGAATGGACAAAAAACTTTAAAAATAAACATTGGACTAAAGAAATCACATTAAACAAAATACAACTTTTAGTTGCTGGTTAGTATTGGTGCTAGAATTTTAAACAAAAGTTAGTTGGATTCCTAACGACAAAATTTATATGCTGACAAATAGAAGAAAAAATCAAGGAACCATGACTTATTTTCAATAAAGGAGTTTCTATTTGAAGGACGTTGTCCTCCTTAAAAGTGTTGATCTCAAGAAAAATAGTTAAATTGCTTTCATCTTGTATATCATTTGACCATTAATTAACATTATTACTTTTGATCAAGAGTCATGAGCATTACTGGGCTGTTGAATTTAAATATGTGAGATTAATCATTTCTACAACCAAATTTTATTTTATTTTACGAGAAGCTACGGTAGGATGTATGAATAGTATGACTATCAAGAATTGATGCTAAAATTACTCATAAGAAAGACTTGTAATGTAAAAAAGGAGGCACCTACGTGAATTTATCTATAAAAAAGCATTGAGATAGAAATTTTTCGATAGAAGACAGGAACATAATTTAAGTTGAGACAAAGTAGGACGGAATGTTTAGTCGACCTCTTCGATGGTTGGGCCAGGGCCAGCACCAGGGGCTCCTGAGGGTGGGGCACCACCTGGGGCTCCAGGGAACCCACCTGGGGCACCACCGGAGCCTTGGTACAGCTTGGTGATGATTGGGTTGCAGATGGCTTCCAGTTCTTTCTGTTTGTGCTCAAACTCCTCCTTCTCAGCCAGCTGGTTAGAGTCCAACCATTTGATGACATCATTACACTTGTCCATGATTTGAGTTCTCTCAGCCTCTGAGATCTTGTCTTTCAGTTTCTCATCTTCCACAGTGCTCTTCATGTTGAAACAGTAAGACTCCAGAGAGTTCTTGGCAGCAATGACAGACTTCTGCTTCTCGTCCTCAGCCTTGTACTTCTCAGCATCATTCACCATTCTCTCAATGTCTTCCTTGGACAGGCGGCCACGGTCATTGGTGATGGTGATCTTGTTCTCCTTACCAGTGGACTTCTCAATAGCTGTCACATTCAAGATACCGTTGGCATCAATGTCAAATGTGACTTCAATCTGAGGAACACCACGAGGTGCAGGAGGAATAGAAGTGAGCTCAAACTTGCCCAACAAGTTGTTATCTTTGGTCATGGCACGTTCTCCCTCATACACCTGAATAAGTACACCAGGCTGGTTGTCTGAGTAAGTGGTGAATGTCTGAGTCTGCTTGGTAGGAATGGTTGTGTTACGCTTGATGAGGGCAGTCATAACACCTCCTGCAGTTTCAATTCCCAGGGAGAGAGGAGTTACATCAAGAAGTAGCAAGTCCTGTACCTCCTCTGACTTGTCACCATGCAAGATGGCAGCTTGTACAGCAGCTCCGTAGGCCACAGCTTCATCGGGGTTGATGCTCTTGTTCAGTTCTTTGCCATTGAAAAAGTCTTGCAACAATTTCTGAACTTTGGGGATACGAGTTGAGCCTCCAACCAAGACAATATTCATGGATCTGAGCTTTGTCCATCTTGGCATCTCTCAGGGACTTCTCCACAGGTTCCATGGTACCACGGAACAGATCAGCATTCAGTTCTTCAAATCTGGCACGAGTGATGCTGGTGTAGAAGTCAACACCTTCAAACAGAGAGTCAATTTCAATGCTAGCCTGGGTAGAAGAGGATAGAGTTCTCTTTGCACGCTCACATGCAGTTCTCAACCGACGCAGTGCACGCTTGTTACTAGTCAAGTCTTTCTTGTACTTCCTCTTGAATTCCTGGACAAAGTGATTCACCATTCTGTTGTCAAAATCTTCTCCACCCAAGTGAGTGTCTCCTGCTGTGGACTTGACTTCAAAGATACCGTCCTCAATGGTTAGGATGGAGACATCAAAGGTACCACCACCCAGGTCAAAGATGAGGACATTGCGTTCTCCAGAACCCTGCAAGTACAGGAAAAACAATAATAGAATTTATATTATAAAAGATGAATAAGAAGAAAAAAAAATGTTTCCATTTTACAATTTTTATTCATTTATAATATTACAATCTGCAAATGATTTTAATATGATAAATATACTTCGTTTGATTCAATAAGGAAAAGTAAATACATGAGATTTGAATGAACAGATTTTTCCCTTCTTTTTTTGGGAACTCAGTCAAACTTCAAGTATCTTCACTGCAGTTATGTTTTAATTTGAGTACTGGAGAATGTGGCTTTTGTCTGTCTATTCAACAATAAATAATGGATGCATCAAAATTGTTGAAATTTGGTAATAATGTTTACTGGGTTTATAGAACTATTAGCATCCAAATTCTCTCAAATGTTTTGATTTAGTACCTATCAAGTGGAGTATAGAATGTATGATAGTGTTGTCTTAATGTTTGTTGTGACAATTTAAATTTGATTAGAGAATCTGAGCTCTTTCTAGTACATGGTCATTTCCCTCTGTAGGTTTTACCCTCCATTTGCTGGAAACTCAAAAAACCATCTACTCAAAATAATCAACCCTCCACAACTACTATTTTTTACCATAGTTTATCTTCCCTATCTTTGCTTTTAATTTACTTTGATTCATTAAACCAATACTTACAGCAGCAGAGCCCACTTTCTTGTCAAGACCGTAGGCAATGGCAGCAGCTGTAGGTTCATTGATGATACGCAGAACATTGAGTCCAGCAATGGTACCAGAGTCCTTGGTAGCTTGACGTTGAGAGTCATTGAAGTAGGCTGGTACGGTGATCACAGCATTTGAGACAGTCTTGCCAAGATAAGCTTCAGCTGTTTCCTTCATCTTGGTCAACACCATGGAGGATACCTGTAGAAAAATAATTAAAACAAGTTAACAATAGTTCTATAGTTACATTGATTTTTAAATAAAAATGCATTCACTAAAACCTCATAAAAGTAGGAAGATGTACAATATTCAAGACATGTATCACGAAAACCCTTTAAAGACAACTGAAACAATTTCATTTGATTTTCTTTCTTTCATTAGTGCGTTTTATAGTGACAGAGAATTTAAACCTCAAGTTTTCTCTGTTTTAATTGATAGTGAAATGTAGTTCACACTAAATTCAAGAAATTAACTAGACAAAATATTTTAAAGGAATTTCTAATTTGAATACTTACTTCTTCTGGGAAGAAAGATTTGGTCTCTCCTTTGTAATTGACTTGTATCTTGGGTTTGCCTCCATCACTAATCACTTCAAAGGGCCAATGTTTCATGTCAGCTTGAACGGTGGCATCTTCAAACTTACGGCCTATTAAACGTTTGGCATCTGGAAACAGAAAAGCCATATTTATTCTCAATGCTATTTTGATACTTTGATGAGGGTCAAAAGGCTTTAACAAGTAGGACACGGGTGTCTACTTGTTAAAGCCTTTTGACTTTAACAAGTAAGACACAGGTGTCAACTTGCTTTCAGGTTTTGTCAGTAAAAGTTCACCATATAAAACTGAAACTCTCTAGCAGAGTCTAGCATCTACTGTTACCAAGTTACAAGGTGGAAAAATGGAACCTTAGCATTTGGCAGCCACCAGGTCACAAAAATTTAATCAAGTTTTTCTATGACCCCAAGCTACTCTCCTAAGAACATTTTAGGGCTTTATTAACATAAAATGTACACAGGGTGTGTTGGTATAATGCTAAAACAAAAACCATGTAATTATACAATAAAATCAGTATTGGGACATCCACCCTGTAACTTGTGGACAGGAAGTTCTAGAGAGCACCAGTTTTCAAACTCATATTGATAAGACCTTTAAAAAATGTGTCACTCAAAATACTTATTCAATGAAGATTTTAGATCTGGCAAGCCTGTATATTTGGACACTCTGTATATTTGCTTTAAAGAATGAGACCATTACCTATTAGGTTCATTACTATTGGTGTTGGTCAATTCAAATTCAAGGCAAATTATTGTGAATCACATGGCAATGTGAAATAAATTGACATAATTTATTCTAAGTAACACACGTGAGAGGGAGACACATAACTAAATTCTGCACATTAGGTAACATGCTGAACGTAAATTAAAATGAGCACATTAAGTGTTGTCTGCTATGCTATACAGACAACACCATGTTGCATAGCACATATTTAAAATTTATTTTTCTGGTATTCACATGAAGGTTTTTCTCACAGGTACTGGGAAGTGAACAAATTTGGGTTTGCCTTCTGAGTTTAGATTATCAAGACTGTCAGAAAACTATGGTGTGAAAATGTGAAACACTGCATACTTTTACCAACCAAAAAAACTCTCATTTCACCAAACGTATATTTACAAATATTTTAAAAGTTTGTTTTGAGATCAAGGTTGCCCAAACAATTTTAGAGGTGGGCCAAAATTTATATTCCATGTCAGCTGGTGGGCCATGAAGATAAATATGTACTACTTAAGAATAGTGGTTTCACACATTTTTGTCCATGACTGACTGCTCTTTTGATAATTTTTACAAGTTCCATACCACTAAATTATATAACAATAGTGAAAGCTATTATTTTCAAGACTGAGTAAAAACTATGTGTTGAGAAACTTAATCAAGAAAATTCTGAAATGTTAACCTCACCATAAGTCTAATATTTCCCAATATATTATCTAAGGACCCTTTGAGAGCATGTAGGGAAAATTATATGAAAGGTAAATGAAGAAAACATTAATTAATTTGTATATATTTTTTTTAATCTGTATTATTTTCAAGGTACCTACAGATCCTTTGAGTGCTGCAAGCATAGGAATAGGTCTAATGAAGGTACTTGGTAAAAAATGTCCAAAATACTGTACCCAAAATATTACTTTTGTAATATAAAGTGAAAGCAACCAATAAGAAAAAAATATTACTTGCTTACTTCATACCTTCCTTGGTCAATTTGATTTAAAAAATTGATTTTTAAAGGGACGTTTTTTTAGAATATTTTCCATTACTCAGACTTACCAAAAATGGTGTTGTTGGGGTTCATTGCTACTTGGTTTTTGGCAGCATCTCCTATTAGACGTTCAGTGTCAGTGAAGGCAACATAACTGGGTGTGGTCCTGTTTCCTTGGTCATTTGCAATGATTTCTACCTTTCCGTGTTGAAAAACTCCCACACAGGAGTAGGTGGTTCCCAAGTCAATACCAATTGCAGGTGCTTTGGCCATTGTGATGTGAAGTTATCTGAGGAGAGGTAGGAAGCCAAGTCTTTTTATAGATTTAGGTTGCCCGTATACCTCAACCACATTGGGCCCTTTGTGTGTAGAGGTAAGAAGAAAATTTTATAAGTGTTTTGGTTAATAAAAATTCAATAAATGAGTGCTCTTAGTGTTTTAATATTACAATTTAGTGGGTAGTGCAGGACTTATCCATTAGGTAATATCATAGTATCTTAATTTGCCCATATTTCTCTGCCACTGCTTGCTGCTGACCTAAAAGCAGCTATTTATTTTTGCTCACAAGGTATGTGCGGACCACATAACATCCAAAGTACAGAGTTGAACAAGTCTGTGCATCTTATTTCTAAACAAAGTCATAGAGGTACAACTTAAATATTTGATTATGTGAAGAGTATTGGTTCAACAAAAAAGGTATGTTGTTGCTGTTGTAGCCAGCTTGGCTACAGCTGGAGGGGTGAGAGATGGTCTCCAGCCAACTTTATTTCAAAGTTGGCTCTTCCTGAACAAAATACTTCTATCTGAAATCAACCATCATGAGGAGTTGGACTTTTCTTTATAAGCCATCAAATCCTTAAGAAACTGCAAGCTAGTCTGGCTAGTAAGGGTTGGCTTGACTGTTCTCTGTTTATAGTCCTCTAGCAAGACACTGGTCTTCTCCCTATTTAACGTCCTGTTTAAAGGTATAGCATAAGCAGTAAACCAGCTCAATGCCATCACTATGATGACCCAAAAAATACTTGCTTAAAAAAAAAGATTGGAAAACATGTGAAATATTACTGTTGAGCTAGGCATATTTGTTGTGTGTCATCATCACAGTTATGAGTTTGAGTGTCTTTAGGTGTGATTCAAATGTTCACAAGATGATGCAATACACACACTATCATGTTGTACCTTAAACTACTTGTTTCTTTGATAATAATGAAACAGAGAATGCCAGAAGTCACCATGGCCAAGTAGTATAGCACACTGGGCTTGCACACACAGTGACCTGTGTTCAATTCCAGCAGGAGAGGAATTTTTCTGATCTATTCAATTCATCCACTCATAATTCATGACGAAAGCTTACATAGTAATGACCAGTGTTGACATTACAAGAGAATAAATAAAATAATGATATAATTGGTATAGAGATAAAAACTCTTAGTAATATTCCACTACCCACACAAACTTGTGAAGAGGCCTTGAGGTTTACATCAAAGAAATTTACCACAAAGAGTATAAATAACCAAAAAAGGAAAACTTCCAGAATCTGAAACAGGTGCTACCGGCTAGCATAAAAAATAGAAACGCAGACAAAGAGATTAGAGGAGATCTACTGAGACATTTGAGTTGTACAGCTTAATACAATATTCCTTGAAGTAAAACTTACCCTTGTATTATAAACTATTTTCTGGAGTTCAATTCTGGAGGAATGTGAGACTGTAATATCAAAAGGACTTTAAATTATTAATAATATTAATTTCAAAAGTGAAAGTGTTGTGTTGAATACTTGACTAGCAAATAGAAAAAGTGAGGAGATGATAACGTGATTTAATGATAACAGCACTCAGCAGATAATTAATTCAGATTCTTGAAAATTCAAATTGAAAATTTCCACTCTTTTTAAAATAATATTCCAGAATATTCGAGAAATATAACCTCAAAATTCAAATTCTGGAATGTTCTTTCTACTTTTCGATTATTTTGGAATCGATATTTGATAAAACAAATTTCTATTCTATGCGCGTTAAAAAAAATTCATACCAAAGTAGCAGCAAGCGACACGAAAGATTGAATTTAAAAAATGAGGAACTCGTCTGAAAACGGGTTTAATAAAAGGAAATAGTTTTGAACCAAGATAACTTGGCCGCGAACAAGATATAACTACCTTCATTGGCTAAAACTTTTTAGATAGGAGTATACTTTAGTGGAAGATAACTAACCAGTAACCAATAGGCGAGCATTTTCTACCACCTAACCCTCAGAGTGTTATTAATATATGGTCAAGTGGGAGGATCATCTGTCATATACCGGCTGAGTTTCGAACCCGCGACCTCTGAATTACGAGATAGATACATTGACCACTGAGCTACCGATACAGACATAAATGCATAAATATGGGTATGTACATCTAGGTTATGGGTATCTAGGTTAGACGACGAAAAGTAAAGGAGGCTCTCAGTAATGCTGCACCACCCATAAAAAATGTGTTTTCAATCTTAAACTTATCTATTTTTCTACTATACATATATGCTCCCTAAGCAGACACCACGTGCCTGTTTTTATATAATATTTAATCGAGCGCGCGATTAGCTCAGTGGTTATGCACTCGCTTACCATGCGGAAGGTCCCGGGTTCGATCCCCCGTGCCGACAAAAATTTGTATTCTTAATTTGGTTACAATTGTTTGTAAGGGATACCTTCCGGTGCGCTCGTGTTGACCCAGCACCTAATTGGGAAGTATTGTGTCACTTCTCGCCCATCAGAGGGGAGGCATACTACGGGATGGCAGGCTACAACACAGACCACAAGCGTCTACAGTAGCTCCTGTTTCATGGCTACGAAATAAAAACGGCTGTGAAACACTCATCTTTTTTTTTTTTTTTTTTTTTTTTTTTTTTTTTAATATTATAACGGTATAGACACTATATGTATAGACCAACATACGAAATTTCCAAACAGTCAAGATTTATATTTAAAAGCTCTCCATAACGACGCCTATATAATTATAGGCTCCCTAAAATGACACCGTTTTACAACACTGCCATAACTTACTACTAAGCCAAATTAACGCAATTGTAACTTTTGAAATGTAAATATATAAATAAATAATGTTCTTTACTTGTAAATAAAGTTATGTCAATCTGGACACGTATTAATAATAATAAAATTGTGGTCATCTCTTATATCAATCTTTCGATATCTAGCTGTCCGTAAGGAATTTTTCTATACGTTTGTCTGTCCTTCCTGGCTTCCAGAAAAAAAATATTACTTGACTTTTCGATGTACTTTGATTTGTAGAATTCATCATATTTTTGTCACCACTGACGGTATTACCCTGTATGCAAGGTCAAATAGTTGATTAATACAATGTTTTCCTTATTACCTATAGTGAATTCCTACTTCTATGTACAATACTTTCCTCAAGGAAAGTAAAAATCTAATGGCTTTCTTTAACGCGCACGAGAATTTTCCAAATGTGTATTTATTCGATAAATCTGGGTTAATCGAGTAGACAGACATAACTCGATTTTTAAATTCTCCTCCCTCCTACCGCTAAACCGCCATTTCTTTTCCGCAATCTTCTTGTTCTCTTCGTTATTCATAATCTTTGACCATTCTATTCATAACCAAGAACAAGAACGTACCTATAGTGCTTTGCTCAAAGGAAATTTTCAACGCTCATTTCCTAAATTTTATCCCAAGTCATCCTGTTTCCTACACATCAATACAAAGAATAGGTGAGTGTGTTATTTTCATCATTTTCCCTATTTTAACATACATTTAAGTGGAATATCAGTCTTGATTCTGGGGCTTTGAAACTTTAGCTGTGAGTTGTGACTGGTGAAACGTGAAGCTCATCGATCCTCTAAAATCTTCCTGAAACCGATGAACCTGTTAGTTGCTTTTAACTTTTTCCAAAGTTAAAGGAATTTTATCCCACCCTCATTTGAAATCTCAAAGCCATCCATCTAGAGTTCTAAACCGGTCGTGAGTAGGCAGGTCTTGATATGAGAATTTCACCTGTATGAAAACACCTACAACGTTTCTACCTACAAGAATTTTTTAGGGTTTTTGAAAATAATGAAAATGTAGGGTTTTAGTTTCAAAATTTTATTACAGTGCCCTAGACAAACTCTTCGTTGTGCACAAATAGGATCTTTTTTAATGTACCTAACACACACTGAGCGATATTATATGGCAATTTCAACAAAGTTGTAGGAGTCATTTTTGAGATTTAACCGGTTGAAAATAAAAAGATCAGAAAAATTAATCTAATTATACTTTAAGGCACTGCCTGAGACAAACTCTTCGTTGTGCACAAATAGGATCTTTTTTAATGTACCTAACACACACTGAGCGATATTATATGGCAATTTCAACAAAGTTGTAGGTGTCATTTTTGAGATTTAACCGGTTGAAAATAAAAAGATCAGAAAAATTAATCTAATTATACTTTAAGGCACTGCCTGAGACAAACTCTTCGTTGTGCACACATCGAATCTTTTTTATTGTACTTAACACACACTGAGCCATATTATATGGCAATTTCAACAAAGTTGTAGGTGTCATTTTTGAGATTTAACCCGTTGAAAATAAAAAGAGCAGAAAAATTAATCTAATTATACTTTAAGGCACTGCCTGAGACAAACTCTTTGTTGTGCACACATAGGATCTTTTTTATTGTACTTAACACATACTGCGCCATCATATATGGCAATTTCAACAAAGTTGTAGGTGTCATTTTTGAGATATTGTTTGTTGAATTCCTACCTACAATAAGTAGGGTTTTTAGTTTCAAAATTTTATTGTAGTGCCCTAGACAAACTCTTCGTTGTGCACACATAGGATCTTTTTTAATGTACTTAACACACACTGAGCCATATTATATGGCAATTTCAACGAAGTTGTAGGCGTCATTTTTGAGATTTAACCCGTTGAAAATAATAAGAGCAGAAAAATTAATCTAATTATACTTTAAGGCACTGCCTGAGACAAACTCTTCGTTGTGCACACATAGGATCTATTTTATTGTACTTAACACATACTGCGCCATCATATATGGCAATTTCAACAAAGTTGTAGGTGTCATTTTTGAGATTTAACCCGTTGAAAATAAAAAGATCAGAAAAATTAATCTAATTATACTTTAAGGCACTGCCTGAGACAAACTCTTCGTTGTGCACATATAGGATCTTTTTTATTGTACTTAACACATACTGCGACATCATATATGGCAATTTCAACAAAGTTGTAGGTGTCATTTTTGAGATATTGTTTGTTGAATTCCTACCTACAATAAGTAGGGTTTTTAGTTTCAAATTTTTATTATAGTGCCCTAGACAAACTCTTCGTTGTGCACATATAAGATATTTTTTATTGTACTCAGAACATACTGCGACACTATATATGGCAATTTCAACAAAGTTGTAGGTGTCATTTTTGAGATTTAACCCGTTGAAAATAAAAAGATCAGAAAAATTAATCTAATTATACTTTAAGGCACTGCCTGAGACAAACTCTTCGTTGTGCACACATAGGATCTTTTTTATTGTACTTAACACATACTGCGCCATCATATATGGCAATTTCAACAAAGTTGTAGGTGTCATTTTTGAGATATTGTTTGTTGAATTCCTACCTACAATAAATAGGGTTTTTAGTTTCAAATTTTTATTATAGTGCCCTAGACAAACTCTTCGTTGTGCACATATAGGATATTTTTTATTGTACTCAGAACATACTGCGCCACCATATATGGCAATTTCAACAAAGTTGTAGGTGTCATTTTTGAGATTTAACCCGTTGAAAATAAAAAGAGCAGAAAAATTAATCTAATTTTACTTTAAGGCACTGCCTGAGACAAACTCTTCGTTGTGCACAAATAGGATCTTTTTTATTGTACTTAACACATACTGCGCCATCATATATGGCAATTTCAACAAAGTTGTAGGTGTCATTTTTGAGATATTGTTTGTTGAATTCCTACCTACAATAAATAGGGTTTTTAGTTTCAAATTTTTATTATAGTGCCCTAGACAAACTCTTCGTTGTGCACATATAGGATGTTTTTTATTGTACTCAGAACATACTGCGCCACCATATATGGCAATTTCAACAAAGTTGTAGGTGTCATTTTTGAGATTTAACCCGTTGAAAATAAAAAGAGCAGAAAAATTAATCTAATTTTACTTTAAGGCACTGCCTGAGACAAACTCTTCGTTGTGCACAAATAGGATCTTTTTTATTGTACTTAACAGATACTGCGCCATCATATATGGCAATTTCAACAAAGTTGTAGGTGTCATTTTTGAGATATTGTTTGTTGAATTAATACCTCAAATAAGTAGGGTTTTTAGTTTCAAATTATTATTATAGTGCCCTAGACAAACTCTTCGTTGTGCACACATAGGATCTTTTTAGTGTACTTAAAACACACTGAGCCATATTATATGGCAATTTCAACGAAGTTGTAGGTGTCATTTTTGAGAGTTAACCGGTTGAAAATAAAAAGATCAGAAAAATTACTCTAATTATACTTTAAGGCACTGCCTGAGACAAACTCTTCGTTGTGCACATATAGGATCTTTTTTAATGTACTTAAGACATACTGCGCCATCATATATGGCAATTTCAACAAAGTTGTAGGTGTCATATTTGAGCTATTGTTTGTTGAATTCCTACCTACAATAAGTAGGGTTTTTAGTTTCAAAATGTTATTGTAGTGCCCTAGACAAACTCTTCGTTGTGCACATATAGGATATTTTTTATTGTACTCAGAACATACTGCGCCACCATATATGGCAATTTCAACGAAGTTGTAGGGTCATTTTTGAGATTTAACCCGTTGAAAATAAATTGAGCAGAAAAATTAATCTAATTATACTTAAAGGCACTGCCTGAGACAAACTCTTCAATGTGCACACATAGTATCTTTTTTATTGTACTTAACACATACTGCGCCATCATATATGGCAATTTCAACAAAGTTGTAGGTGTCATTTTTAAGATTTAACCCGTTGAAAATAAAAAGATCAGAAAAATTACTCTAATTATACTTTAAGTCACTGCCTGAGACAAATTCTTCGTTGTGCAAATGTGCACATATAGGATCTTTTTTAATGTACTTAACACATACTGCGCCATCGTATAAGGCAATTTCAACAAAGTTGTAGGTGTGATTTTTGAGATTTAACCCGTTGAAAATAAAAAGATCAGAAAAATTAATCTAATTATACTTTAAGGCACTGCCTGAGACAAACTCTTCGTTGTGCACACATAGAATCTTTTTTATTGTACTTAACACATACTGCGCCATCATATATGGCAATTTCAACAAAGTTGTAGGTGTCATTTTTGAGATTTAACCCGTTGAAAATAAAAAGAGCAGAAAAATTAATCTAATTATACTTTAAGGCACTGCCTGAGACAAACTCTTCGTTGTGCACACATAGGATCTTTTTTATTGTACTTAACACATACTGCGCCATCATATATGGCAATTTCAACAAAGTTGTAGGTGCCATTTTTGAGATATTGTTTGTTGAATTCCTACCTACAATAAGTAGGGTTTTTAGTTTCAAAATTTTATTGTAGTGCCCTAGACAAACTCTTCGTTGTGCACACATAGGATCTTTTTTAATGTACTTAACACACACTGAGCCATATTATATGGTAATTTCAACGAAGTTGTAGGCGTCATTTTTGAGATTTAACCCGTTGAAAATAATAAGAGCAGAAAAATTAATCTAATTATACTTTAAGGCACTGCCTGAGACAAACTCTTCGTTGTGCACACATAGGATCTTTTTTAATGTACTTAACACACACTGAGCCATATTATATGGCAATTTCAACGAAGTTGTAGGCGTCATTTTTGGATATTTAACCCGTTGAAATAATAAAGAGCAGAAAAATTAATCTAATTATACTTTAAGGCACTGCCTGAGACAAACTCTTCGTTGTGCACACATAGTATCTTTTTTTATTGTACTCAGAACATAAATGCGCCACCATATATGGCAATTTCAACAAAGTTGTAGGTGTCATTTTTGAGATTTAACCCGTTGAAAATAAAAAGAGCAGAAAAATTAATCTAATTTTACTTTAAGGCACTGCCTGAGACAAACTCTTCGTTGTGCACAAATAGGATCTTTTTTATTGTACTTAACACATACTGCGCCATCATATATGGCAATTTCAACAAAGTTGTAGGTGTCATTTTTGAGATATTGTTTGTTGAATTCCTACCTACAATAAGTAGGGTTTTTAGTTTCAAATTTTTACTATAGTGCCCTAGACAAGCTCTTGTTGTGCACAATAGGATCTTTTTTAATGTACTTAATCACACACTGAGCCATATTATATGGCAATTTTAACAAAGTTGTAGGTGTCATTTTTGAGATTTAACCCGTTGAAAATAAAAAGATCAGAAAAATTAATCTAATTATACTTTAAGGCACTGCCTGAGACAAACTCTTCGTTGTGCACACATAGGATCTTTTTTAATGTACTTAACACATACTGCGCCATCATATATGGCAATTTCAACAAAGTTGTAGGTGTCATTTTTGAGATATTGTTTGTTGAATTCCTACCTACAATAAGTAGGGTTTTTAGTTTCAAATTTTTATTTTAGTGCCCTAGACAAACTCTTCGTTGTGCACATATAAGATATTTTTTATTGTACTCAGAACATACTGCGACACTATATATGGCAATTTCAACAAAGTTGTAGGTGTCATTTTTGAGATTTAACCGTTGAAAATAAATTGAGCAGAAAAATTAATCTAATTATACTTAAAGGCACTGCCTGAGACAAACTCTTCAATGTGCACACATAGTATCTTTTTATTGTACTTAACACATACTGCGCCATCATATATGGCAATTTCAACAAAGTTGTAGGTGTCATTTTGAGATATTGTTTGTTGAATTCCTACCTACAATAAGTAGGGTTTTTAGTTTCAAATTTTTACTATAGTGCCCTAGACAAGCTCTTCGTTGTGCACACATAGGATCTTTTTTAATGTACTTATCACACACTGAGCCATATTATATGGCAATTTAACAAAGTTGTAGGAGTCATTTTGAGATTTAACCGGTTGAAAATAAAAAGATCAGAAAAATTAATCTAATTATACTTTAAGGCACTGCCTGAGACAAACTCTTCGTTGTGCACAAATAGGATCTTTTTTAATGTACCTAACACACACTGAGCGATATTATATGGCAATTTCAACAAAGTTGTAGGTGTCATTTTTGAGATTTAACCGGTTGAAAATAAAAAGATCAGAAAAATTAATCTAATTATACTTTAAGGCACTGCCTGAGACAAACTCTTCGTTGTGCACACATCGAATCTTTTTATTGTACTTAACACATACTGCGCCATCATATATGGCAATTTCAACAAAGTTGTAGGTGTCATTTTTGAGATATTGTTTGTTGAATTCCTACTACAATAAGTAGGTTTTTAGTTTCAAAATTTTATTGTAGTGAGTGCCCTAGACAAACTCTTCGTTGTGCACACATAGGATCTTTTTTAATGTACTTAACACACACTGAGCCATATTATATGGCAATTTCAACGAAGTTGTAGGCGTCATTTTTGAGATTTAACCGTTGAAAATAATAAGAGCAGAAAAATTAATCTAATTATACTTTAAGGCACTGCCTGAGACAAACTCTTCGTTGTGCACACATAGGATCTATTTTATTGTACTTAACACATACTGCGCCATCATATATGGCAATTTCAACAAAGTTGTAGGTGTCATTTTTGAGATTTAACCGTTGAAATAAAAAGATCAGAAAAATTAATCTAATTATACTTTAAGGCACTGCCTGAGACAAACTCTTCGTTGTGCACATATAGGATCTTTTTTATTGTACTTAACACATACTGCGACATCATATATGGCAATTTCAACAAAGTTGTAGGTGTCATTTTTGAGATATTGTTTGTTGAATTCCTACCTACAATAAGTAGGTTTTTAGTTTCAAATTTTTATTATAGTGCCCTAGACAAACTCTTCGTTGTGCACATATAAGATATTTTTTATTGTACTCAGAACATACTGCGACACTATATATGGCAATTTCACAAAGTTGTAGGTGTCATTTTTGAGATTTAACCCGTTGAAATAAAAAGATCAGAAAAATTAATCTAATTATACTTTAAGGCACTGCCTGAGACAAACTCTTCGTTGTGCACACATAGGATCTTTTTTATTGTACTTAACACATACTGCGCCATCATATATGGCAATTTCAACAAAGTTGTAGGTGTCATTTTGAGATATTGTTTGTTGAATTCCTACCTACAATAAATAGGGTTTTTAGTTTCAAATTTTTATTATAGTGCCCTAGACAAACTCTTCGTTGTGCACATATAGGATATTTTTTATTGTACTCAGAACATACTGCGCCACCATATATGGCAATTTCAACAAAGTTGTAGGTGTCATTTTTGAGATTTAACCCGTTGAAAATAAAAAGAGCAGAAAAATTAATCTAATTTTACTTTAAGGCACTGCCTGAGACAAACTCTTCGTTGTGCACAAATAGGATCTTTTTTATTGTACTTAACACATACTGCGCCATCATATATGGCAATTTCAACAAAGTTGTAGGTGTCATTTTTGAGATATTGTTTGTTGAATTCCTACCTACAATAAATAGGGTTTTTAGTTTCAAATTTTTATTATAGTGCCCTAGACAAACTCTTCGTTGTGCACATATAGATGTTTTTTATTGTACTCAGAACATACTGCGCCACCATATATGGCAATTTCAACAAAGTTGTAGGTGTCATTTTTGAGATTTAACCCGTTGAAAATAAAAAGAGCAGAAAAATTAATCTAATTTTACTTTAAGGCACTGCCTGAGACAAACTCTTCGTTGTGCACAAATAGGATCTTTTTTATTGTACTTAACAATACTGCGCCATCATATATGGCAATTTCAACAAAGTTGTAGGTGTCATTTTTGAGATATTGTTTGTTGAATTCCTACCTACAATAAGTAGGGTTTTTAGTTTCAAATTTTTACTATAGTGCCCTAGACAAACTCTTCGTTGTGCACACATAGAATCTTTTTTAATGTACTTATCACACACTGAGCCATATTATATGGCAATTTTAACAAAGTTGTAGGCGTCATTTTTGAGATTTAACCCGTTGAAAATAAAAAGATCAGAAAAATTAATCTAATTATACTTTAAGGCACTGCCTGAGACAAACTCTTCGTTGTGCACACATAGGATCTTTTTTAATGTACTTAACACATACTGCGCCATCATATATGGCAATTTCAACAAAGTTGTAGGTGTCATTTTTGAGATATTGTTTGTTGAATTCCTACCTACAATAAGTAGGGTTTTTAGTTTCAAATTTTTATTTAGTGCCCTAGACAAACTCTTCGTTGTGCACATATAGATATTTTTTATTGTACTCAGAACATACTGCGACCATATAATGGCAATTTCAACAAAGTTGTAGGTGTCATTTTTGAGATTTAACCCGTTGAAAATAAAAAGAGCAGAAAAATTAATCTAATTTATACTTTAAGGCACTGCCTGAGACAAACTCTTCGTTGTGCACAAATAGGATCTTTTTTATTGTACTTAACACATACTGCGCCATCATATATGGCAATTTCAACAAAGTTGTAGGTGTCATTTTTGAGATATTGTTTGTTGAATTCCTACCTACAATAAGTAGGGTTTTTAGTTTCAAATTTTTATTAGTGCCCTAGACAACTCTTCGTTGTGCACACATAGGATCTTTTTTAATGTACTCAAACACTGGCCAATATATGGCAACTGCCTGAGACAAACTCTTCGTTGTGCACAAATAGGATCTTTTTTATTGTACTTAACACATACTGCGCCATCATATATGGCAATTTCAACAAAGTTGTAGGTGTCATTTTTGAGATATTGTTTGTTGAATTCCTACCTACAATAAGTAGGGTTTTTAGTTTCAAATTTTTACTATAGTGCCCTAGACAAAGCTCTTCGTTGTGCACACATAGGATCTTTTTTAATGTACTTATCACACACTGAGCCATATTATATGGCAATTTTAACAAAGTTGTAGGCGTCATTTTTGAGATTTAACCGTTGAAAATAAAAAGATCAGAAAAATTAATCTAATTATAACTTTAAGGCACTGCCTGAGACAAACTCTTCGTTGTGCACACATAGGATCTTTTTTAATGTACTTAACACATACTGCGCCATCATATATGGCAATTTCAACAAAGTTGTAGGTGTCATTTTTGAGATTATTGTTTGTTGAATTCCTACCTACAATAAGTAGGGTTTTTAGTTTCAAATTTTTTATTTTAGTGCCCTAGACAAACTCTTCGTTGTGCACAATAGGAATCTTTTTTATTGTACTCAGAACATACTGCGCCACCATATATGGCAATTTCAACAAAGTTGTAGGTGTCATTTTTGAGATTTAACCCGTTGAAATTAAAAAGAGCAGAAAAAATTAATCTAAATTTTACTTTAAGGCACTGCCTGAGACAAACTCTTCGTTGTGCACAAATAGGATCTTTTTTATTGTACTTAACACATACTGGCCATCATATATGGCAATTTCAACAAAGTTGTAGGTGTCATTTTTGAGATATTGTTTGTTGAATTCCTACCTACAATAAGTAGGGTTTTTAGTTTCAAATTTTTACTATAGTGCCCTAGACAAGCTCTTCGTTGTGCACACATAGGATCTTTTTTAATGTACTTATCACACACTGAGCCATATTATATGGCAATTTTAACAAAGTTGTAGGCGTCATTTTTGAGATTTAACCGGTTGAAAATAAAAAGATCAGAGAAAAAATACTTTAATTAAATTTTAAGGCACTGCCCGAGACAAACTCTTCGTTGTGCACATATAGGATCTTTTTTAATGTACTTATCACACACTGAGCCATATTATATGGCAATTTCAACAAAGTTGTAGGTGTCATTTTTGAGATTTAACCCGTTGAAAATAAAAAGAGCAGAAAAATTAATCTAATTATACTTTAAGGCACTGCCTGAGACAAATTCTTCCTTGTGCACATATAGGATCTTTTTTAAAGTACTTAACACATACTGCGCCACCATATATGGCAATTTCAACAAAGTTGTAGGTGTCATTTTTGAGATTTAACCCGTTGAAAATAAAAAGAGCAGAAAAATTAATCTAATTATACTTTAAGGCACTGCCTGAGACAAACTCTTCGTTGTGCACACATAGGATCTTTTTTATTGTACTTAACACATACTGTGCCATCATATATGGCAATTTCAACAAAGTTGTAGGTGTCATTTTTGAGATATTGTTTGTTGAATTCCTACCTACAATAAGTAGGGTTTTTAGTTTCAAAATTTTATTGTAGTGCCCTAGACAAACTCTTCGTTGTGCACACATAGGATTTTTTTTAATGTACTTATCACACACTGAGCCATATTATATGGCAATTTTAACAAAGTTGTAGGCGTCATTTTTGAGATTTAACCGGTTGAAAATAAAAAGATCAGAAAAAATACTTTAATTAAATTTTAAGGCACTGCCCGAGACAAACTCTTCGTTGTGCACATATAGGATCTTTTTTAAAGTACTTAACACATACTGCGCCACCATATATGGCAATTTCAACAAAATTGTAGGTGTCATTTTTGAGATTTAACCCGTTGAAAATAAAAAGATCAGAAAAATTAATCTAATTATACTTTAAGGCACTGCCTGAGACAAACTCTTTGCTGTGCACACATAGGATCTATTTTATTGTACTTAACACATACTGCGCCATCATATATGGCAATTTCAACAAAGTTGTAGGTGTCATTTTTGAGATATTGTTTGTTGAATTCCTACCTACAATAAAGTAGGGTTTTTAGTTTCAAAATTTTATTATATTGCCCGAGACAAACTCTTCGTTGTGCACACATAGGATCTTTTTTAATGTACTTAACACATACTGCGCCATCATATATGGCAATTTCAACAAAATTGTAGGTGTCATTTTTGAGATATAGCCGTTTGAATATAAAAAGTTCAGAAAAATTACTCTAATTATAAATAAAGGCACTGCCCGAGACAAACTCCTCGTTGTACACACAGTGGGTCTTTTTGAATGTACTAAACACAAGTTGTAGGTGTCATTTTTGAGATATTTATCAAAAATGATCGGTTGTACCGTTCACGAGATATAAGCGTTTAAGTAAATAGTTAGTGGGCACTGTGGGCAGGCACATGGTCTTTCACCGAAAACCGCAGGTGCGAAGTTGATTTATTTAAAGTGGGACCATCTACAGAACGTATCCTATATGTGTAAAAAAATTCATTGACAACCGTTTAGTAGTTTCCGAGATTTGTGTGTTACAAAAGGAATATTTTTAACAGACCTACAGACAGACTCAAAACTAAACTTGCTAAGGAGTTTATGAAACGTCCAGAAATATGAAGAAAAAAAATCTTCTTCCAAAACGAACACAATACTTCCGTAATCTTATATTAGAAATTTCTCTGAAGAAACGTGATAATTTTATTGTTCATTAGATTATAATATCTTCAAATTAGAAATAGTGGAAGGCAATAACGTGTCGTTCTGAAACCATGCTCACAGGATCGAGTGGTCGCGCATGCGTTTTTTTTTAAGTTTAAATATTTTTTTTGACATACGAGGCGGAAAATAGAAAATCTGAAATCCCCAATTAGGTGGCCCTGAGAAGGGCCTTTTTGTTAGCTTTTCCTGACTGACCATTCTGAAATTTGAAGATGTTTATATTTAGGAAGGAAAATAGTTTTATTAAGTATAGGAACAGATACAGAAAGAAGAAGGCCTCTCAAGATCCTCAGTCCCATCGTGTTGAGATGAACGAGATCAGGGCGAGGTCGACAAGAATTTCGATTGTATCTCTCATACAATTTGAGATTAGGAAAAGGAAATGGTGCTGAGTTACTGGAGTTAGAGAGGAAGGGAGAAAATGAGTCCACGATTGTTACTTTGGGATTGATTGAATAAACATCCACTAACCACAAATTGAATAATCTTATGGACTCATTAGTTACGGAAGAGAGTAGAGGAATAGGAGGGATCTGGCAGAGGATTACATGGTGAAACCTTCTACTACAGAAGCGCACCATTTTCTTAAAGTTAAACTTTAAGGTGTCAATGGCCAGATGGGCACTCCTTGTAGAAAATCGTTTGTCCCTGCCAGGAGGAATAGAGTATCAGGAAGATGTGAGGATTTTCTGGAAAAATGGGTTTTGAGGACTGTGAAGAATTGTGGATTATTTTGAAGTTGACACACCGAAGCACCACTCTTTGCCTAGCAAAGAGTGTTAGGAATGGGATGGTTGTTTTTCATGCGTAGGAATAGAGAATCACCCAGGAGAACAATCATAGTGAAAAAAAAAAAATAATTAAAGTACTAAATAAGTAGGAAATTAGAAATCTCGTGGAATAGGAAAGAAAAAAGAATGCTAATACTTGCTACAGTGACAGAAATCAGATAATCAGAATACCTCAGAATGCGTCTTGTCTCTCGTAGTCAATGCGTAACTTGTAAAAATCGTGTTAAGAGTGTGTTTGAAATATTAGGTGCGTTGAGTTGGCCGAGTCATATTAGAATAGACAATTTCGATTTCAATATTAACTAGTTATTATTTATTATTATTCAAATTTACTTCCCTTTGATATATATAAACTCTTTTTTATGAATTATGTAGATATCAATATTTTACATTATGTTTATATTGCAGGAATTTCTCGATATCAGGAACTTTCAGAAGTTCCTGAGAGCTCTAAGAACATAGCGAAGTTCCTAGAACTTCTAGTTAATCCTAGAGCGCTTAGGAACTTCTAGATGTTCTTGATTTGAACTTTTAAATCTTCAGGAACTTTATTTATTAATGGAATGGATATTTCGGGTGAGAGTCTAAGGTTCCGCCTTAAAATGCTTCTACAGGAAAAAAGTAACAAAAGGGTAGCCAAAATCTGACTCAAGTCGACTACCGACGTATTAAGATTTTTTTTGCTTTAGCTTCTGCCATGCTTCTGATGAGTTTTTCGAGTAGTGTTATTGAATTCGGGGGGGAGGGTTGTCTATGCGGGGGTTGACTTGAATCAGATTTGGGCTATCTGTTACCGTTTTGCTGTAAAAGCAAATCACGGCAGAGACAGACCTTGTGACTCTAGGCGGGATCCTAAAGACTATATTCTAGGCGGGAAACCGCTATTATGTGCCAAAATACCTCGATTCGTCGTACCATAAACCCTTGAGTCTGGACGGATGAACTTCCATACTTCTGATGACTATTTCGTGTAGTGTGATTGATTTTGGGTGGGGTCCGAGGGGGTTATCTGTTAGCGTTTCGGCTGTAAAAGCATTTTACGGCGGAACCATCGACCCTCGCCCAAAATGTATATCCCATTAAAATCAGAAGTCCCTAGGAAGGACTAGAATTTCCTGAAGATTTACAAATTCATGAAGTTCCTGAAATCGGAAAGTTCCTGCTACATAGGTACTAAAATACAGTAAATCGATTGGCAAACATTCCCATTTCCCACAAATACAAATAAGCCAATGTACCAAAGAAAGTGAAACATTATGGGTAAAATGTACACTTAATCATCAAGAACTATAAATTGGACTGTGCTACCTTCCGCCCCCCACTAACCACTCTACATTCCTAAAACTTTCAGAGAGTATAGAATCTCATGATCTTCTCACTGAAAAAAAGCGTCTCTTAGTGGGAGGTTTCAATATTCCTCAGTGGAGAAACAGCAAACACAAAAACTTAGACACCATCAAAGAAGTGGAACTCCTGATGAGTAAATTCAATCTAGAATCTCATAATAGTATAAAAATCAAAACGACATCTTAGACCTTTATTTTAGTAACCTGATGAGATTCAAGGCTGGAAGGAATAAAAAGTCTTGCATAAATATTGAGCTCACCCCCGATCTAGTAAATCCTGACTCTCACCATCCGCCCCTGCTCATCAATGTTCAATGTCAACACATGAGAGAGGTTTACTGCCCTTGGCCCGAATTCGGATCGTTCACGTTATATCAGTATACTAGCAACGTATTCGCTACATGATTACATAGTACAACATTTCTAATGTACGAGTTATGACTACATACATATATACTAGAAGAGTACAATGACGTGATCCGTACATTCAGCACATGCACAGATTACTCAGAGCGTAAGACCACAGTTACACATCTACCTATTTTTTTTTTTTTCTATTCGCGAGTTATACAGTCATTTTCATTCGCATAAATAAGTTATGGCACGATTTTGAGCAGAAAACATTAAAATTGAAAGCTCCTGATTTAATAATTTCCAAATTTTAAGAAAAAAATTACTAGCTAATTTGCACACATATTTTAAACTTGCATTATATCAATATTTACAGTATTTAAAACAAAACTACACCTTTATACCACACACAGGAGCCCCAAACCTCCCATCACCATGACAACCAACATGGACACGTAAAGTAAGTATTCGCATAAAACTTGTTGCTCGATTTCAAGACCACTCACTAAATATTAAATAAACGAATACAAAATATTTCATGAAGTTCAACATACTGTGGTAAACTGCCTAGTATGCTGGCTGCATCTCTTCTATGGATAGCTATTGATGATTCTGCCAAAGATAAAATTTAGCCATCCTGTTACAGGTAAGTGCAACCAGCTTCTAACCAACAACATTGACGAAGTCCTGATAGTTAAGAAATTATCAGTGTAACTATTTGTGACGCGAATTGCAGGAACTTCGATAGTTCACAAATTTAATTTAAGGAACTATAAAATGATTTAAATTGAATACAAAAGGTGCCACACTTTTCTATTTATTGAAACCCAAAGTTTTTTTTTATAGAAATAAGTGCAATGACCTACTTCATAACCTATGTATGAACGTCTTACAAATCAGAATCAAGTGCTACATTTCAAATTTTTGGTACGACGAAAGTCGCCTTTTCTTTTCTTTAGGCAGAGGCATGGCCGTTTTCAATATATTATCCAAGGGTACAGGAGAGATCTATTAAGACTGAACTCTTCCATATTGTATTACTGGTCCATTCGCCGGGCAATGTTTGTGAAGATATTATGTAAATCATCTGTTGCCTTTTTTAGGGCCACCGGGACTTAGGACGACATTTTAAACCTCACGTTGGACTTTTCCTTAGTTTCAATAATAAATAACAATATGTGTGCAAAATTTGTCCAACACTCTAATACTCTAATACTCCTACCATCAACTACGAAAACCGTTGCTCCTGATTTAGAAAATTTTCCAAATTAAATCGAAATTAAAAATCCTAAATCATGATTTTGTTCTAAAAGTATCGGTAGTTTTCTTTCTTGTGATTTCTTATCTTTCACGAGTACAATTTTAAAGCTCTCTTATTTTTCTTTTGGAAATGCCGCTTTTACATCATGTCACAAAAACCTTCTACATCTAAAGATACGAGATTTTTAGATCAACATTTTCATAAAGATCAGAGATTTTTTAGACCCGCTTATCGTTATGGAGACAAAGAATGTGATTCCAGTGAAGAAGATTCATTTGAACAGGATAATAAAGTTTCATGTCTTGTGGAGAGTCCCGCCGTTGTGTCTCCTCTAGTGAAATACTCTCCAGTTACGTCACCTTCAGTCGCATGTACTCCAGTTGTGAGTCCTGCAGTTCCTTGTTTGTCCAATGCATGTTCTACAGCACAATGTTCTCAAGTTGAATGTCCACCAGTGGATTATTCTCCAGCTGCGTGTCTTCGGATAGAAAGTCCCCCGGTTGAGTCTCTTCCAGTAAAATGCTTTCCAGATAAGAATCCTCTTGTTGCTTATATACCAGATGCAGGTCCTCCAATGGAGTGCTCTTCAGGTGTGTGTCCTCCAATTACATGTACTTCATCTATGGTTAGCTCTCATAAGACGTCAAGTAATCCAGTGGCGATACCTTCAATAACTACCACAGAAACTAGTAATGGTTTTATCAAATGTTTTAATTGTGAAAAGATGTGTAAAGGTGTAAAAGGCATGAAAATTCATTTTACCAAGGCACATCCCAATGTTAAACTTGAATATTCACTAAAGCAGGATGTAAACAAGAAGAGTAATAAAACTGAAAATGATTATAAAGCTGAAGTTCATGGTATTAAAATAGATATTCTAAATGATCAATCAAATAATGAGAATACTATACCAAATTGCCAATCAAAAACTGTTCGCTTGAATTCAGATTTGAAAAAATGCGATTTGTGTGGTAAATTTTTCAAATGTATAAAAAACCATTTAGTTTCGGGTCATCCTGATGTCTACAGACAAAATTTGTTAGACAAACATATTACTATTCAGAACAATGATCAAGTTTCTTCATCAGAGAAAATTGATATAAAATTACAAGAAATAAAAAGAGACATGCAGATGTTCAATGAAAAAGATTGGTCAGAAATGAACGACGAATCATTGAATTCAAATATAGACGAATTTCAAGTATTCTTGAAAAGCCTGATTCACAAATTACCTGGTCCAAAGCATCCAGCAGTAAAATATTATGAACTAAGAAAGAAAGGAAAAACTTTGTGCTCACAGAATTCAAAATATAAACATTCATCAAACCCAGAGAGAAAAACCAAGAGGGATAGAAAGAAAAGAAAGGAAGCATACATATATCAATCTGTACAATTTCAGTACTACAACTGTAGAAAGAAAGCGGTAAGAAAAATCTTGGACGAAGATTCAAGACCTTGCCCAATCAAAATTGAACAATTTGAAAATTCATTTGAAAATACCCTAGGGTCAGTAAATACTTGTACTGATCATCTTGCTGAGGTATCACGAGAAAATGGTGAAAGTTTTCAAATTTCCATTGATGATGTTACTTGGGCTATCAAAAAGATGAATATGGACACATCAGCAGGTGTAGATGGTGTGTTGGTACGCGCTGTAAAATTTGAAGGTGTTTCTCAAGTTTTAGTTAAAGTGTTTAATCGTCTACTAGAACTGGGAACGTTGGCCAAATGTTGGAAATTAGGCAGAACAATTATGCTTGACAAAGGAGATCAAGTAGAGTCAGTCAAGAATTGGCGTCCAATTACTATTCTTCCTGTACTTAGAAGAATATTTGAGAAAATTTTAGAGAAAAAATTGAGAGAACATGTTATAATTGACATCAACCAAAGAGGTTTTATGCCATTGCCAGGGTGTGCTATCAACCTAACTGTTGTGGAAACAGCTCTTGATGTTGCTAAAAAGGACAAAAGTGATCTTGTTGTTCTGTTTGTAGACATAAATCAGGCGTACAATAATGTTGGACATGATCAAATTAAAAAGTCTCTTGATAGAACAAATACACCTAATATGTTGAAGAACATGATACTTGACTGTCAAATAGGAAATTTTACCAAAATCCATGTTGGAAGAAATTGTTCTAAGAATTTAGAGTTGAAGAGAGGTTTGATGCAAGGTGCCCCTCTATCTCCTATTCTGTATAATCTTGCAACCAATCACATTGTAGAGGAAATAACAGAAGAAGGAATTGTCAATACCTATGGTGTCAAAATAACCGATTCTTATAAGACCTCAGCAATGGCATTCGCAGATGACTTGTGCATACTAGGCAATTCTTTAGAAGCAGCTGAGAGTATATTTGCAATTGTCAACAATAGACTTCATGAACTAGGAATGTGTCTTAATCCATCAAAAACTCAAGCTATAGTAATAAAAAAAGGTGTGCTTGTTTCATCTGATATTATTATTGGAGGAAAACAGATAAAAACAGCATCTCAAGAAAACCATGTAAAATATCTTGGAACTGCTCTCAAAGATAAAATTGTGCTTGAAAAAGAAAAAACTATTTCAGAATTGAATGAAAAGATTGAAAAAATTGTAAAAACTCCTTATCTTAAAGCAGACCAAAAAATTTTGGTGCTAAATACATACATTTGGCCTATTTTAACATTCAAACTTCAAAATACACCTGTTGATAGATGGAGTATTCCCTTTATTGAAGATTTTGATAAACTCGTCAGGTCTGCCACAAAACAAATATTGGAAATTCCACGAGATGTGCCTGATGCTATGATGTACTCAAGTAAAAATATGAGAGGATTGCAAATGTTTAAGTTCTCTTGGGAAATAATAATTCAAAGAATTAATCTGTTCTTATCTTTGAAGAAACAGCCAGATGATGTCATCAACATGCTAAGAGACTTAGATAAGGAAATTCAACTATGTTTAAACACTTTGGATATCACTGACAGCATAGAAAATATTAGTTCAAGAAGCATTCGTGAGGAGTTGAGGAAAAAAGAATTTGAAAAATGGAAAGAGATGAAAGTGCGAGGTGTAGGGGTATGTCTGTACAAAGATGGAAAACAATATAACAAATGGCTCTCAACCCAAGAAGGCATTTCTAACAGTGAGATGACTGATCTATACAAAATGACGTCCAATACTGCTGCAGTCAGATCTCTTCCAGGTAGATCCCAGGATGGTGTCCAGTGTCGCCGATGCCCTGGCGTCGAGAATAAAACAAATGTTGAAACACTGGCACACGTTCTGGGAGCTTGCCCCTTTGGTCATTTACAGCGAGTAGCCCGTCACAACACTGTGAGAAGTCTTATTGCCAATGAATTGAAAAAGAACTTGGAAGTATACGAAGAAGTTAATGGGTTGGCAGAAGATGGTTCTATCCGACGCATCGACATTATTGCCATTGACAGAGGTATTAAGAAAGGATTTATAATAGACCCCACAATCCGTTTCGAATTTCACCAAGACCAGCCTGAGGAAGTAAATCAAGAGAAAAAAAATATTTACGAGCCAACCATTTCACACTACAAAATAAAGTATGGTCTAAAAGACATTGAAGTGATTGGATTAATGATAGGATCTCGAGGAACATTAACATCTGTTTTTATACATTTTTGCAAAAGATTTAACATCCCTCAAAAAGTCATGAAAATAATATTGCACCACACTATACGCTCCTCAATTGCAATTGTAAGATCTCACTTATATAGATGAAAAGAAAATATCAACAATCAACATCAACACAATAAATATTATAGAAGAAGTCGAATTGAAAATAATTGGAAACTAGTCAAGAAATGTTTAATGTTTTAATTAGTATATTGTTTTAAAAAGTTTTATAAGGTATCCTTTGTCATATGGCAACCTGTTGATGTACAGGAAGGTTGAAATATATATATTTACAGGAATACAGATAAACTTAAGAGTAAATAGACACTAATTTTTATGTATGAGCAATACGCAACTTCAATTTAAACATGCACCGACGAAGGTACTAATAGCGTAGATCGGAAACAGAAAGAAAAACAGAACAGTAGGAAGTTATTTATGTACTTCCGGTTATGTTACAAGGAGAGGTCTCTTGTTCACTCCTCGCAACAAGTATTGCCGTAAATCCCATCCAGTCATGCATCCCGAAGGCAAATTTTCCTATCTTAGTTTCTATCTACGACTACTTTAACAGAGTTCATAAAATTCCAAGTTTCCTGATTTGGCTAATACTTCCCGTTATATGTATATCCGAGGTAATTTATATTTCGAGGTAGGTTCATTTTTTTATTCATCAATGAGTGATTTTGGCACTTGAGCCTAAAATATATAATTATTAAAAAAAAAACTCAACATTATATTAGACTATTTTTCAGAGAAAAAAAAATCTGGAATATTTTTGGCCTCATGAGGAAACTAACAAAATAGTAGCTTTTTCAGCCAGACCAGGAAACTGAAATAGATCTCTCACGTGAGACCTTCAACTGTTTGTTAGAAAATTAGGACCATAATTGTGTATTTAGTACTCTTATTTGAATGTCTTATCAGACACATGATTATTTGATGCTATTACAAATAATGAGTGGAGGCATCTTGGGATAGAATTAATCATAGCCCCTGATGTTCAAGTGCTACAGGATGTTGAAAATGTAAGTCACTGTCGGTTAATTGCCGGCAGAACATTTTCTTCTTTTTTAACATTGCCTTTTCCCAAACCTAATTTGGCTTGGCATTGGCCAACCTCTTCAGCAACCTCTTCAGAGGTTGCGTGGTTCTGGCACTCCTAATACCACCATGTTTTACGATTCCTTTCCTAAGGCCTATTGAGCGCCAACCCTGCTGAGCGCTAATGATTTGTGATATTATCTGTTGGTCTAGTGAGTTTGGTTAAAACACACTGAGGTGTAAATTGCCGACAAAAGAGCCAGACATAAACAATACATCTTCGCTTTTTGCCGTTTAGTAAGGTCAGCTTTAAAATATAATATTTTTTTAAAAAATCCTCATTTAAACTACCCAAGTAGGGCTTACAAGTCCCATTAATATATTATTTGATTATCCAACGAACTAGGAAAAAGGCATTAAACCCATCATTTTTTATATTGGACTTTGTTTGAACTGCTGGGAAAAGTAATCTGGGTGGTGTAGGAACTCAGGAATGCTCACGCTGCGCATAGATTACCAGTCCAGCCCTAGCACCACTCGACCAGTGTACTTTACCTGGATGAGAACACCACCTAGCCCCACTTGACTCCAGTACTCACTACAGTAGCCTACAGATAGATAAGAACTTCTCTCATTCATACTATCAGCGGCTGGATTCCTGCGTGCATGACATGTGATAAGAGAATTCGCCAAACAAAAAAAATCCGGGTTTTAGAGTTAGATTATGCATATTTCTAGACATTTAAAAGCCTTTTAAATATTTAGATGTGGTAAGGAAATTTTCTTCTTTTTCATTATTAGTAAATTTTCATTCACGTTTCAAGTTTCAAAATCAAGATAATTTATTTATTTAAACACCTCGTAGAGTTATTTAAAACGATAACTATAAAGTTTAATATAACTTTTTTTAAAAATGTGTTCTTTTTCTAATTTATATTAATTGGTGATTTTTTTAATTTATTATTATTATCTATACTTTTGATGAAGGGTAAAACACTCTTGAATGACTACGAAACAAAAACTTTTGAATTAAACATTTAGCCTTTGATCGTGGATTGGGGTGGATCTTAAATTAAATTATCTATAAAAAAAAAAATGTCATACAAGTCCGAGCTACAGCTGCTTATCATAAAAATAAAACAATGAGTTCAAGTTTTCTTTTCTTAATATTTTTGGCGAGTCGGCGTGGCGTTGGCAACAACACTTTTTTTTCAAAAATACAATGCACTGTATTTGGTCTTAATAGATATATTGAGAAATATGAATAACAGAGTGTCTTGAAACTCTCGAATCGCAATGTTTTAAATTTAGTTTTTTTTTTAAATAATAAATTTATTTGGAAAAAAGACGTAACACAAAAAATCCAATGGTAGAGTATATCGAAATAGCAGAAGGTAAGGTACATGTAAATAAAAAAAAATTGGAAAAGTTATTTTTTATTCATGAAACATTGTTTTTTATCTACCATTTCAGGAAGTGACCTGATGACTGAGTTCAAAACAATCTTCCACCATACATCAATTGGATCAAATGAAAGTGAGGCATCATGATCTCACCACGCCCGCTGTTACTTAACATTCTGGTCTTGTTGGTTAGTTCCGGACCAGCAGCTGAAAGCGCCAATATTCTAATCCTAGACCCTCTGGCGACCCACAGTCATGCAATCTGGTTCAATGTTTTGTCAGGAATACTGGTCAAGAATGGACATCAGGTGATGCTACTCTCTAGTCCACGTGATGTGATATACACAAGGAGCTGTACTGTTGAACTGTAGGGAAAATGGGACTTTCTGTCTTGTAAAGCGTTATTTTCTTATTATTTACTAGCCGTTTGCCCGTGCTTTGCAACGGGACTAAATTTCAAATTTACTAAGGCATGGCCGTACTGCTGGACAGCAATGCCTTTTTGAACTTTTTATAATTTTTCTAGACAAAACGATAATGGTTTTGGGGGGGTCAATTCTGAGACATTTTTCGCTATCTCTTACCGTTTTGGCTAAACAACTCCGGACAAACAAACAAACATAGGTAGGTAGGTAGGTAGGTAGGTAGGTAGGTAGGTAGGTAGTCCTTTTTTCTGTTTTATATATAGAGATTTTATCGCATTATACTTACCTATTAGATATGATTTATTACAAATGATTATGATTTATTACAAATACCTTATCTTACTTATGAGATATTAAGTGTGTTTCACAAGTAAACAGCTAAATATGCGGGGGAAAACACATATTTTTACGTTTAATAAATGATTTCATGAGCATGATTGTTCAGCGGATGGACATTAGAGATAGCATGACAATGAAAATTCCGGGTTTGAAGCCCAGAGTCGAAGAAAGTTGGTACAATGTTCATCTTGGTTTTTTTAAAACATTTTAAAATTTTAAATCTCTTAAATGATAAAGAAAGGATAAAAAAGTTTTTTTAAATCTCTTCAAGGATATAATAACTAAAAAGGTCGAGCGGGGGTCACTGCATGGTCTAGCTAAAATAATTTTGCAAGACTAAAAACTGAACATACATGAAGTAGCTCCGTAAGAACAGGCGTTAGTAAGTAATAGAAAGTTTTTATTTCCCTCAAGACCAATCTCACTGATCGAGAGAATAGCAAAGTGGACTTCTAACTGGGAGGTCGGGGTACGAGACAAGGTCATGCCAAAGTATTTATCAGTGTATTAGCCTAGAATGAGCAAGTATTTACCTAGAACAACTAATGTGACGTTGGTTGTTGTGACATTACTAATGTAAGGAAACGCGGCAGCTGTGTTGGGCACAGTGCCGCGTTCTTCAGACTTGGAAGGATTTTTTTATACTTTATAAATAGATTAGAATTTTTATTTGTATAAAATTAATTTTACAAATTTAATGTAAATAGTCTGTCCCGGTAGCTCAGTGGTAAAGGCGGCACTCTGTGAATCCAGAAGTTCCAGAGGTCTTGGGATCGAAACCCAGCCGGGACATGATATGTTATACTCCCCTTTGGGATTTTTACCACATAATATGTCTTGGGCTTACTGCTGGAATAATGGGACTTTAATAGTCCTTATCGGGCAGTATAAAAAAGGCGATATTATTATTATTATTATAAATAGATAAAGTAAATTTTTACTTTATAAATAGATAAATGTATATAGGAAATACACATGTGACATTTGTGTGTAACACGTTTCCCATCCCCCCAGGTAACCGTCCTGAGCACGGACCCTGAGAAGCAGCCCCTCCCCAACAGGACCACCTACACCCTGGAGAACTCCTATGAGGGGAGCGAGTATGACGGCATCGACCTGGGAAACATCAAAACCTTCTGGTCCGGGGGCGCCACCCAGAGCTACAAAGACATGTGGGACTGGGACCTCATGAACTGCGACCAGCAGAAGAAATCCAACGGACTCAAACGATTCATGGCGGAGTTTGTGCAACGCGCCCCCAAGGTGGATCTCATTATACGAGACGGAGCAGGTGAGGCCTGGTGGAAAATGTTTGAGGACCTTGATTTCCTCTCAATTCTAGGATGATGTGATGAAAATCTCATACATAATAGTACTTCTGAGTTTCACTCATGTGTAAAAGAACATTATTTTCTTATTTCAAGTGATAAAACCTGGATGACTATAGATTTAGAAATACACGGTAAACTTTTGCTTGAAAAATGTAAATAAATGTTTAGGATTCTGCGATCACATTTAGGCGATGACGGTAAACATACAACTGAGAAACCACAAGTTTCTCAAGATGTTGTTTTAGCTACAAAAAAATAAACATTGCCAAGATAGGTGGGTAGTAGGTACCTACTAAAAAAGTATTCACATGTTCAATTTGATTCTACCGCTTAGGTAATAATTATTCAGTAATTACTTAAAACTACCAGCCTAGACCTAGGTCATTATCAATAAATACCCAGTCTTAATTACAACAGCAATAGCTCCAGGGGGTGATTATGGATTCAAACATTCTAGAGACAGGCACTATTTCTGTACCCGTAGCTCAGTGGTAAAGGCGGCACTCAGTTAATCCAGAGATTCCAGGGATCGCGGGCTCGAAACCCATGCGGGACATGACAAGTTTTCTATCCATTTGGGATTTTTACCGCGTAATAATACGTCTTGGGCTTACTGCTGGAGTAGTAGGGCTTAATAGTATTAATCGGGCAGTATAAATAAAGCGATATTATTATTATTTCCTTGCACGGAGCTCAGGTGAAAGTTATCTAGAAGATTCTTGAAACACGACGCTAGAATCTAGATGCCCAAGATGGAAAAAGAACAAGTAACAAGTTAGGCATAAGAAGTGTATTGTATCGAAAGTAAGTTGAAGAAGTTTCTCTGTTACTAAGAGGGCAAAGCGAACACAGTAGCTATGCTGTACTGGTTAGATAGATTGCATTTCTTGACACCGAGTTTTGATTTAAAAAAATCTCAACGAGACCGGATTATTGCCTTGAGCAATCTCTACCATCAAACCAATAATATTAATATTACGGCAAGCTCTACCATCCAACCAATAATAGTAATATTTATAAGGGCAATCTCTACCATCAAACCAATAATATTAATATTTAGGGCAAGCTCTACCATCCAACCAATAATATCAATATTTCAGGCAATCTCTACCATCCAACCAATAATATCAATATTTCAGGCAATCTCTACCATCCAACCAATAATATCAATATTTCAGGCAATCTCTACCATCCAACCAATAATATTAATATTTAGGGCAAAATATACCATCAAACCAATAATATTATTATCTAGGGCAATCTGTACCATCCAACCAATAGTACTAATATGTAGGGCAATCTCTACCATCCAACCAATAACATTAATATTTATCATTCACCGTTTTCCAATCTTCACAGGAAGCGAATGTTTCCTCGGGCTTGTGCACCTCCTCAAGAACCCCCCGGTCATATCGGCCACCCCCTTCCCTAACTACGAGCCTACCGGGGTGTTTGTGGGTAACTATGACAACCCCGCCTATGTGCCCCACGCTCTGAGTGGCTATTCCGACCGGATGAACTTCCGGCAACGGGCCCATAACATCTACATTGGTAAGGAACCGAGTTACCGAATCTACTAGGTAACAAGTTTTATGTATTGACATTTTCCATCTGTGAAAGCTAGCGTCAATAGCACGTTAAACACGTGCAGTAGCTAGCTGTAAGAACTCTAGTTCAAGCAAGGTTCAGTCAGTGAGGTCGGGACACAAAAAACGAATCTGTTTTTGTTTAAAATATCTAGGTCATTCAAAACGGTGGTTTTACCATTCATTTGCTGGAAACTGACAAACGAGGTACCATCGTTAACCTCACGCAGACTGAGTTGGGTAGGGAACAGTCACCAGTATCACGAGGGTTCAAGTTTAAGTAGTCATCCACCAAGTCTTCACCTCGCAGGACGTTAAACTTCAGTGATCAGTCGAGAACTGGTATATTTTACGTGCTAGCGACGCGCCGCGCAACGTTGGCTTCAAACGTATTGTAGTTATTTCCTTAATTTTACAAGACCATTATGAAAAATAACACCACTTCTTCTCCTTTCTCAGGTCTCTACTTCAGTCTGATGCGTCGCTACTATTATCTGCCAAAAGCGGATCGTATATCGCGGGAAATGTTCGGCACCGATGCTCCCCATGTCCAATACCTGGATGATCAGATCCAGCTGTCATTCGTGAACTATCACCCGGTCCTGGACTATGCCAAGCCCTTGGTGCCAGCCCTGATCCCTGTGCCGGGGCTGCAGCTAAAGGAACCCGCGCCACTCCCACAGGCAAGATCAAATCACTTATAAAACCCAAACCGTAGAGGTGGACTACCTGGTAATGCTACCTGCATGTTAGGTACATTGCCTCATGCAAGTGGAATGGATCAAGTCTATCTCCTGTGATTTTAAAATTGATCAATTTAATAAATAAATAAACTGTTTTTTCCGCACAGTTAGTTTAAAATCAGCTAGTAGTGACAGCAGCAGAATACAGGGTGATCGAAACCACCCAGCCACTATCTTTTTCTCGAGAACGGTTTGAGTTAGGATCTTGAAACAAAAAAATGGTCCCCAATATGAAGTCTGAAGTTTCATGGGAAAACATTTTGAACCTCCGCCCACCGCCCTTAAGGGCGTTTTCAGGGGGGCACATGTCTGTTTCTCCCGAATTTTAAATGGAATGCATATTTTTTTATTTTACTTTCAAAACATGCAAAGCGAGTTAGTAACATTAGTAAAAAGAAAAAAAATATTCCTTGGTTCGAGTCCCGAAAAAACACGGTTTTTAGAAGAAAATAGGCCCAGGTTGCGGAAGTCATTACGGGCACCCGGTAAACGTTGTAACAAAATTAAAAATGTCAAAAGATAGGTAAAGTTCTCTTCTTTAATTTGATGTACTTGTTTTTATTCATTAAGGAAGTCATAGGTCCTTAAATTGGTCATAAACTTTTTTCAGTTTCAAGAGACCAAAAGTCCAGAAATTTAAATTTGACCCCCTATTTTTTTTTCTTTTAAATAAGAGAAGAAAATTATTCGCATACAATGCAAAAAAATGAACTTTCTGCGATTTTTTTTCCTTAAAATGGCAGACGAATAACCTCTGAAATGCGTTCATTTCCGTGCGCGTGAGTCACCACACGAGTCCGTGCCTGAAGTTTGTATGTACGATGTAGGTAATTCACTTCTACAGATGATCAAAAACACCACCCTCTGCTGTAGTTCATTTCCTGAGTCTGCCAGGAAAGGTGGCATGAACTCTGTCTAGCTCCTCAAGTGTGATGTTGCGGCAGATCTCAATGATGCGCAGCTTCACATTTTCCACATCTGTTGGTTCGGTATGCTTAATATTTCACATTTTCCCACAGGTAGAAATTCCTGACGGTGAGGTCCGGGGTGCGGAGGGTATAAGAGTTTGGTCCTCCTCTACCGATCCATCTCTGAGGGAACATTCGATCAAGTTGTTCTCACACCCTCAGATAAAAATGGGTGGGGCCTCGTCTTTTTGGAACAACATTGTATCTTTAATGTTGGTTTTAAGTTCAAATGAAGTTTAATTACTTTACTCCCATCAGCTTTCCGTCGATGAAGTATGGTCCAAAAATCCTAGTGCACCGCATCAAACATTAAGACTCCATACATGCTAGCCATCAACTTCTTTCATCCAATGAGGGTTCCGTACATACAAACTTCAGGCACGGACTCGTGTGATGACTCACGCGCACGGAAATGAACGCATTTCAGAGGTTATTCGTCTGCCATTTTAAGGAAAAAAAATCGCAGAAAGTTCATTTTTTTTGCATTGTATGTTAATAGTTTTCTTCTTTTATTTAAAAGAAAAAAAAATAGGGGGTCGAATTTAACTTTCTGGACTTTTGGTCTTTTGAAACTGAAAAAAGTTTATGACCAATTTAAGGACCTATGACTTCCTTAATGAATAAAAACAAGTACATCTAAATCAAAGAAGAGAACTTTACCTATCTTTTGACATTTTTAATTTTGTTACAACGTTTACCGGGTGCCCGTAATGACTTCCGCAACCTGGGCCTATTTTCTTCTAAAAAACGTGTTTTTTTCGGTACTCGAACCAAGGAATATTTTTTTTCTTTTTACTAATGTTACTAACTCGCTTTGCATGTTTTGAAAGTAAAATAAAAAAATATGCATTCCATTTAAAATTCGGGAGAAACGGACATGTGCCCCCCTGAAAACGCCCATAGAGGTGGTGGGCGGAGGTTCAAAATATTTTCCCATGAAACTTCAGACTTCATATTGGGGACCATTTTTTTGTTTCAAGATCCTAACTCAAACCGTTCTCGAGAAAAAGATAGTGGCTGGGTGGTTTCGATCACCCTGTATATAGTTTTAGTTTTAGTTTTACGCTTTAGTTTTACGTTTTAGATATAGGTTAGGGAAACTTGTAAAATGGGTATCTCCCGTCAACTCATAAATAATAATAATAATATAGCTTATAGCTAAATGTATTTAAGTCAAATCGCTGGAATCATTCAGATAATTGTCTATACATTTATTTAAATCTTCAAAAAGAGGTGGACTCACTAGTTTCCAAACTCAAAAATTGCTAAAACGACACACTTGAAAACACTATGTAGGTACAAAATAAAAAGGTTAAGAATACTGGTGTGAACATCACGACTTTCTATTACAATTGAGGAAGATATAACACATTCTCAGGTTAAATTTTCAAAAAGTTCTAAAATTTATATTAAAAGTATTGAAAATATGTGTAAAATTACCATTTAAAATAATATTGTCACATAAAAAATTCCATATCTCTCATCGTTTACGAGATTTTTGCATAAATTCTATTATTGTAAAAAAAATTTACCCACGCACGGTCTTCTGGGTAAAATAATGTCAAAAATTGATATTCAAAATATGTGTTACATCACCATTAAAGACGATTTTATTCTATTAGTTTTTTTGATAACGGTTTATGGGATATTTGAATTATTATTATTTCTCGAGATATAACCAAAACAAGATGGCTGATTTTCAGGAAATTGTTCCGGGTGAGTTCCTTTAGGGCCCTGCAGCGAAATACCAAATTTCATCGCTCTTTTACTTACGGTTCTTGAGATATTTTGTATATACACACAGATACATACGAACGGACCGTTTGATAAAAATTACTTTTTTGAAATTAGGAGATACTGATTCATCCAGGAATGTTATCAGCTCAATTTGTTTGTTACCGACCGAAAACAATACTTTCCCAACATTATAAGTAATGGAAAATATAAATAAGTTAGTATTTATATTTTCCATTGCTTATAATGTTGGGAAAGTATTGTTTTCGGTCGGTAACAAACAAACCATGCATTCACTCTGTTGTCGCAAAGGTTTTTTGTCCGTAGACTCTAAAAGTTTCAAGAGAAACCTTCAAATTATTGGGGTAGTCGGGCGATTCCTAGGTATTGGCATCACGAAGATACAGTGTTCATCGTGTCAGTAATTGAATCAATTTCTAGTTTGCGTTTTTCTATATTTTCAGCTGTTCTAGAGATACGGGGGGGGACTTTATGTACACCCTGTATTAATGACGCATGTTGATTTCGTTTCATAGGACATTCAAAGTTTCCTAGATGGCGCTAAGGACGGCGCTATTGTTTTCACCTTCGGCTCTAGTTATCTCACCAAGAATATGAGCCCGAAGTACCGGGCGATGTTCTTCGAGGTCTTCGCAGGCATGAAACAGCGCGTGATCTGGAAATGGGAGTTGGAGATCCCGGCTGATAAACCAGACAACGTGATGTTGGCGCGGTGGCTACCTCAGTCTGATATATTAGGTAAGACTTTCTCAAAGAACAATTGATTCCTAGCGCCCCTTGCAGCATGGATGAGTGTGTGTCCGCTCTTTCAACTTTTGTTTGAGGGGATACACACACAACCACTCATACTAATATTCACTTTTTTTCTTTCCATCTCATCCATGTCTCTCCTCATTTTCACCTCATTCCATCTTCCCTCCCTAATATGCATGAGTTTTAAATATTATAGTTAATTAGAATTAGTCTTAATTTAGTCTTAATCTAAATTAGTTTTAATCTAGCAGTAAGAAAATTGTTCACACCGAAAGGTAAAATAACAATAAATTTTTTTAATTCAATTCAATTCAACTTTTCAATGTTTCCTAATCAACCGATCTTCTTAAAATTTAATTTTTTCCTACATTCTAGATTCTACAAAAATATATGTATGTACGAATTTCTTTGTGGTGAAGCACAAGGCCTCTTCACAATTTTTGTGGGTAGCGCAGCATTACTAAGAGCCTCCTTTACATTTCGAATTATTCTATTACATTAATTTCTTTTTACTCTGGTAATGCCGCCACAGGTCGTTACTCATACAAGTAACTACGAACATCCAAGTACAGAGCAGAAAAATTCCTGCCCCGCTGGGGATCGAGCCCAGGTCACCGTGCGTGCAATGCCCAGCGCGCTAACTCACTCTGCCACGGTGACTACAGATTCTACAAAAATATATGTATCGTAGACCTCATTTTTGAACCTTTTTTCCAAAATTTTGGATTCTAATCATAATTAATTAAAAATGATTATTAATAGCCTATGTAAAACGGTAATACGCATATACATACAAATTTCATCAAATTCGGGTGTACCGTTCACGAGATATAAGCGTATAAGTAAATAATTAGTGGTCAGGCGCATGGTCTGTATCACCAAGAACCGCTAGTGCGAAGTTGATTAATTTAAAATGGGACCTTCTACACACCGACTCCTATATGTGAACAAAATCTCATCGAAATCCGTTGAGTAGTTTCCGAATTTACGAGTTAAGGAATATTTTCAACAGACAGACAGAGAGACAGTCCGAAAGACAGACATAAAACCAAAGTTGCTCAGGAGGTTATGAAACGTCCAGAACAATTGAAATCGGAGCAAAAACTATTTTATTTTTTACAAAAACGAACACAATTTCAAATATTGGAAATTTCTCGGATGTAAAACTAATGATGTTGTTGTAAACAGCTTGGCTACAGCTGGGGGCAGTGATGGTCTCCAGCCAACTTAACAGGAAAAGTTGGCTCATTCTGAACCACATATTTCTAAGTGCGATCAACCATTGTGAGAACTTGCGGGCTATTCTTTTTTAAGCCATTAAATCCTTGGAAAACTCCAAGGTAGCCTGGCTTGATAGGGGTGGTCCGTTCTCTGATTATATTCCTCTAGCAAGATACTGGTCTTTTCCCTGTTTAACACATTCAGCGCCACGTGCACAGTATAGTGTGCACGAGTGTTTTCTACAGTGGACCGCGTGTACACTATGCTGTACACCTCACCCTGTCACTTTCAGAAACCGATACTCTTTATAGTGTACACGCTACTGTGTATTTCTTATGGGGATTCGGTTGTCGTGGTCCGTGGAAGTTTTTTGGTTTTTATGGACCAGAAAAATATCTATCTGGTGACTTTTTATGGCTGTTTGAGTCTACCTACATCTTTTTTCACACAAAATAAGAAGAGAAGTTTGGTCCACTGAGCCATATTACCAAAAAAAAACCCTGAATGTGTTAAGTCCCCCAGCCAAACTTATCTAACATGTTGACTTGACAAAAAGTTCACCTCTTGGTTCAGGTCATCACCACACGGTGGCGTTCATCTCTCACTGCGGCCAGGCAGGCACCCAGGAGGCCATCTACCACGCCGTGCCCGTGCTGGCCATCCCCTTCGTCCTGGACCAGAACATTCTGGCCCACAAGCTGGAGGGCCGCGGGGCCGCCGTGGTGATGGAGTACGATGAGCTTACGGCCCCCCGCGTTAGGGCGGCCCTGGACAAGCTGATACAGCCTCAATATGGGTGAGTAAAATAATAATATCGCCTTATTTATACTACCCGATTAGGACTATTAAGTCCCATTATTCCAGCAGTAAGCCCAAGACGTATTATTATGTGGTAAAAATCCCAAATGGGAGGATAACTAAAATCCCCATATTCAGCGTCCCAGGCATTTACCTTTGATCATTTACCTACAGCCCGACACAATTTTTTTATATAGTGGGCTATAGTAATGTGTAAATTAAATTAATATACCACCGGAGGTTGGTACCTAAAAAATATAAAAAATAGAATTCTTATCCGATTGACTTGATTTTTTGTACGGCGTCTCCGATTGCTGTACTTTTTTGGTGAGTATTTGACAATTTTTACCAGATAAGGGACGCAGTTGTGGAGGGGCAACTTCGTTAAAACTTCGCAGCAAAAAAGCATAATAATATAATAATGGCAGATAACACCCAAAAAAAGTCAATCGGATAAGAATTCCATTTTTAGGTAATGGTAGATACCACCTGTGGGTGGACTAACTACGTTAGTGTCCATTTCTGACCCTATACATCTCTGTGTCATCCCTCACCCAGGTACAAGCAGCGTATGGCGAAACTCTCGGAAGCATTTCGTGACACTCCGGAGAAAAGCTCGGACAAGATCGTGTTCTGGGTGAACTACATTCTCAAGCATGGCGGCGCTCACCTGATCCCCGTGTCCAAACGGTTGAGTGTGATTCAGTATTATCTGCTAGATGTGGCGGCGTGTGTGGTGTTCACACCCATTGCTTTGTTCTATCTAACTAGGGTATGTTTTGGCTGGTGAAACGATGATGTCTTTGTATTTTACACATAGACTCTTTAGAGCAGTGGTTCCCAACTGGTGGTCGCGACCCATGGGTCCGAGAAGGTTTCAAGTGGGTCGCCAGAAGGTTTCATGGGTCTTCGCAAGGTCTTTGTTCTTATGCAGAAAAAATTTAAAAGTTTTCTGATTCGTAAAAATGTTAAATAAAAATCCAATGGCGCTCTTTATTGAAAAAAAAAAAAAAAATTGTTTACAAAATGTACCCTTAGACTTTCGAGGGCTTAATTATTATACCTAATATGAATCAATGACACAGACGCAGTAAAACGGCTCGTTCGAAATCCATTTTCAATATCGTGCAAAGATATACAAAGCAATCTCGAAGAAGAACTTATTGAACTTCAAAATTATAGTTCTCTGAAGGACTGCTATGAATCTACCAACCTAGAAGAATTTTGTATCAAAGCTTGTGGATATTCAAGAATTAGAAATCTTGCCCTTCCAATTTTAGTACTATTTTCGACAACCTATATGTGTGAACAAGGTTTCCCCTCTTTACTCACCCTGAAATCTAAGCAAAGGAACCGACTGGACGCCACCTGTGATATGCGTGTATCATTGAGTAAAAATATACAACCTCAAATCAATGAGCTTGTGAAGGCCAGTCGGCCAAATGTGTCCCATTGAAAGACTCCACCAGCCTACTTTTTTAAAAATTATTTTACGTTATTTACTTTTTTATTAACTCATTATCCTTCTTTTTTTTTTTTTTTTAAGCTTTATTAGGAGGACAAACAGGCAACAGTATAAAATTAAGAAAAGAGAGAAGAAAAAAGAACAAACAAATGACAAAACAAATAAGTAAAAAAGAAAAGAAAATAACAATAATGTCCTACCTAAAGGGCGGGGTTATTGCCTGTGGCAATCTCTTCTTGAGAAAAATCCGCCAAGGGCTGGAATCAAACTCGTAACCTCGGGGTTCAAAGTCAGGAGTGCTACCTCTGAGCCACCAGCCCACTTTTTTTTTTCTTTTTTCCTAATTTTGTTAATTAATAGAATGTTTAACAATTAATAAATTTTTATTGTTTGCCTCTTAATAAAATGATTAATTATTTTTTGTTGTTTTTTTTCTCAAACCAATACCTTTTAGAATTTTAGATTAAGAAAGATTGAAAAAAGCAACTACGAAAGAGGAAGGGGTGAATACACATTTGGTGGGTCGCGGGTCTCAGAAATTTAGAAAAGTGGGTCGCAGTGGAAGTTGAGTTGGGAACCACTGCTTTAGAGGAATGTAACCACCAGGCACCAGGTAACCATCAGCAATGTTTCTACTCATTCCCCCCTCGAGCTTCTACTGGATTCAGCAGGTATGAAAACGTACCCGTCGTGACATGACCATGCAGTTAAAAGCTACGTTAAATCCAAATTAAAAAAAAGGTGGTTGCTCAGTGCACACTCACCCATCACGAGCAAAAATTACCCAGTTCAAGCCCATAGAATAGCTTCTATGCTTCCTCATCTACATAAAACTGCCTAAACATGTATTATGTGTTCTGTTGTCTAAAAGATGAAAGTGATTCACTAGTATGTATAAAATATTTTTACTTTCCTCATCTTATAATAAGGAAAGTATGTATTGTATTCGTCGAAAATTTGACCTACCCAGTTTTTCACTTTCATGGCCTCAGGATACCAAAAAAGTTATTTTCGGCCACTGGTCCGTGTGTCTGTGTTTGAAGAAGATATCTCGAGAACGGTAAGAGCTGGAGACTTAAAATAATGAAAGTCGTGTGGTGTTTTTGCCAAGGAGTACTTGAATAGTATTTGCTGAGGAACTGTTAATTATTTGTAAATGTTATATATTTTAATTGTATTAAATTGTTATTAAATTTGAGATCATTAAAATTGATTTAATTTACTTTACCGTTACATTACTTCCGAAAACTTTTATACTTGCAAATAAGTACTGAAAAGCGAACATATTATGTAAGCAACAAATAAGTCAACAACTTTTTATACTTTTTTTTATTAATTGACAACAGTGGTTTCTTTGTGTTATGGTGACTCAAGTTTAGTGAGTAGCACAGTATTTATTATCAGCTTTAGGATTTGAACCTGGGACCTTCCGCATGGCAAGCGAGTATCTTACTAATCGTGGTTAGCCCCGGTACCACGTGGAATAATCTAACCATGTTATTAAATGTAAGCAGCCTCTACGAAGTCCCGAAAATCGTCTTATATCTAGGTGTAGGGACTATGGTCCAGGGTATTTTATTTATTTAGAAACTCTTTATTAGTAGAACATATATACAGACAAATAATGTTAAAATTAAATATAAAAATTGACAATATTAATAATATAAACAAGAAAAAAAATTAAAAAAATATATACATACGTCCTAACTAAAGGGCAGGGTTATTGCCTATGGCAATCTCTTCCACCCAACCCTTGACTTTGGTCTAGGGTCCAGGGTCTAGAGTCCTCGTTGTGGGCGCCTACCTACTCTATGAATGGAATGGAAAGGCAGTGACTCAAAGGCAGTAAAAGATTACAAAACAATTGTAATTAAAAATTAATATTAATCTTTATTTCTTTTTGTACATACTTCTAAGTTGTTTTTTTTAATTTATTGTTACTTTTTTTGTTGTTGTGTTGATGATTGTTTTGTAAAAAAAATAAAGTGTAAATAAATCAATCAATAAATAAATAAATAAATAAATAAAGTGTAAATAAATAAATAAATAAATAAATAAATAAATAAATAAATAAATAAATAAACTCACCAGACCGCGTTGAAAGCGTCGACCAGCGCGATGGAGTTGACGCAGTCCTTCCTCCTCAGCTGCAGCCTCACCCCCCCGGGGTGCATAATCTCCCGGCGCAGCTGCAGCACCTGCTGCTCCCGTAGGGTGAGGCGCGAGGGGTTGACTAGGGGGGCGTCGGGGGGGGAGGACTGAGGGGGGGCCAGGGCGGGCGTGGGCCCGGCCTGGGGAAGAGAAACGGCTCTTAGAGATAACAAGACTTTTCAAAAATTGTTGACTATAATATGTTGAACCTCGGATAATCAAGGCCCGAGTTATATCAACTTCTTGCTTATGGTGAAATGACAAACGAGGCCGAGCAATTTACATAAACCTCCCTAGGGGGGGGGGGGTAAAATTGAGATAGGGGGGTGGAAGTGGGGCCAAAAGATAGAGGAGCTCGAAGCGCATCTTTTGACTATAATATGTTGAGCCTCAGATAAACGAGGCCCAAGTTATATCCAATTCTTGCTTGTTGGAATTTGTACTGGTTTTTCTTACTACTTATACGCTTTGAAATGTTCTATGATCTTTATATATGAAATTTGTACTTATAATTAGTTATGAAATAAAGCCAACCCTAACAAGCAAGTTAGCTTGCAGTTCCCCAAGGTTTTAATGACTTATATTAAAGAAAAAGTCCTCATGATGGTTGATCGCACATACAATAAAATTATGTTCTTCAGAACGATCCAACTTTTCAACTAAAGCTGTAACACTCCCACAGCTGTAGCCAGGCTGGCTACCAGCAACAACAACTTTTTTTTTTTTAATTTAATTTTTTTAAAAAGGTAAGTGTGCCCCGAAACCGCTGTCGCATTAGTTCAGGGCACTTTACCTTTACATCCATGCCATTCCGGAAACAGAAAATTTCGGTCAGAAATTTCCGCTCCGGCCGGGATTCGAACCCGCAACCTCCGGGTCAGTAACCAATGCTCTTAACCACTGAGCCACGGAGGTCGGCTCTAACAACAACAACAACAGAGCAACAACAACTAAAACATAAGAAAGGCACTCACATGTCTGGCAGGCACGGGCTGCTGTTGGCTCCTCTGAGACACGGCCCTGATCCTGTCGGCAGGGACATGGGGCAGGTGCCCACTGGTCTCCGAATTCGACGCGCTGCGCCTCCGAGGTCTGTTGGGCTGAGGGTTCACCGTGACGGGTCGACTGCGCGCACTGCTTTTCACCTGGAAGTGGTAATTCATATACCCTCTTCTTACCCAATGTACATGGAAATGCACATTTTTTTTTGTAATGCCATCCTCCCAAGCAAATTTTTTACTGTAACTGTTCGCGCCAATGTAACCACAAAAAGTAATCTGTGTTGATTAAAAACTTCTCTGTGTAGGATTCGTTCACATTGACTATCAAAACTCGTAAACATTAATTGTGCATTTAGATGCACATGGGGCGTTATCACTACAAAAAAACTTGACTCGGGAAGATACCATTACATTCTCAGTGTGCATTTAGATGTACTTTGGGGTGATAACACTACAAAACAAAAATAGTGGTTGGGTAGGAAGAGGTTAGACCTATCAAAGAAGAGAAGTTCTTTTCAACCATATCTATTTTTAAGCGAAATCAACTCACTGATTGGCAAACTGATTCACTCATCTCCGTGGAAACAATAACGAGGAAACTGGAATATAATGTTGCACAAAGGTTTACTTTCTCCAAAGTAATTGAATTAACGGAAGACTCGAAAAATTGGTCGCATGTGCTGAAACAATTTTTCGTCAATTAACGTCTAAAGCTCAATTAACGTTACGCTAGCTTTGACTGCCTAAAGTCTCTAATAAAGAACTAACCTGGTTATTAGTGGTGGTGCTATTGGCCTCCCCGTTGCTGCCAGTTGTAGAATCTGACGGAGGAAACAGATGCTCGTACAAGTTGGCGTGACCATTACTAGTGACGTCACAGCTTGGTGGTACTTCATTGGAAGTGGAGTTCCTTCTAGGACGAGAGGGGGAGGAGGGGGTTGCTTTGTTGAGAATAATAGGAGGAGAAATGGATTTTGGATGAGCGAGAGGGGAAGGTACTGACTTGGGATTAGAGAGAGGGGCCGCTGCGATTGGTTTAGCATTCGCATGAGGGGGTGGGGTGGGTTTAGCATTAGAGGAGGGCGATGCGGAGGGTATGGAAGACAGTGGAGGAGGTGCAGGGGAAGACGCATTTACACGCGGGTGAGACACGCCACTGTTGGAAGAAACCGGTGGCGGTTGAACCAACACAGTAGAAGCCATGGAGACACTGGTAGCTGTTCGGTTGTTGTGCGGCGGTTGGCTTGATGTGACACTTGGCCTGCTGAGACCAGACGTTGCAGAGACACTTGAGGGAGTATTAGAAAGGGACAAGCACGTGGTACTTGCATTTTGAGTTATCACATTGACGCTCGAGGAATGAGTGGCTGGTTTGGCCGAGCCCACTGGATGGCTCGACGACTTGACGTTCACCTGAGAACTGACATTGCTTGATTTACTGGCAGAGACGACAGGATGACTGGAGATGGACACTTGACTAATGGAAGAGCAACTCACTGGAACAGGTAAAGGACTCCTTGGTTTACTAACTGATTCTACAGATGGCAGAGGTGTTTTACTGGGATGAACAACACGAGAGAGCTGTCTAACGGGCGGTGGGGGTACGATGTTGATCTGGGAGTCACTGGACACGGACACGGCATGACTAGCACTCTTCCTCGCTGGGCCCGCGTCTTCGCGACAGTCCCACACTTGCAAATCTTCCTCTCGACAGTCCCATACTTTCACTTCTCCCTCGCGGCAGTTCCACAGTTTCACGTCTTCCTCCCGACAATCCCATACTGTCCCGGGAAGCTCAGTCCCCGCTGCCTTGGTCTCTGACTGAGGAGCGAATGGGTCAGTCGCCCGCGGGGCGGCACTGCCTGGGCGGGGGGCGAAGGGGTCTACTGCTGAGGTACCCGCGCCGCCCGGGGGCAAAGGGGCGAAGGGATCACAGGGCCCGGCGGTGAGGCCGCTCAAAGGGTTTATGAACCGCGCGATGGAACCTGGTAGTCCCGGCGTGGCGGGGGGAGTGAAGAATACTTCAGTCTCCTCCCCTGCGGGCGACAGGGCTTCATTCACGAAGGCGAAATTGAACACAGAGTCTTCTCGCGACGTGCCAGGCTGGTTGATCATCGGATTGTTAGCCAAACTTGCTGCATTGTGGTGTGGGACATTGCTTTGAGAGGAAGACGGAGGTGGGAGATGTGATGGTTGTGAATAGTTGGAGTGGTTTGAGGATTGCTGATTGTTGCTGGGCAGGTGGGAAGAGGAGGAGGGAAGGTCTGAAGCAGCGTTGACTTCTATCACAGTCACGTTGTGGGGTACAGGGGAGGGGAGGAAGACGAAGGTGAAGGGGAGGAGGGAGGGGGAGGGAGTTCAGAGGGGGGGTCATTGAGGGACGATATGCGAGACACGAGACGTTGCAAGCCCCTGTGGATAGGAATAAAAATTCTAATTGAGAAGCTAGCTATGAAAACAAATAAAATTATTGCAGTTTCACCTGTGCAAGGACATAGATATGTAATTGAGTAGCTATGTATTATGTGTAGAAGGTATTTTTTACCTTGAACTTTAGAGATGCATGTAAGGAACTAAAATGTTGATAGAAATCAAGATGAAACGGCGACGTCATCAGACATCAGCGTATTTATTACTACCTACTTTATATAAAATGTAAAAAATAAAATCTCCAAAAGTATTATTTTTCATAAATATTGCTCAAAACTGGATATAATTATTTATTTCAATCGACCTCAGTAGCTTGATCGATAACGGTCGCTGGTTCAAGTCCTGGTTTCAGCGTGGATTTAGTAAAGCGAGTTTGAGTAGTTGTGACATCACTAAAAAGTGATTGACACAAATATGATAACTTAACTTAAACCTAATAATTTATTTCAATCCCTTAATAAACATAGAATGACGATTTTTTTATTGAATCTTTTTTGTTTTCCGAAAGTTATCCTGATGCTAAGCTATTTCTTACGTATATTATAATTATGAAAGCTTACCTAGTATATTCTGATGACTCCGTGGAGGGTGCAATCATTCCCATCTGAACTGGAGACAAGACAGATGCTGCCGAAGCTGGATGATTTCGATCACTATGGCTGTCTGTAAACGAGGAGAAAAAAATGTTCTATACCAAGAGCCCACATAAATCATGTCTCTGATCAGAAACCCTTACTTGCAAAGCTGGCTATTCCTGGCCCCTCTCAGGCTGGGTGAGGTAAATTTGAGTAGCTGGTTTGTGAGTTTCCAGCAAATGGAGGGTAACATCCCATCATGATTTATGACCATGCAGTGAAAAGTGACATTTTAAAAAAAAAAAAACAAAAAAACAAAAAACAAAAAAACATAACAGAAGAATTTCATCATCAACTTAATGGACAAGTCCCACTTGTCTTTTTTTTTCTTCTTCTTCTTTTGTGAGAAATATAGGGACCCTAAGCATTGTCCAAAGCACTTAGCAACACACCATGCATTGGTAGTAATGTATTTAAGGCAGTAGTTCATTAATCTAGATAGGGCAGGGTTCCATTGGTTCGAATCGCACCCAATAATCCATGATTTTTTCCTCATTTATTTGAGTTTGTGACCACATAATAAGACTCTGAAGGTATTATTGGTAGAAAATGCTCAGAGCATTAACCTTGCCTGATGCGTACCTTCCACTAAAGATTACTGTTATTATTGTCTCCTACCTGAGTGCAAGACTGGTTCTACTCCAGGCAGGAGGCTGGCAGGTCCCAGGGGTGGAAGTGGTAGGGGGGAGTTTGGGTCCCGGGTGGGGAGTAGGGGGGGTCTCTGCTCCGGCATCTTGGAGTAATGGTTCTCTTTGGGTGAGAGAATACGCATCTCCCGGAGCTTACCTGTGATGCTCTCTACCCACTCCATCATCTGGTCCCTGGCAGAGGTGAAAACAAACAAGAGATTAAACTTGACCCAATATTATTACCTTCATTTTGACTCACTTTTCTGTACTTTACGAATTTATAAATTATAAAATTAGTTTTTAAAATCGCAAAGAAATAGGTTTAGGAAAAGGTTGAGTGAAAAAAAAGAATTTGAAAGATTTTATTTATGACAACTATACCTAGAGAAATGAATCAATTAACAATTTGTTGACTTAATTGTGAGCATAATCATTAAATGAAGGTTTATTGATAAAAAAAAAAAAAAAAAAAAAAAAAAAAAAAAAAAAAACAATATTAACATAAAATAGCTACAGAAATAACCAACTAGCCAGCATCAATGGCGTGTTGAATACACCAGTCCTTGTTAAGCAACTTCCAGTGGAGTTAAGATTTGGATGGTTGACCATTTAAATTCAAACACCCATCGTGCTGGCTATTCCTAGCCCAACTCAGGCTTGGTGGGGTTAATTTGAGTAGCTAAAAAAAAAAACAAAACACTATGATTAGGCAGATGCTGATTAAAGTTTAGGACATAACTATTGTGTCTTCTTGCTTGAAATTGATTAGGTCAATATTTTAATGGATGAGTGTTTGAAAGCAAGGACAAAGAGGAGAGGGGAGGAGGTCACAGTCATCTATCTTATAAAGAAAAGATATATCTTTTTTACTTTTTTCAATATCACCAAATTTTTTACTAACCTTAACTTTATTAAATTGAATTAGATACCTTTAAAATTACCAAATCATTGGAAGGTAAAAAATATTAGACACAACAGAAAAACACTATCACAAAATGAACAAGTATAATTGAAACCCAGTAATACAAACTCACCATGATGAAGCTGTGAGTCTCACAAAATCCGACTGCAGTGTAATGACAAATTCAAACTCATCCTCATGTGCACATATTGTAGGAGAGACATGAAGTGTTTGATTCAGAGCCACACTGTTGATTGGTTTGTGAACAGCAGACTGCTCCTGATCCAGATAGAACTCTAGAAATGGATCTACATCATCATGCACACAGAACACCACCCATACCTTCATTCCTCTCTGAAATCAAAGTAATGTTATTGAAACAATGATACTGTTTTATTTACATCTAGATGACATGCCAGATATATGTCTCTGTATGGATCATGCAATAACGTGGGGTCTGCATTCATTAATCACACTTTTGCCCTCTAAACTTCATGATCTACCTTGAGATAAAACATGATATGTATAACAAACATTGTTTTATACTCTGGCCATGTGACAAGGGATTATTGTATAGTTTATATGGAGCCAAAAGCTTCTTCAAATTCAAGGGAATTATTTCTATGAATTTTTCTTCCAAATCACAAATTTCATCTATTTGTGTCTGCAGGAGTGATGATTTAGAAGACTAGATTCTAATTGTGATACATGCCAGATCAGTCATTAACAAGTTAACCACTACGCCAAAAATCATGATCTGCACCACCAGGCTATGAGACTCCATTTGGGATCTCAAGACTACGGCTAAACTTGAGTTTTGAGACTACATATGGGGACTCAGCACTTAGTTGTTTCAAGAAAAAAGTATTGATCAACCAGGCCATGAGATCCAAATTGTGATCTCAGACTTTCCAGAGTCAAAATCAATAAGAATCTATTTAAAATCTATTCAAAAAGCCATGGTGATGGAGATTTGCCTTGTCCTGGTGGTGACAATGGATGAGATTCCAATTCAATTCAATTTAAAATTCCTTCAAGAAAAACAAGAAATCAAGTCACCTTTTTTTTTTTTTTTTTTTTTTTTTAAGTGGGGTTTAACGTCGCTTTGAACTGCCATGGTCATATCACGACGGGGGTTTTACCCTCCATTCGCAGGAAACTCACAAACCTGCTACTCACATTGACCTCACCCAGCCTGAGTGGGGCCGGGAAAAGCCAGCGTCACGAGAATTAGAATTTGAATGGTCACCCATCCAAGTCCTAACCTCGCTGGATGTCTCTTAACTTCGGTGTTCTGAAGGTAACCGGTGTATTCAACATGCCATCGACGCTGGCTTAAGTCACCTTTAATTTAAGAAAATGTAGCTCAAATATCACTGAATATGCAACAGTACATAGATGTGAAAAGTTGTGGAACCTGGCCGGTGGTGTTGGTGGATTTATTTTGCAATAATTCTAATAAAATACTACAATTATTAGAATCAGGCAATTTACCTTTTACCATTTAGTTTATTTAGCTTTTAGCTGGTAAGTTAGCATATAATTAGTTTTGTATTAGTTGTTGTAAGTTTAATAATGTAATCCCACGTTTTATAAAATGGACACGCAAGTTCGTAAAAAAAAAAAATCTCATGGTGGTTGACTTGTTAAAAAAACCTACAATGTAACCACAATTTTGGTTGAAAGTGCTCAATTAGTCAGGTTACAATAATTTACTGTTTTTTGGTTGATTAGCAGAGTGGACTACAAAATATGAGGTTTAATGTTCTGATCATTTAAAAATTTAGAAAAGTACATCAGCAGGGGGGGACATGCTACAATAACATGCTTAATGTGTTTAATAGACATAAAATTATGCAGAGGTAACTTACTTTTATACTGGGCAGAGCTTTTTTCTCTGGCACTGGCAATCTCTTAAGCCAGGCATTCTTATGGATTTCTCTAAAAAGGACAGAACTAGATGGTTGTGTCATGATGAACTACTGTAGGGTTGACACTGAAAAACAAGATATTTATAATTACAATTTGAACATTTATGGTGTTTGAGTATATTTTCCAACATTTGAGATTTAACCCGTTGAAAATAAAAAGATCAGAAAAATTAATCTAATTATACTTTAAGGCACTGCCTGAGACAAACTCTTCGTTGTGCACACATAGGATCTTTTTTATTGTACTTAACACATACTGCGCCATCATATATGGCAATTTCAACAAAGTTGTAGGTGTCATTTTTGAGATATTGTTTGTTGAATTCCTACCTACAATAAATAGGGTTTTTAGTTTCAAATTTTTATTATAGTGCCCTAGACAAACTCTTCGTTGTGCACATATAGGATATTTTTTATTGTACTCAGAACATACTGCGCCACCATATATGGCAATTTCAACAAAGTTGTAGGTGTCATTTTTGAGATTTAACCCGTTGAAAATAAAAAGAGCAGAAAAATTAATCTAATTTTACTTTAAGGCACTGCCTGAGACAAACTCTTCGTTGTGCACAAATAGGATCTTTTTTATTGTACTTAACACATACTGCGCCATCATATATGGCAATTTCAACAAAGTTGTAGGTGTCATTTTTGAGATATTGTTTGTTGAATTCCTACCTACAATAAATAGGGTTTTTAGTTTCAAATTTTTATTATAGTGCCCTAGACAAACTCTTCGTTGTGCACATATAGGATGTTTTTTATTGTACTCAGAACATACTGCGCCACCATATATGGCAATTTCAACAAAGTTGTAGGTGTCATTTTTGAGATTTAACCCGTTGAAAATAAAAAGAGCAGAAAAATTAATCTAATTTTACTTTAAGGCACTGCCTGAGACAAACTCTTCGTTGTGCACAAATAGGATCTTTTTTATTGTACTTAACACATACTGCGCCATCATATATGGCAATTTCAACAAAGTTGTAGGTGTCATTTTTGAGATATTGTTTGTTGAATTCCTACCTACAATAAATAGGGTTTTTAGTTTCAAATTTTTATTATAGTGCCCTAGACAAACTCTTCGTTGTGCACATATAGGATGTTTTTTATTGTACTCAGAACATACTGCGCCACCATATATGGCAATTTCAACAAAGTTGTAGGTGTCATTTTTGAGATTTAACCCGTTGAAAATAAAAAGAGCAGAAAAATTAATCTAATTTTACTTTAAGGCACTGCCTGAGACAAACTCTTCGTTGTGCACAAATAGGATCTTTTTTATTGTACTTAACAGATACTGCGCCATCATATATGGCAATTTCAACAAAGTTGTAGGTGTCATTTTTGAGATATTGTTTGTTGAATTCCTACCTACAATAAGTAGGGTTTTTAGTTTCAAATTTTTACTATAGTGCCCTAGACAAACTCTTCGTTGTGCACACATAGAATCTTTTTTAATGTACTTATCACACACTGAGCCATATTATATGGCAATTTTAACAAAGTTGTAGGCGTCATTTTTGAGATTTAACCGGTTGAAAATAAAAAAGATCAGAAAAAATACTTTAATTAAATTTTAACCCCTTAAAGTACTGTGACTGATATATCAGACGCAACGAAATGTCAAAAAAAGACTCAGTGTCTGATATTTCAGACTCACGTTTTTTCCCATTTCAAATCAAATTCTGACTGAAATATCAGTCCGAGCATAATTGAACGTTTTCTGATAGTTTCTCAAGACTTCAACAGATAGCGCTACATGAATAATTTTGAAAAAAGAAAATCCCCCTCCCCTTGGAATTTCATGTTATCATATTGTCTGATATATCAGTCACAAGGGGTTTTAGATTGATCTAGTAAATTTTGTAAACAAAACTTGAAAAATATTAAAATTCTGTTGTGAAAGTTATTTTTGTAAAGAAAAATGACATATTTTATTGAAATCAGTGGTTTTTCTGGTGTTATCATGAGTATTTACAATGATTTTGATGGTTTATTTTATAAATTTAGTGAAAAATGAAACAGAGAACTTTTTAAACGGTGACTGATATTTCAGTCAAAGAAAATTTTAAAATGGGTCAAATACTTCATTTTTTTTTACAAAATCGTCAAAAACTATGTCTCCGGCAAAAAAAAAAAAATTGAAAAAATATGTTTACTACTCAGCAATAAATTTAGAACAAAATAGCGAAGAAAAAAAAATGGTACTTTGGGGAATATTTCTCAAAATTTATATGGTACCTTAAGGGGTTAAGGCACTGCCCGAGACAAACTCTTCGTTGTGCACATATAGGATCTTTTTTAATGTACTTATCACACACTGAGCCATATTATATGGCAATTTCAACAAAGTTGTAGGTGTCATTTTTGAGATTTAACCCGTTGAAAATAAAAAGAGCAGAAAAATTAATCTAATTATACTTTAAGGCACTGCCTGAGACAAACTCTTCGTTGTGCACACATAGAATCTTTTTTATTGTACTTAACACATACTGCGCCATCATATATGGCAATTTCAACAAAGTTGTAGGTGTCATTTTTGAGATATTGTTTGTTGAATTAATACCTCAAATAAGTAGGGTTTTTAGTTTCAAATTATTATTATAGTGCCCTAGACAAACTCTTCGTTGTGCACACATAGGATCTTTTTTAGTGTACTTAAAACACACTGAGCCATATTATATGGCAATTTCAACGAAGTTGTAGGTGTCATTTTTGAGAGTTAACCGGTTGAAAATAAAAAGATCAGAAAAATTACTCTAATTATACTTTAAGGCACTGCCTGAGACAAACTCTTCGTTGTGCACATATAGGATCTTTTTTAATGTACTTAAGACATACTGCGCCATCATATATGGCAATTTCAACAAAGTTGTAGGTGTCATATTTGAGCTATTGTTTGTTGAATTCCTACCTACAATAAGTAGGGTTTTTAGTTTCAAAATGTTATTGTAGTGCCCTAGACAAACTCTTCGTTGTGCACATATAGGATATTTTTTATTGTACTCAGAACATACTGCGCCACCATACATGGCAATTTCAACGAAGTTGTAGGCGTCATTTTTGAGATTTAACCCGTTGAAAATAAATTGAGCAGAAAAATTAATCTAATTATACTTAAAGGCACTGCCTGAGACAAACTCTTCAATGTGCACACATAGTATCTTTTTTATTGTACTTAACACATACTGCGCCATCATATGGCAATTTCAACAAAGTTGTAGGTGTCATTTTTAAGATTTAACCCGTTGAAAATAAAAAGATCAGAAAAATTACTCTAATTATACTTTAAGTCACTGCCTGAGACAAATTCTTCGTTGTGCAAATGTGCACATATAGGATCTTTTTTAATGTACTTAACACATACTGCGCCATCGTATAAGGCAATTTCAACAAAGTTGTAGGTGTGATTTTTGAGATTTAACCCGTTGAAAATAAAAAGATCAGAAAAATTAATCTAATTATACTTTAAGGCACTGCCTGAGACAAACTCTTCGTTGTGCACACATAGAATCTTTTTTATTGTACTTAACACATACTGCGCCATCATATATGGCAATTTCAACAAAGTTGTAGGTGTCATTTTTGAGATTTAACCCGTTGAAAATAAAAAGAGCAGAAAAATTAATCTAATTATACTTTAAGGCACTGCCTGAGACAAACTCTTCGTTGTGCACACATAGGATCTTTTTTATTGTACTTAACACATACTGCGCCATCATATATGGCAATTTCAACAAAGTTGTAGTGTCATTTTTGAGATATTGTTTGTTGAATTCCTACCTACAATAAGTAGGGTTTTTAGTTTCAAAATTTTATTGTAGTGCCCTAGACAAACTCTTCGTTGTGCACACATAGGATCTTTTTTAATGTACTTAACACACACTGAGCCATATTATATGGTAATTTCAACGAAGTTGTAGGCGTCATTTTTGAGATTTAACCCGTTGAAAATAATAAGAGCAGAAAAATTAATCTAATTATACTTTAAGGCACTGCCTGAGACAAACTCTTCGTTGTGCACACATAGGATCTTTTTTAATGTACTTAACACACACTGAGCCATATTATATGGCAATTTCAACGAAGTTGTAGGCGTCATTTTTGATATTTAACCCGTTGAAAATAATAAGAGCAGAAAAATTAATCTAATTATACTTTAAGGCACTGCCTGAGACAAACTCTTCGTTGTGCACACATAGTATCTTTTTTATTGTACTCAGAACATACTGCGCCACATATATGGCAATTTCAACAAAGTTGTAGGTGTCATTTTTGAGATTTAACCCGTTGAAAAAAAAAGAGCAGAAAAATTAATCTAATTTTACTTTAAAGGCACTGCCTGAGACAAACTCTTCGTTGTGCACAAATAGGATCTTTTTTATTGTACTTAACACATACTGCGCCATCATATATGGCAATTTCAACAAAGTTGTAGGTGTCATTTTTGAGATATTGTTTGTTGAATTCCTCTACAATAAGTAGGGTTTTTTATTCAAATTTTTACTATAGTGCCCTAGACAAGCTCTTCGTTGTGCACACATAGGATCTTTTTTAATGTACTTATCACACACTGAGCCATATATATGGCAATTTTAACAAAGTTGTAGGCGTCATTTTTGAGATTTAACCCGTTGAAAATAAAAAGATCAAAAAATTAATCTAATTATACTTTAAGGCACTGCCTGAGACAAACTCTTCGTTGTGCACACATAGGATCTTTTTTAATGTACTTAACACATACTGCGCCATCATATATGGCAATTTCAACAAAGTTGTAGGTGTCATTTTTGAGATATTGTTTGTTGAATTCCTACCTACAATAAGTAGGGTTTTTAGTTTCAAATTTTTATTTAGTGCCCTAGACAAACTCTTCGTTGTGCACATATAAGATATTTTTTATTGTACTCAGAACATACTGCGCCACATATATGGCAATTTCAACAAAGTTGTAGGTGTCATTTTTGAGATTTAACCCGTTGAAAATAAAAAGACAGAAAAATTAATCTAATTATACTTTAAGGCACTGCCTGAGACAAACTCTTCGTTGTGCACAAATAGGATTTTTTTTATTGTACTTAACACATACTGCGCCATCATATATGGCAATTTCAACAAAGTTGTAGGTGTCATTTTTGAGATATTGTTTGTTGAATTCCTACCTACAATAAGTAGGGTTTTTAGTTTCAAATTTTTATCATAGTGCCCTAGACAAACTCTTCGTTGTGCACATATAGGATATTTTTTATTGTACTCAGAACATACTGCGCCACCATATATGGCAATTTCAACAAAGTTGTAGGTGTCATTTTTGAGATTTAACCCGTTGAAAATAAAAAGAGCAGAAAAATTAATCTAATTTTACTTTAAGGCACTGCCTGAGACAAACTCTTCGTTGTGCACAAATAGGATCTTTTTTATTGTACTTAACACATACTGCGCCATCATATATGGCAATTTCAACAAAGTTGTAGGTGTCATTTTTGAGATATTGTTTGTTGAATTCCTACCTACAATAAATAGGGTTTTTAGTTTCAAATTTTTATTATAGTGCCCTAGACAAACTCTTCGTTGTGCACATATAGGATGTTTTTTATTGTACTCAGAACATACTGCGCCACCATATATGGCAATTTCAACAAAGTTGTAGGTGTCATTTTTGAGATTTAACCCGTTGAAAATAAAAAGAGCAGAAAAATTAATCTAATTTTACTTTAAGGCACTGCCTGAGACAAACTCTTCGTTGTGCACAAATAGGATCTTTTTTATTGTACTTAACAGATACTGCGCCATCATATATGGCAATTTCAACAAAGTTGTAGGTGTCATTTTTGAGATATTGTTTGTTGAATTCCTACCTACAATAAGTAGGGTTTTTAGTTTCAAATTTTTACTATAGTGCCCTAGACAAACTCTTCGTTGTGCACACATAGAATCTTTTTTAATGTACTTATCACACACTGAGCCATATTATATGGCAATTTTAACAAAGTTGTAGGCGTCATTTTTGAGATTTAACCGGTTGAAAATAAAAAGATCAGAAAAAATACTTTAATTAAATTTTAACCCCTTAAAGTACTGTGACTGATATATCAGACGCAACGAAATGTCAAAAAAAGACTCAGGGCGGAATTAATAGACAAATTTACAACTTCACAAGTGTCCTGTGTTTCACAAATTTTGAATTTTCGTATTAATAGACGCACTTTTCGTTAAATTCACAAGTGACTGCTAAGAATCTGTGAACACTTGTGAAAATACCTCTGTGCAGCTTAAAATGGTATTAATAAACGTTTTTTGGTCGCCAAAAGTTTTCATTTTCACAAGTGCTTTCATAAATTTTTAAGTGCCCGAAATCCTGCGCTAAGATAGGATTTGTGAAACTTTTGTTTTCTTTTTCATCTGATTTCACCATTACTTTGCATTATTTATTTGAGTTTGGCTTGTGAATATTTTTATGTGCCTAATAACTGTGATAAGTTATTGAATTTTACTTTATAATTTTGAAATTGCCATTATTATTTCTTATCTTCTTCAGTTATTTATTTTTTACCATGGAAGATTTTTATGAGTTGGCTGATTTTTTGGACCATCTTTTGATAATGATGTGCAAGATCCTGTAGTAATAAAAAGAGAGTTCTGCAGGACAAAGGAGACCCAGCCCAGCAGCACAGACCCTGAGACCCAGCAGCACAGACCCTCTCTGGAAGTTCTCTCATATTTGGACTTCATGATGCAGTACCATCTTTTAAAGAACTTTGAGAAATGCTTGGATTGACCCATGTATAAATAACATATCCTAAAGCAGCTGAGTTTAGATACCTTGATATCTGTTTTCAGGTCAGGATATTTTCAGACAAGTAAAAGCTGGAGTGAATGTGCTATGTGCATAAATTATGTTCCTTAACACGTATTGAAAGCTTTTCTTGTACCTTTTTGTAAATGTAGGTACCATAGATAATCTCTAGAAACAAATGGTTTCAATCATACCTATTAAATTACATTATTATTTGAGAAGAAAAGACGGAATCAATCTAAAAAATGTATTAATTCATACATACATCAGATTAAAGAAAGTATTTTATTATGTAAATTATTCTGATCTAATACAGGTTAGTGTGACAGTTCTCTGGTGGGACTTCAACCAGTTTATAACAAATACGAGAAATGTTGAATGCAACATTTCTTATAGGATCACCATAGTTAAGCATTGTCCATTGAGGTGAAGACTTTGAGATGCTGGCATTCCAGTGCAACCCAGGCTGGGTGAGGTTAATGTGAGTAGCAGGTTTGTGATTTTCCTGAGAATCAAGTGTAATATCCCCATTGTGAAGCAACCATACAGTTGAAAGTTATGTTAGTCCCATATTAAAAAAAAAAAACTACAGCCTAGGTCTCCAGCAAACTTAATTTGAAAATTTGGCATGCTCTGAACCACATATTTGTATGAGACATCAACCAGCATGGAACTTGGGCTTTTTCTTTATTAAAAAAAAAAAACCCTTTGGAAACTACAAGCTACCCCAGCTTGTTAGGGTTGACTAGTCCATTTTCTGTTTATAGTACCCTAGTGCCTAGTGGGATACTGGTCTTCTCACTGTTTATTGTCCCCTAGTCAGACAATACTGTATGTATGAGATATTGAGATATTCTGAAGACTATTTGCATGTTCATCATTTCTTGTATTTCCTATTTTTTCCCAAAATAATAATAAATAAATGCATACCTAGTGTGAGTTTAATTTCCAAAAATTTATTTCTTTTATTTCCAAAATAACAATAAATTTAAAATAAAGAATATCAAGCATAGATAAGACATGACCTATTAAATATGTGAGAACACATGAATTAAGTTAATGACACACTGGTTCAGGTTAATGTGAGTACTTTTACATATGAAATGACTACCTAAAAAAAGATTATTTTCTGAATGTTTTTGTAAGACCTTGGCATGAAGAAGGTCCCAGGTTCAAATCCCAGAGAAGGCAAGGAAATTATTCACAGTTGCTTACAAGGGATACCTTCCGTTGCACTTGTGCTGACCTAGCACCTAAATGGGAAGTATTTTATCACTCCTTGCCCATCAGAAGGTAGGCATACTATGGGATGGACAAGGTACAAAGCAGACCACAAGTGTCTATAGTAGCTGCTACAAAATAAGAAAAGCTGTGAACCACTCAATAAAAAATACAATAAATTAGATTAATCATTTATATTATGAATTAACCCAATGATCAGTGAGTTTGGTAACTAGTTAGTGAGACCTCTGATGCAAAATATTCTTTCACTGGTATAATCACCTTTCCCATATGAGTTAGTAAGGCTGGCCTGTACCCAACCACATGCAATGCCTTGGCACCAAGTGGTACCAGGGCATTGCATTGCAAGGTACCTTTGAAATATTTAAAGACTTGAGGTATACTGCAGTATCATTTACCTGGTGGCCCGCTTACTAAATAATTAGGCATTTGAATTCCTTAATATTTATTAGGGCAGCCTTGTCATACCTATAAGATGTTAGAGAATAAACAGGACTAAAGTTAAGATAACACACCTGCTAGTCAGAGTTTTCAACCAATCACAGCACACTATAACCCAAGTTAAAGGATAGTGTCCAATTAAAATAAATCTAATCCTGTTTTATAATGTGGCCCTAAGAAACAAGAAACAAATCAAAATTTACAATATAATGAGAACTTTATTTTTTTACAATGATTTTAGAATTATTGTTGGAAATAGTGAATCTGATACAAGTTTTAAACCAAATAAATATTTTTAATTATAAAATTACTATTGATATGTACTTTAAATATATATATTTTTATAATATTACAGCTATTAATATGTTGGAAAAGAGAACAAATATTTGTCTAGTGATTTAGATCACAATTGGACAAAAAAGATTTTTTACAAATTTATGATTTCTCTGTTTTTACACTAATCTACAGATGAGAAATTGCAACAACAAAATGATGTGATTGTAATATTATCACTATTAATGCTTCAAATTTCTTAAAAAGGTTTGTAAGTTATAGGTTATACAAGCATTGAACCATAGAATTACTGAAGTACATGTCCGTCTTTGCCATCTTGGTACCAGCAGCCTTATTGTTGATTGTCTTGAGCAAAATTGGTAAGCAGTTGGAAACAAGAGCTTTCTTCCTCAGATACTTCTCCACACTCACAGTGATCCTTTTTGTGTTTGCTTTCACATTTTTCCAATATTTCTCTTGGATACTGCATTCTGAAAGTTTCAACAGTAAAAATTAATAAGATTGTTACCTAGCTAAGTGTTTTCTCTTCCTTACTAAAACATTGTTATTGAGAATGAATCTTGAGCTTGGAAAAGAGGAATTACATAATTTTACTATTATAATTATTTTCATCATACAAATTTATCTATTGTTTAAAAAAAGTTTTTAGCTAGGAATCCAATTGAATTTGTAAAAAAAAGGATTTTTGTGCTCTGTGTATTGTATAATAAATAAATAAAATAATAAAATCATGATTTTTATTTTCATGTCTAGATTTAGATTTAGCATGATAAAGAATTTATGAAGTTTCAAGAATTTTGATTAAATTATTTAAATGAATGTTATTTAAATCTAATGTTAATATTTTTTTTTATCAACATTAGATTTTAGATATCCTAAGTATTTTTGGTTTTACAACCAGGTTCTGCAAATTTACTAATTTAAAGGGATTCAAACCCCAGATCTCCTGCATAGTTATCAAGGATTCTACCATTGAGCTACTCAGTACTCATGCACATGAACTGGTCTTTCAAATTTAATATTTCTGTAATATCAACATATAGACACAAAAGAAAACCTTCATGCAACATTTAAGTTTACTGTCAGACATATGAGATTGACCTCACCTAACCTAAGTGAAATGAATAGCCAGCAACACAAGGGTTCAAAATTAGCCACTCATCCAATTCCTAACCTCGCTGGAGCTTGCTTAACTTTGGAGACAATAAGAATGTGCCATCAACATTAGTTGTGGATACATGAAACTAGACTCATTCTGAACCACTAGACTATCATGAGAATTTGGGCTATTTATTTATAAGCCATTAACCCCTAAGAAAACTGCAGGCTGTCCTGGCTTGTTAGGGTAGGCTAGTCTGTTTCCTGTTTACAGTCCTCTACTCAAACAATGGTCTTCTCCCCGTTTAATGTCCCCAGCAAGAAATCCAACAAAGTAAGAATGATGGTGACCTTACAAATATGAACAGACAGGTCTACAAGTTCAAACTTACTTTCATATTCAGGGACTGAGCATTGAATTTCTCTGTCAATTTATGCCAGGATTTCCAGGTTCTTTTCTTGAGAAAAAATATTTTATTATTGGTTGCTGGAGTACATTTTTACTACAAATTAGATTTTCTCAGTAACTTTCCTTCTTTAAACTTGATTTCTGCCACTAGGCATGTCTAATATGCCTATAGAATATATTAAAATCATAATTTCAATTGATTGAGAAACAAAATTTCATATAAAAATTATGAGAAAAAAATGACGTGCTACCCCATAGCTTGGCGTAAGTAAACTAAAAAAAATTAGAAAATAATTTTCAAGACATCAACAAAAATTTGAAATCGACCAATAGGAATCGTTAACAAGTTGTTAAAAGATTTCATTGGCCAAATCATTACCTCTGTGCACTAGGAAAGTCAAAAAACTTAAGTGAGGGTGATCGGTGAATTTGTTTTGTTTATTAATACGAACTTTTCTGAAGTCATGACTTGTGAAGCCTGTGGCACTAGTTCCCAAGTCATTTTTTTGGTATGTCTATTAATTCGGGCCTAAATATAGATCAAAACATACCAACTGATGATCCGCCAAACAGACTTGAAATAGAACAAGCAATCAACCAGATGAAAAACAACAAATCGGCAGGACAAGACAACATCACCAGTGAAATGCTGAAAGCAGGAGATGAAACCGTGATAGACATCCTAGAAACACTATTTAAAGAAATCTGGGCCCAGCAACAAATACCCGCTGAATGGAAGAAATCAATCATCATTCCCATACACAAAAAAGGATCAAAAAATAAATGCGAAAATTACAGAGGTATTTCACTCCTCTCAGTGCCGAGCAAAATATTATCTCGTATACTATACAACAGATTGTTCCCATTTATAAACACAATACTCAGTGACACACAATGCGGATTCAGATATGGTCGTTCCACTATCGACATGATCTTCACTACCAGACAAGTAATTGAAAAAGCTATAGAACAAAACACAGAATTAAGTATTGGATTTATAGACATCACTAAAGCTTTTGATTGTGTAGATCGAAAAACACTCTTCCACATACTAGAAAAAGCAAATTGCCCACCGAACATATTGAAGATCCTCAAATGTATGTACAAAGATACGCTGTCAACTGTCAGGATAGAAGGCACTACGGCCCCATCCTTTAGCGTCCAAACAGGCGTCAAACAAGGATGTGTTCTCGCCCCTCTCCTCTTTTTACTATACATCCAAGTAGCTATGACAAATGTACATAATCACAATATAAATGGAATAGAGTACACATTTAGAACAGACACAAATCTTTTCAATAGAAGGAATTTAAAAGCTACATCTAAAACAGAAATAAAGAAGATTGTAGATCTCATGTTCGCAGATGACTGCGCCATAATTACTAAAAGTCCGGCCCACCTAAAAGAAGCACTAAATATTATTGATGAAGAATTTAAAAAGCTAGGACTAAATATAAACGAGAATAAAACAGAAACAATGTTCATAAACTGTCAAAGTATACCAATTCACATAAATAACAAAGAACTTAAAATAACAACATGCTTCAAATACTTGGGCAGCATAATATCTAACAATGGAACCATAAATGCAGAAATCAATAATAGAATAAATGCAGCAAGCAATACATTCAGAAATCTTTACCCACGAGTTTGGAAACCACATAATATAAGCTTAAAAACCAAACTGAAAATATATGAAACTACTGTTCTGAGTACACTACTTTATTCCTCAGAATGTTGGACAATACTTGAAGAACATACAAAGAAACTGAACAACTTTCATATAAGATGCCTCAAAACCATACTAAAGATCACATGGAAAGATTTCATCCCAAATGAAGAGATACTAAGAAAAGCAAACATCCTCTCTGTTGATAACTTGATACGTACTCGTAGACTTCGATGGGCGGGACATATTAGTCGCATGGAGACAGGTAGAACACCACTTGAAATAGCATTCTCAGAATTAACTACAGGAAAAAGACTTCAACAAAAACCAAGATGTAGATGGATGGATATATTAAAAGAGGATATGAAGAAATTGAACATTAATATTACAAATTGGAGAGACCTTGCTTCAAATAGAAACGAATGGAGAAACAACACAATCCATAAGATCCAAAACCTACAAGAAAAAGTAATTGTACAAAAAGAAGCCGATAGAACAAAACGACACGAAGAAGAAGAAAAATGTACTTGGCAATGCCCTCTCTGTCATTTCTCAAGAGAAGGTAGACATGGAAGAAGATATGTTCTTTCTCATATCACACAAAAACACGAAAATAACACCCTTCCAGTTGTACCAGAACAAAACATTAATACTTGCTCAATCTGCGACACTACGTACAAATCCAAATCTGGATACCAAAGCCATATGAGAAACAAACATCCGATTCTGTACCAAGCACCATCCCGCCAACCTATCAAAATAATACCTCATTCATCAACCCAAACAGAAAGAACACAAAACCCACAACAAACATCCCAGCAATCTTCAGACCAACAAACACCACACCAACCAAACCAGAACCAATCCCTTCAATGCAGAGCATGTCAACGAGTATGCAAAACCAAGGCGGGGCGCATCAGTCATGAGAGAAATGCGACATGCAGAGTGGTGATAGAGGACATGGAAACATCGGATACGATGACTACCTAAATCATGTATGTATGTGTGTATGTATGTATGTGTGTATGTATGTTCTTTATACAAATCCACACCGTTTGACCGAGAAACCTGAAACTTTGCACATAGGTCCGCTTGGATCAGGAAATTCTTCTAGGCTACATTATATCTCTCTGAGGTTAAGCTACAATGAGTAAGGATAAAAATGGATGGGTGACGCAAAAAAAATTCACGTTTTTTGACATAAATGACATTTTTTCTCGAAATTTGTCGCGACGACCTATCAACTCAAAGCGAGAAAGTTTTAGGCAAGGGTTTGAGCTTTCAATTGACATATCGATCGCGAATTTCTGATGAGCCGTTCTTGAGCTACGCCGGGTAAGGTAAAAAAAATGGATGGGTAACATGTAAAATATTCACGTTTTTTGACCTAAATAACATTTTTTCTTGAAATTTGAAGTGACGACCTATCAACTCAGAGCGAGAAAGTTTTAGGCAAGGTTTAGGCTTTCATTTGACATATTGATCGCGAAATTCTGATGAGCCATTCTTGAGCTACGCTGGGGAAGACCAGAAAATAGATGGGCGACAAAAAATATTCAGGTTTTTTTTTCAAACCTAAAAGACATTTTGTGTGTGGTGTGTGTGTATGGTGTGTGTGTGTGTGTGTGGGCTGTGTGTATGGTGTGTGTGTGTGTGGTGTGTGTGTGTGTGTGTGTGTGGTGTGTGTGTAGTGTGTGTGTGTGTGTGTGTGTGTGTGTGTGGTGTGTGTGGTGTGTGTGTGTGTGGTGTGTGTGTGTGGTGTGTGTGTGGTGTGTGTGTGTGGTGTGTGTGTGTGTGTGTGGTGTGTGTGTATGGTGTGTGTGTGTATGGTGTGTGTGTATGGTGTGTGTGTCTGTGTGTGTGTGTGTGTGTGTGTGTGTGTTTACGGATTAATAATTAGCCGAACGCGTAAAAGAAAAATTAATACTTAGCCGAACTTTACACAAATATCCAATACTTAGCCGAACCATGAGAGGTTCGGCTAATTCCTTTTTCCATTTTCATTGAAAATATAACTTTTTAAGTTTTCTGAGTGGTATTGGTCCATAGAGAATGAGTTGAAGAAATTGTATTAATAATTTGAAAAATAAATATTGGATAGTCTTTCTCATTTTACAAAAAAACCCAATAAAATTGATGTTCGTCTAAATATTGATTTTTCTTTTACGTATATTCTTACGCAGCAATAATTAGACGAACCAAAAATCAGTATCGAAGCTACGGTTTTTTTTTTGTTGAAACTTCGTTAATTTTTTTTTGTTTCAACTGCTCGTCCCGACCTCTGGAAGTCCAAGATACTCTTTAAGTGTAATTTTGTATCTGTTTAATCCTGTAATATAATTTATAATTTACATTTATTATGTGTATTGGAAAATTTCCAGTAAATCTACTTTCTTTACCTCTGCAGCTGGAAAGTAATTCAAATAGAATTCTCGTATAAGTACGAGTATGAGGATTTGAGGAATAATAAGGCTTTACAATAACCTCTACAAGTTGAACATAATTATACACTCAGCTAGTGCTCACTAAATCTACAAGTGGAACGATCCGTGATCATAAATTTTGATTTTGTTTCTTTTTTTTTTAAAAAAAAAAGGTGATTGTTTCAAGGACTTTTTTTATTTCTTAGCCATGAAACAGGAGCTACTATAGACCTTTGTGGTTTGTATTAATGGGCGAGAAGTGACTAATTACTACCCATTTAGGTGCTGGGTCATCACGAGAGCACCGGATGGTATCCCTTACAATCAACTATAACCAAATTTAGAATATAATTTTTTGTCGGCTCCAGCGATTGAACCCGCGGACCTTTTGTACGAGTGCTTAGCCACCGAGCTAATCGCGAGCTTGAATTTTTGCATTGATTGTTCTTAATATAATTTAGCTATCTCTTTTACCTGAAAAGTGGAATGAATGGAAGAGAAATTTGTTTAGATGAAACACAGCCCAAGCGGAATACCTGGATATGTAGACTGGATATGTAGAATACAGGAGCGATTCCACATATCCACATTTATTTAGTTTGAATAATTTGAAACCTGCCAAACGAATGATAAATATTTTTTCACGTGTATGATTCTTTTGCTGCAAGTTAAAAGTGACTACCATATTATAATATTATGCCCAAGAGCGGTACCAAGTAATCGTACATAGTTACTATTTTGTATTATACTACTGAATACTATTTTTATTTTTGACGGGTGTATTGTACTACTAAATACTATTTTTACTTTTGACGGGTGTTTTGTACTACTAAATACTATTTTTACTTTTGACGGGTGTATTGTACAGCTAAATACTATTTTTACTTTTGACGGGTGTATTGTACTACTAAATACTAATTTTACTTTTGACGGGTGTATTGTACAGCTAAATACTATTTTTACTTTTGACGGGTGTATTGTACTACTAAATACTATTTTTACTTTTGACGGGTGTATTGTACAGCTAAATACTATTTTTACACTGAGAAAAATGAAATTTAAAAATGTACGTAGAAAAAATTTAAGTTTAAAATACCTAAAATTGCATACTTAATGAGCATTGAAGGCAAAATGTCTAATATATAATAAAATACCCCTTCAACTTTCGCTGAGTATGCAAACAAGTGGTTCCAAAAGCTTGGTAAGGCTTTATTCACCACTGCCTATCTTCAGTTCAAATTTGAAAGAAATCCTTAAAAAAGAGTTATATGTCGACATGTTTTGCTTAGGATTTGACTCGATCTGAGATTTTGGATGTTTTCAGAAATCGAATGAACTTATCTTTCGAACCGTACGTCCGATTTGAATGAACTAAAGTGCTATCGATAGATCTAGTGGATTTTAAGATAAGCTGTTCTCGTTCATTTTCTGTCATTTTACATAAAGGGTTACTTTTTAACGGAAAACACTATTGACGCACAACTGGGTTAAGAATGGCCTGGTTTATCAAAAAGTATGCATGCGATTTAAAAAAAATCAACGATATTCTATTTTCCTCCAGTATTTATCCAAAATTGGCATTAAAACATCAACATGTTATTTCATTCTGTCCATTTCTTATCAAAAATATCTATTTGGGCCTACCTCGAACTTTCAAAGGTCTCAAAACCTGGCAAAAATGCAAGCATCAAAAATCTGTGTTAGTCCATGCTTAATCGTTAGTTGAGAGCTATTGAAATCAACGTTTGTTTTTCAAAAACGCCTTCATATTATCATGTTATGCAATCATTTTGAAGGAGCCTTTGTGGCTTTCCTGTTGGCGGTACGGAAATTTTTTGGGAACCAAAAACGTATATTTTTGACTACTTCTTTCTAAAATTTAGTTTAAAATACCTAAAATTGCATACTTGATGAGCATTGAAGGCAAAATGTCAAATATGATAAAATACCCCTTCAACTTTCGCTGAGTATGCAAACAAGTGGTTCCAAATGCTTGGTAAGGGTTTATTCACCACTGCCTCTTTTTTTAAGGATTTCTTTCAAATGTGAACTGAAGATATGCAGTGGTGAATAAAGCCTTACCAAGCATTTGCAACCATTTGTTTGCATACTCAGCGAAAGTTGAAGGGGTATTTTATCATATTTGCATTTTGCCTTCAATTATCATCAAGTATGCAATTTTAGGTATTTTAAACTATATTTTAGAAAGAAGTAGTCAAAAATATACGTTTTTGGTTCCCAAAAAATTTACGTACCGCCAACAGGAAAGCCACAAAGGCTCCTTCAAAATGATTGCATAACATGATAATATGAAGGCGTTTTTGAAAAACAAACATTGATTTCAATAGCTCTCAACTAACGATTAAGCATGGACTAACACAGATTTTTGATGCTTGCATTTTTGCCAGGTTTTGAGACCTTTGAAAGTTCGAGGTAGGCCCAAATAGATATTTTTGATAAGAAATGGACAGAATGAAATAACATGTTGATGTTTTTATGCCAATTTTGAATAAATTTTCGCAAGATCTGCCTAATATCGTTGATTTTTTTTAAATCGCATGCATACTTTTTGATAACCCAGGCCATTCTTAACCCAGTTGTGCGTCAAAAGTGTTTTCCGTTAAAAAGTAACCCTTTATGTAAAATGACAGAAAATGAACGAGAACAGCTTATCTTAAAATCCACTAGATCTATCGATAGCATTTTAGTTCATTCAAATCGGACGTACGGTTCGAAAGATAAGTTCATTCGATTTCTGAAAACATCCAAAATCTCAGATCGAGTCAAATCCTAAGCAAAACATGTCGACATTATAACCTCTTTTTTTAAGGATTTCTTTCAAATTTGAACTGAAGATAGGCAGTGGTGAATAAAGCCTTACCAGCATTTGGAACCATTTGTTTGCATACTCAGCGAAAGTTGAAGGGGTGTTTTATCATATTTGACATTTTGCCTTCAATGCTCATCAAGTATGCAATTTTAGGTATTTTAAACTGAATTTTAGAAAGAAGTAGTCAAAAATATACGTTTTTGGTTCCCAAAAAATTTCCGTACCGCCAACAGGAAAGCCACAAAGGCTCCTTCAAAATGATTGCATAACATGATAATATGAAGGCGTTTTTGAAAAACAAACGTTGATTTCAATAGCTCTCAACTAACGATTAAGCATGGATTAACACAGATTTGATGCTTGCATTTTTGCCAGGTTTTCAGACCTTTGAAAGTTCGAGGTAGGCCAAAATAGACATTTTTGATAAGAAATGGACAGAATGAAATAACATGTTGATGTTTTTATGCCAATTTTGAATAAAGTTTCGCAAGATCTGCCTAATATCGTTGATTTTTTTTAAATCGCATGCATTCTTTTTGATAAACCAGGCCATTCTTAACCCAGTTGTGCGTCAAAAGTGTTTTCCGTTAAAAAGTAACCCTTTATGTAAAATGACAGAAAATGAACGAGAACAGCTTATCTTAAAATCCACTAGATCTATCGATAGCACTTTAGTTCATTCAAATCGGACGTACGGTTCGAAAGATAAGTTCATTCGATTTCTGAAAACATCCAAAATCTCAGATCGAGTCAAATCCTAAGCAAAACATGTCGACATTATAACCGCTTTTTTTAAGGATTTCTTTCAAATTTGAACTGAAGATAGGCAGTGGTGAATAAAGCCTTACCAAGCATTTGGAACCATTTGTTTGCATACTCAGCGAAAGTTGAAGGGGTATTTTATCATATTTGACATTTTGCCTTCAATGCTCATCAAGTATGTAATTTTAGGTATTTTAAACTAAATTTTAGAGAGAAGTAGTCAAAAATATACGTTTTTGGTTCCCAAAAAATTTCCTTACCGCCAACAGGAAAGCCACAAAGGCTCCTTCAAAATTATTGCATAACATAATAATATGAAGGCGTTTTTGAAAAACAAAAGTTGATTTCAATAGATCTCAACTAACTATTAAGCATGGGCTAACACAGATTTTTGATGCTTGCATTTTTGCCAGGTTTTCAGACCTTTGAAAGTTCGAGGTAGGCCAAAATAGACATTTTTGATAAGAAATGGACAGAATGAAATAACATGTTGATGTTTTTATGCCAATTTTGGATAAAGTTTCGCAAGATCTGCCTAATATCGTTGATTTTTTTTTAAATCGCATGCATTCTTTTGATAAACCAGGCCATTCTTAACCCAGTTGTGCGTCAAAAGTGTTTTCCGTTAAAAAGTAACCCTTTATGTAAAATGACAGAAAATGAACGAGAACAGCTTATCTTAAAATCCACTAGATCTATCGATAGCACTTTAGTTCATTCAAATCGGACGTACGGTTCGAAAGATAAGTTCATTCGATTTCTGAAAACATCCAAAATCTCAGATCGAGTCAAATCCTAAGCAAAACATGTCGACATTATAACCTCTTTTTTTAAGGATTTCTTTCAAATTTGAACTGAAGATAGGCAGTGGTGAATAAAGCCTTACCAAGCATTTGGAACCATTTGTTTGCATACTCAGCGAAAGTTGAAGGGGTATTTTATCATATTTGACATTTTGCCTTCAATGCTCATCAAGTATGTAATTTTAGGTATTTTAAACTAAATTTTAGAGAGAAGTAGTCAAAAATATACGTTTTTGGTTCCCAAAAAATTTCCTTACCGCCAACAGGAAAGCCACAAAGGCTCCTTCAAAATTATTGCATAACATGATAATATGAAGGCGTTTTTGAAAAACAAAAGTTGATTTCAATAGATCTCAACTAACTATTAAGCATGGGCTAACACAGATTTTTGATGCTTGCATTTTTGCCAGGTTTTCACACCTTTGAAAGTTCGAGGTAGGCCAAAATAGACATTTTTGATGAGAAATGGACAGAATGAAATAATATGTTGATGTTTTTATGCCAATTTGGGATAATGTTTCGCAAGATCTGCCTAATATCGTTGATTTTTTTGAAATCACATGGATACTTTTTGATAACCCAGGCCATTCTTAACCCAGTTGTGCGTCAAAAGTGTTTTCCGTTAAAAAGTAACCCTTTATGTAAAATGACAGAAAATGAACGAGAACAGCCTATCTTACAATCCACTAGATCCATCGATAACACTTTAGTTCATTCAAATCGGATGTACGGTTCGAAAGATAAGTTCATTCGATTTCTGAAAACATCCAAAATCTCAGATCGAGTCAAATCTTAAGCAAAACATGTCAACATATAACCTCTCTTTAAAGATTTCTTTCAAATTTGAACTGAAGATAGGCAATGGTGAATGAAGCCTTACCAAACATTTGGAACCACTTGTTTGCATACTCAGCGAAAGTTGAAGGGGTATTTTATCATATTTGACATTTTGCCTTCATGCTCATCAAGTATGCAATTTTAGGTATTTTAAACTAAATTTTAGAAAGAAGTAGTCAAAAATATACGTTTTTGGTTCCCAAAAATTTCCGTACCGCCAACAGGAAAGCCACAAAGGCTCCTTCAAAATAATTGCATAACTTGGATATATGAAGAGGTTTTTGAAAAACAAAAGTTGATTTCAATAGCTCTCAACTAACTATTAAGCATAGACTAACACAGATTTTTGATGCTTGCATTTTTGCCAGGATTTCAGACCTTTGAAAGTTCGAGGTAGCCCAAAATAGACATTTTTGATAAGAAATGGACGGAATGAAATAATCTGTTGATGTTTTTTATGCCAATTTGGGATAACGTTTCGCAAGATCTGCCTAATATCGTTGATTTTTTTGAAACCGCATGCATACTTTTTGATAACCCAGGCCATTCTTGACCCATTTGTGCGTATACTACTATCGGGACTCCGTTGTGGCCGCTTGCCATATAAATAAATTTGAAGAGAATTTTTGAGAACATTATAAATATTATAGTAAGTTTAATTAGATAGAACAAAAATATATACAGTAAAATACAATGAAATTAGAAAGAAAAACAAAAAGATTGAGCAAAGATACAAGAACAAAAAAAAAAATGAAGTTAATGTCCTACTTAAGGGGCGGGGTCATATATTGCCTGTGGCAATCTCTTCCACCCAACCCTTGGGACATTTGTAAATACAAGTGATTCAGTAAAAAAATCTCTGATTCTAGCGATAATAAAAGTAGAAAAATTTGAATGCCATTCACGAGGAAGTATTGTGTCCATAATTGGCAGTGCATTTTATTCTCTTTCTAATAAACGGATCTGATCATACCAACATTGCCTATTGCTTTATGAATTATTATAGCATTCAACAATCTCGAACTCAGAACCAAATGACTAATATTCATGTATAGGTATATAGCAGTATTTTCCCTTCTTCTGTGGAGGGTCTGTGGGGAGGTCATAGTTGTTAACACATAATAAAGGATCAAATTTTGTTTAGGTTTAAAAGTGCAGATCTCTTGTATTTAATGGCCTTCTTATAAAAGGGGATACCTACCACGCTCCAAAGGCAAAGTACAAATGCAACTCATATAAATAAAAAAAGGTTGTGTTTCACTAAATTCAGACAGTTAGAAATAAAAACAAAGGGAGAATGGTAATTATTTATATTGTACAGTTTGCCGACATTACAACTTCTTATTCCTTTCGAGATTTTGAAGAAATTTTTTACACATATAGGTATAGGAGACGTTTGTAGGTGGTCCCATTTTAAATTCATTAACTTCGCACTATCACTTGTTGGTGATATAGACCATATGTCTGACCACTATATTTTTACTTAAACGCTTATATCTCTTGAATAATACACCCAATTGTCACGAAATTATGTATGTATATTGTATATGCTGGGAGTTAGCGTTCTCATTGTGCATTTATAGCTAAATCATAAGCTTTGATATTTAGGAAATCCAATTTTTTTTACAAAAAAGTGCAAAAATAACGTCTATGACTTGCCGATACACAATTTTTTGTAGAGTTGGGTTTGTAGGAAAAACGGTATTCTACCAGTATATATCGCACCCTCAGAATTAGATGGTGATATGTCAAAAACACCAACTTTTGGGAAATCGCAAAAGAAAGTTTGACTTATCGCTGTATTAATACAATAAAAGCTACTGTTTTGATTTATATGTTCTTAAGTTGAGCATGTTCTTTTCTATAGTTCTATGTAAAAAAAATGTATTTTTCTTCAAAAGAACTTACCTTTGTAACCGTTCGAAAAAAAGGCATTTTGACTTAAAACTTCATTCTATGATTTTGCCTTTTTTCGAGAAAAAATCAATTTTTAATAAGGTGATATCGTATTATATTACCTTTTCTTCCATGAGAAGTGAACAAAAGTGGGTATTATCTCGAAAAAAATTCGAGATAGCACCATCTATTTACAATTTTGAAATGATAGTACCTTGATAATTTAGTTTTATAGCACTATATTACCATATGAATCGAAGAATAAAAGACAATTTGAAACTGGCGGTACATTAAAATCTATGCTTTTGGTATTAAGTCAGAAAAAAAAGAAAACTCATTCAGTTTAAAAAAGTGAAATGTAAAATACCCAATTGTTTTATTGCTAAGCAGTAAAAGGTAGAAAACAAGACAATGTGAGTATAAACTTTATTGTTTCTTGAGACTTAATTTCAAAGTTTCTAAAAAGAAATAACTAAAAACAAATAATTATGGATTTCAAAAAATTGCTTGAGAGCAATAAATTCGGGACAGTAACTTTCTCAAAGTTTTTGATTTTTATAATTTTTATTTTACATTGGATTTTCAAGTGTGAAGTATCCCAAGAAAGGAAATTTTGTTGGTTTAAAGACGGTGTATATTTTTTTTTCATTGTGAGCATGTTTTTTAATATAATAAGTCAATTAACAAAAAGAGGTCTAAAGAGCATGAAAACACTGCAAATGATATCGGTGTTTTTTGTGTTATTTCTTTGAAGTCTTCATGGAAATTTGGCTGTTACTTACCTCTTAGTATCTGGTATTACCCCCTCGAGCTTGTATGACAGCCTGCAATCGATTTCTCATGGACTTGATTAGGTTGGCAGCCGTTTCTTGAGGGATAGTCTCCCACTCCTCATAAAGCGCCTGTTTCAGGTCCCTGTGGTTCATTAGGGCGGGTTTCGAGCATGGACACGTCTTAGCTCGTCCCAGAGGTGTTCAATAAGATTAAGATCAGGACTGTTATCTGGCCAGTTGAGGGTTCGAATACCGGCCTCTTAAAGAAAGTCACTTACAATACGTGCTGTACGAGGTCGGGCATTGTCTTGCATTAACACGAATCCATCACCCACAAAACCTGCATAAGGGACAACATGATCTTCAATGATGTCATACCTCTCTGCAGTTAGTTACCTCCTTGTCCTCCACAATTGATGATAACGAGCTCTGTTTTAGTTTCCATAGAGATTCCACCCCAGAAGATACAAGATCCTAAACCAAAACTCACAGTTTCTTGAATATAACATTGATTATACCGTTCACCTGGTCTTCTATACACCCTTTTACGTCTGTCATTGAAGAACAAGCAGAGCCGTCTCATCCGTGGACAGAACGTGCCCCCATTCCCCATTTCCTCAATCAGCGTGTTCAAGGGCAAATTGTAAATGACGTTGTCGGTGTTGTCTGTTGAGTTTGGGTCCCGTAGCTTTTCTTCTTAGTATGAGAACTTCTCTTTCAAGCGTCTCCTTACTGTCCAAGGCTGACATCAACACCAGTGGCCATAACAAGCTGCTGTTGGACCTCAACACCAGACATGTCTCGATTTCTTAAGCTTGTCATGACAGCAAATCGGTTCTCCTGGGCAGTTGTCTTCTTTGGTCTGGCAGATCCTGGTCTCTGATCATAGCTACCTGTCTGCCGATACCTTTGGTAAATTCTGTTCACCTTAGACTTCGACAAATTTAGCTCCTTAGCAACATTTCTTTGCTTAACACCTTGACTCACAAGTAAAACCACTTTCACAGCTATGGAGTGCGATGTCTCTATGATGAAAAGAAAAATTCAACTAAAGTTCCTTCCTCATAGTGTTGCATTTAAGGAAATTCAATAATTTACTGTCCAAAAAAGCGTTATCACAACAAAAAATCAAATTTAAAATACCCTCGGTGCACGTGTTTTCATCAACAAAATGAGGTGTTTCTGGAAAGTGGCCATTATCATTGTTGCATAGTACATAACCCGGACACATTGTGTATTTTCTGAAAGGTATGAGTACAAGCTTTTCAAATATATGCATACTTTAGCAACTTCATGCCACACAAATTGACCAGGACCAACTGAAACAGTGAAATGTCCTGTCCCGAATTTATTGCTCTCAAGTGTATATCGAAAATACCGGGCCAGATTATTTTAAGTCAAAAAAAAAAATAATAAATTATTAAAGAAAGTAATATATCATAATCTTTTGTATTAGTAATTTCTACCTTGACAAAACACAAAAAAAATGTTCGACAAAGAGAGTGATATTTCAAAAAAATCATGCACAATTCAGTTTTTATGTCAATTACTGAAAATAAAATTTGATAAAGAGAGTGATAAATCAAAACTTCCGCAAATATCACTATATTCCAAGAACGGTACGTCTCGATCCAAGGAGCTCTTGGTAACAACTGATCGTAATACCATCTTGTTCCAACCTCCCTCCACTTTTTCGACATAATCAATAACCAGCACTAGCGCTATCTCGGGAACGGTAAGAGCTAGAATTATAATTCTTATACCAAACGAAAGGTCTTGTTTCGCTTATTTCAATAGAGTAATAAAAAAAAATTCATGATTTTTGACATATCACCATCTAATTCTGAGGGTGCGATATAACATATAAAATTTGAAGAAAATCGGTTAAGCGGTTTTAGATATAATAACACTCTATATTGGAAGGTAAGATATCTATACTTATATAAGAGAGTTTCACTCACTGACTGACTCACTCACTCACTGATTCATCACTGTTTCTCCGAACTGGTAAGTCCTAGGAAGCTGAAATTTGGTAGGTAGCTTTGTCTTATAGTCTAGATGTGCAATAAGACGGAATTTTTTCGAAATTCCCACTACAACACCTGCCATTGCCGAAAAAGGATTTTTTGCTTCTAGCGGGCCATGCTTCGGCCCGCAAAGGGGCGACAGCCCGCTAGTAATAGATATAATAACCACCAGGCGAGGTTAATACTCAAAGCATTTTCTACCACCTTAACCCTCAGAGTCTTATTATTTTGTGGTTACAAACTCAAATAAATGAGGAAAAATTCATGCACTGGTGGGATTCGAACCAAGGGATCCCTACACTACCTAGATCACCAGACTAGCGCTTTAACCACTTGACTACCAGTGCACTGTACAAGAGATACAATGGAGTTTTATTTTATTTTTTAAAGATGAGTGTTTAACAGCCTTTTTTATTTCGTAGCTATAAACAGGGGCTACTGTAGAAGCTTGTGGTCTGTGTTGTAGCCTGCCCATCCCGTAGTATGCCTCCACTCTGATGGGCGAGAAGTGACACAATACTTACCATTTAGGTGCTGAGTCAACAAGAGCGCACCGAAAGGTATTCCCTACAAACAACTGTAACCAAATTTTGAATACAAATTTTTGTCGGCGCGGGGGTTCGGACCCGGGACCTTCCGCATAGGAAGCGAGTGCTTAACCACTGAGCTTAAGTATAAAATCTCAAAATTGCCACGTGTATACAATGTAAACCAATCACGAGGAAGTATTGTGTTAATAATTTATTGAACTACTCAATGGATTTTGATTAAAATTCCCTACGTGTATATAATGTGAAATAATCACGAGGAAGTATTGTGTCCATAATTGGCAGTGTTTTTTATCTTCAAATTATTTCGATGATTATTATTTTGTTTTACCAAGAGTTGTGTATAATAATTTCCTGAGAACTTATATGTTTCATTCCTATTATAATTATATTAGAAAATTTAGGAAGTAATAGTAGGACCTGACTCATCTGACCAAACTTATCACACGTAAAGTTTCGTTCCATTAAGTAGATAATGCCTTGATTTAATCATTTCATTTTCCTGCCCGAGCAAAGCTATGTTAAGACAATAATATACTTTTCAATTATTTATTTTTTTAAAAGCGACGTTAAACCCCACTTTTAACTGCATGGTCATATGACGACGGGGGTGTTACCCTCTTTTCACAGGAAACTAAAAAAACCGGCTATCCACATAAACCTCACCCAGCCTTTGTTGGGCCGGAATACCAGCATCACGAAGATGTACGTTGCTCAACTTCGGTGATCCTACAAGAACCGGTGCCTTCAACGCTGGCTCAAAAATCGTTAATGTTCGGTTAAGTACTATTTTTTCATTTGCGTGTTCTGCTAAGTATCAAACGCGAAAATGGTTCGGCTAAGTATTGCTGAATGAGGAAATTTTAGAGACCGGCACTGGTCGCTTCGCGCTCGGGAATTAGCAGAACGTTAGAATTTTTTAATTATTTTCGAAATGGTTGAGAATTGTAAAAAAAAAACGAGAAGTGTGTATCTCTTAAATTAAAATTGCTAGCAATTGATATAAACCTTATTCAAATCGGACAAACTTTTCTTAAGTTCGGCTAAGTCGCAACGCCAAAATGGTTCGGCTAAGTATTGCTGCGTGAGGATGTGTGTGTGTGTGTGTGTGTGTGTGCGTTGTGTGTGTTTGATGGGCTGGCGAAGCGGCGGGTGTAACCCGCTAGTGTTAAATAAATCAGATACGGTGACGAACCAAAAAATAATGACACATGTACTCGTAATATATCATTGGCCTTTTTAAGTGGTGTCTTCGGATGTACATGCAGCCGTAAAATGTGGAAGTAGAAGTGCTAGAACCAACCAACCTTACTTACCTTACCCTTGAACGATGCTGGTCCCATGAGAGTTTGGTAAACGCAAAGTGGAAGAAGAAGAATATTGGATAGCAGTATAAATAGAGTTCGGAAACAAATCGAAACATGGAAATAAATAAACCAATGTATTATTTTGTGTTATTGTGTCACCACCAAAGTAGCTACTCGTTTTTTTTTTACTTTCATTGTCTCACAAGGTATGGGAAATCTGGCTGGAAAGCAGGAATTGACATATTTAATTGTAATCTGACGAACATCAAACAACTGTTTGATAGTGAATGAATGAATGTGTTGTAAATATTAGTATGAATGAATGAAGTGCATGCGAATGATCTTTTTTAACTCTATCTTTACATTAGCTTTAGACATTTTTTATATTATTAATTTTTTGTTTGTTTATAATCAGTTATTTTATATTTTTTATGTATTATTGTATTTGTATTTATGTAATATTGTATATTGGGTTAAAAGCCCGTGAATAAAATAAATTAAATTAAAATTAAAAATTAAAGTATGACTGGACCCTGTGACATCCAAAGTACAAAGTTGAAAAATTCCGACACTGCTGGGATTTGAACACAGTTCACCATGCGTGCAAGCCTAGCGCACTACCTACAGACTATTGAAACATGCATAACTAGAAACTCACCAAAGAGGACACAACACAACTCGCTAATTAGAGTTTCATCAGTGGCGGACTTTTAGAGAGGAGGAGTTAATGGTGAGAAGGGACAACATGGTTCACCCGGCTCTGTCGGAACCTGAGAGCCGCCACTATCACGTTGGTAGGGTTGACACTAGACCCGTCGGGTTCGTGTAGCCGATGGGGCGGAACTGTGGGACAAAAGTTCACAGAGAGATTATGAACAAAAAATAAAATATTATAACTTAATATAATATATTTTGCAAATCTTGCTGGCTGAACAGTTTCCCCTGTTTGACCTCGCGGATCCAGCTTTCTCATTAATTTATACTGCCCGACTAGGACTAATAAGGTTTCAAATCAAATTCAATTTATAATTTATCATGAAACTAAAAATTCATTTTGGTGATTCCTTTGCCTGATTTAGGAAATGTTAAAGCGCCTGATGAAAAAAAAACTCAAAATTAAAAAATCAATTTATTGTATTATTTTTAATTTTTCCATAACTTTAGTTTAAAATAAATCAATCAAAAGTTCTTCTACTTTTAGACACGCTCCCAATACACTAGCTGCATTTCCTCTCCACGTTCCTTCCTCAGATACATCACTACAGATACAACACTAACCATCTTCCCCTTCTGTCTTCACAATCGTTTTCCCAATTTTTTCAACAATACTATTCGTTCTTGACAAAGCACACCACATTTCAACCTACCGCTGAAATTTTCAACTTGAAACGTGCGATCCACAACATTTATTACCGACCTCAGTAGCTTGCCTTATAACCTGGAGGTCGGTGGTTCAAGTCCCGGTTTCAGCGTAGATTTAGTAAAGCGAGTTCGAGTAGTTGTGATATCACGAAAGTGACTAACACAAATACGGTAACTAACATAGAATTTATTTAGATGTATAAAATAAAAGAGACAAAAGTCGTAAAATCAAGTGTCACAAAATTTTCTTCAATTTTCTCAGGTATTTGTTTTTGTCGCTCGAGTCCCTTTCATTCCTAGAGGAGGAGGACGGGGTGACCAACATTTGGGACATGGAGTTCAGCGTGTAGATGATTTTGTCTGGAAGGGAAAGGGAGGAAAGGAACATTTTCAGGAAGGGATGTTCTGGAAAGGTTGAGGAGGAATTAATGATCAATTTCTTACATTCTTAGGACAACAAACACACTCACACAAATAAATAATGGATGAATTTACAATTATACATCACAAATATACAGAGTGGGACAAAAGTCTGGAAACCCCTGAATAACTTTCGAATGGTTTCTTCGGTGAAATTAAAATTTTGTAAGGTAAACCGGGCTAATAAGACCTTCTTTTAAAGTCGGGCCGATTTTTGTTACCGGCCCCCATGTCGGGGCCAAGGGGGTCAACTTCATTTTTTAAAATACGAACCCCCACCTTGCGATACATTTTTGGAAAGGTCTTTAAATAAGAAATACATTGGTGCAAATTTTATTTTTTTAAAATTAACTGTTTGCAAATGGCGTCCAACTTTGTGTATGCAGTAAAGTCTGGAAACCCCTGAATATCTTTCGAAAGGAGTATCTCAGTAAATTTAAAATTGTGTACGGTAATCCTTGGTAATTAGACCTTATATTAGAATGGGACCGATTTTTTTTTACCGGCCCCCATGTCGGGGCCAGGGAGGTCAACTTCATTTTTTTTAAATACGAAACCCCACCTGGCGATACATTTTTGGAAAGGTCTAATTACGACGACTTACCGTGCACAGTTTTAAATTTTGTGAGAAAGCCCTTTCAAAAGATATTCAGGGGTTTCCAGACTTTACTGCATACACAAAGTTGGACGCCATTTGCAAACAGTTAATATTAAAAAAATAAAATTTGCACCAATGTATTTCTTATTTAAAGACCTTTCCACAAATGTATCGCAAGGTGGGGGCTCGTATTTAAAAAAATGAAGTTGGCCCCCCTGGCCCCGACATGGGGGCCGGTAATAAAAATCGACCCGACTTTAAAAGAAGGTCTTATTAGCCCGGTTTACCTTACAAAATTTTAATTTCACCGAAGAAGCCATTCAAAAGTTATTCAGGGGTTTCCAGACTTTTGCCCCACCCTGTATTTGCACCCGACAAATTTAGTGAGTATGTAATGTGGAATGTTTTTTTGTCTCAAACACTTGATTGAAAAGGTGGAAAGGAACGTTTTCAGAAATGAATATTATTTTTGAAAGGTTGCAGAGGATTCAAGAACCAATTTCTTGCATTCTTAGGACAAAAATTCAATACACACAAATAATGGATGAATTAAGGAGTGTGCATGTATAACATTACATTTGCGCCCCACAAATTTAGTGAGTCTGCCATGTATAATGATTTTTTCTTAAAGAAATTCATATGGACCAAAATTGAAAATCAGCGCGTTTTCTGTAGAATAGAATATCCTCCTGACGCCCGAGGAAAAAAAAAGCTCTGTAGTAATTAAAGCCCAATGTCCACACGTGTGGACATATCTTTTGTAGTAATAGAAGCCCAGCGAAATTTATGTTCTGTAGTCTCAGACGCCCGATGTCCACACGTGTGGACATTGAGACTTTTTTTAGTCAAGAGAAGATAGCAATAAAACTACGAATCTTTTTATCAATGTTTTACACTCCACCACTAGAGCAGAATCAGCAGCACATGTTTGTCTGTTTACTTTTGAATTTTTTTTTTAAATATCTTTTCATTTTGAGATCTGGAAGAGGAAGGATCGTCTACTGGACTTTTCAGATGAGTTCTTTTTACTTTTTGCTTTTTATCGAACATTTCCATGAAAAAAACTAATGTTTAATAATATTGAAGTGTTTTCTGAGGTATAGATGAACATAGAAGAGAATTTAATGCTATTTTTCAACCTGAAAACCTTTCTGATAAAGTGTCCACGGGTGTGGACATTGGGTCTTTATGACTACAAACATTTTCAATTTTTCTCATAATTATCTGATGATAGCGTATCTCTTTTTGCATTCCTTACTTTTGCCGTATGTGCATGATTTTACCGTATGTTTGGACATGAATGTTATGGCTGTGGTGTGTGGGTGTGGTGTGTGTGCGTGTGTGTGTGTGCGTGTGTGTGTGTGGTGTGGTGTGTGTGTGGTGTGTGTGCGCGCGTGTGTGTGAAATAAGAATAACCTGAACTTTCAAAGTACAATTTTAGTTACCTATATTATATTTTTCTTTTTGTTTTGACCAATTGTTTTCTTTTTATCCTATTGCTATATTTCTTACAATACTCATAAAAGACTTTTCTAAATGTAATGTATTATTATTATTTTTGTTTTTTTAAAAGAAACAGGTATGTGATTTATTTTGTTTTTATATTGTATTATTTTTTAAAAAATAAATTTGTCGAAAAAAATTAAAACGATCTTATTATTGAAAATCTAAAAATATATGTAGTCATAAACGCCCAATGTCCACAGATGAGGACATTTTTTGGAAGCTATTTTCAAGCAGAACAAAACTCATTTTATTAATACATTTTTTTTGAAAGCTTTTCAAAACACTTCTATTTTCCTAAAATGTAAATATTTTACAAATCAGAAACAAAAAAAATGCTGGGTTTCTATGACTACAAACAGCATGTCCACATGTGTGGACATCGGGCGTCTGGGAATACATTGCCATAAATTTGTTTGGGTCTCAGGGACTACAATGTGTATGTCCACACGCGTGGACATCGGGCGTCAGGAGGATATACCTTGTTTATACAACCCAGGTAAGATTGAAAAGTCCCTTTACTCCAGCAGGCAAACAGGTCTTACATATTTTATGCGATTATTCTGTAGAATAATTCTCGTGAGAAAGAAAATTATCAAAGACCTACCAGCGTGTTTAATGGTTTCCTTGTGATGCTGAGCACATTCCGTGTCGTCACGGAGTGCGAACGCCAAGTTCTTACTCGTCTCTGCACCTCGCTTATCAATGACTTGCCTCAGTAGTTCATCTAGCTCTCTCTCCAGCTTCACAGTCTCTGTTTCCAGGTGTAGAATCTGAAGGGGTTGGGTGGAAGAGAGAGGGAGAAAGAAAGTATGAAAATGAATTGTGACGAAGCAAGAGGCTGACACACAGCCTCTTTGTCTGGCTGGGGACGTTAAACAGGGAGAGGACCAGTGTCTCGCTAGAGGACTATGAACAGAGAACAGAGTAGCCAACCCTTACAAGCCAGGCTAGCTTGCAGTTTCCTAAGGGTTTAACAGAAAAGTCCAAGTCCTCATGATGGTTGATCGCACATAGAAATATGTGGTTCAGGACGAGCCAACTTTGAAATAAAGTTGGCTGGAGACCATCACTCACCCCTCCAGTTGTAGCCAAGCTGGCTACAACAACAAGCAAGAGGCTCTTATCGTCAGTTTCAATTGCATAGTCCAATTTGATCACGAAGGGACAAGAGCCTTGTCAAAAGAAATTGTCTCATAGAATAACGAAATGCATTATCTATTTTCATCAATAGGTACGAGTGGACCAGCACCATTCTAAAGGAGATAATAGAATAATTCTGCTCAGCCGGAATTCGAACCCGGACTGAGAAATAATGTCTACAACTATACGAGAAGTTTAATACTCTGCTACCATACTGAGAATTTTATACTCATTTACGCAAAGAACTTCTTTTTTTATTAATTTGTGTTTAATGTCGCTTTTAACGGCATGGACATATCACTACGGGGGTGTTACCCTCCATTCGCAGGAAACTCACAAACCTGCTACCAACGTTTACCTCACCCAACCTGGGTATCGCCGGAATGCAGCATCACGAAGACTTAACTTCGGTGATCCTACGAGAAAAGGTGCATTCAACGGCGACACATAATGAACTGAGAATTTTGATACTCTCCTACGTACTGAGAATTTCAATTCTCTGCTACTGTACTAAGAATTTTGATACTCTGTTTTTTATTGAGAATTTAGATACATACTTCCCTATTATACTGAGAGTTTTGACACTCAGTATACTCAGGAGTTTGATACTCTTATGTTATTCTGAGGATTTTGATATTTTCCAACTATACTGAGGATTTTGATGCAGAGCTACTGTACTAACAATTTTGATACTCAATGTACTTAGAATTTTAAACCCTATCACATAATGAACTCATAACTTTGGTACTCAGCTACTATACTGATAGTTTTGATACTCAGCTAATACCCAGCATCAACAAGATTCGAACCTTCAAGTCACCCGTCAAGACATTACCTCGCTCGACTTGATTAGTGATCTGGATTAACTTTGTCATGTTTGACTTTTGATTTCATCACGGTTGAAATTTCGAATAAATACAGAGACGACTGTTGCAGACATGATTATCCTTCTCCATCGAAACAGATATTCATATTGAGAAAAAATATGCACAAAAATATCAGCAAAAATATCACTTGCTGTAATATCAGGAAAAGTAACCGAATTTTTTTTTTTTTTTAAGTGGGGTTTAACGTCGCTTTCAACTGCCATGGTCATATCACGACGGGGGTTTTACCCTCCATTCGCAGGAAACTCACAAACCTGCTACTCACATTGACCTCACCCAGCCTGAGTGGGGCCGGGAAAAGCCAGCGTCACGAGAATTAGAATTTGAATGGTCACCCATCCAAGTCTTAACCTCGCTGGATGTCGCTTAACTTCGGTGTTCTGAAGGGAACCGGTGTATTCAACATGCCATCGACGCTGGCTGTAACCGAATTCTGTGTCTTGATAAATTGAACGGCCCAAAAAGGAATTCCATTTTGGTGGTATAATTTGTTGTTGTTTTCAGACATCAACGTTGTTGTTGATGTCTGAAAACAACAACAAATGTCTGAAAACAACTATGTTGTTCAACTTCAGTGATTGGAAGAGAGGTGGTATGAATATTGACTTTTTAGTTTACCCTTGATTTTGTTGATACAAATATAATTGAGGATAGGAATAATAATAATAATAATAATATCGCCTTATTTATACTGCCCGATTAAGACAATTAAAGTCCCATTATTCCAGCAGTAAGCCCAAGACATATTAGGTATTAAGTGGTAAAAATCCCAAATGGGATTTTTACTTGGATAACTTGTCATGCCCCGGCTGGGTTTCGAACCCACGGCCTCTGGAGTCTTTGGATTCACAGAGTGCCGCCTTTACCACTGAGCTACCGGAACAGGAAAGTATATCTCGAGACTTTTTTAAGCGAAACTGTGATTGGCCTCGCCTCGTATGTATTATTATTTCGAAAGAACCTGATTGGCTCGACAACATTATAATTTGACATGTAATCAATACTTCTTAGCGTTAAAAAAAATCCCCAACTAGTTTTCAACCCCAAATTTTTCCTGAAATCATCTTTGGGGCTCGCTTTATCTTCATTCTTCCATTCCAAATAAAAGAAAGTATTGTGATATTCTTTTCAACGATAAGGGCAAAGGGTTATTATTATTAAAATTATTTAACACTTTATTGGTCAACTACATGATAAATTCAACAAAATATAACATGAAAAAAAAGAACACAAAAAAAAGAACACAATAGAAAAAAAAAGAACACAGTAGAAAAAAAAGAACACAAAAAGGGTTGGGTGGAAGAGATTGCCCAAGGCAATAACCCCGCCCTTTAGTTAGGACTATATGTCCTAACTTATGTAAGTTATGTATTCGAATTTGCTTATATTGTCATATTAAATGCTGACCACTATTTTCTCCTGATAGCTTCTCAGGACAGCGATACACCTCAGTTCTGTTACCTGCATCGAGCAAGTCAGTTTTCTCACCCTTAGTTTTAAGCTTTTATAATAATTGTAATTTTCTAAGTTTCGAAATAAATCGACTTTCGAGTCTAGCTTTTTTAAAAAGCCTTTTGTGTAACCCTACATTATTTTTGGCGCAGTAAAACGGAACCTAAATTCAAGTTAAGTGCAAATTAACCGCTGTTTTTAGGGAACCACTCCCAGATTTTTTTTTAAATAAGAAATAAAATATTTTAAAAAGTGAATTTTTACAAATAAAAATAAATAAAAGTGAATTATAAAAAATACAAATTAGAACTAATAATATCTGAGCGAAAATCAGAACATTATTAATATTTTTTTTTATGCTTACAATTTTTAACATAAAATAAATGCTTGATGAACATTAATTTAAAAATTATTGAAATAATTTTTCAACAGTGAAAAATATCTTTTTTATTAAAAGGAACCCCTACTAATAAATGGACATTATTAAGTAGTCAGGTTTCCGAAATATTTTAAGAAAATATTTAAGGGAATTCTTCCTTTAAAACAATTAATATTTAAGTTCCTGTAAATAAGTAGCTGATTCGTATAGCGACCTACATAATATCAAAATTGGATTTCATTCTTCACATCTTTAAAAATACAACGGATTCTACTTTCTTCACAACATCTCTCTCTTCACATCTTTAAAAATACAACGGATTCTACTTTCTTCACAACATCGCTCTCTCCACATCGCTCTCTTCACAACATCACTCTCTTCCAGCATCATTCCAGCAGATATAAGAAAAATGAAATTTAGATCCGCGATAATGTAAGTCATTCAAACTTTATCACATTTCTGGATATTTTATTTTGGCGATTAAATTTTAAAATCTAACTCTTCAATTTTTTTTCTCTCTCTCTCCTTCTATTTTAACCCCTTTCTTTAAAAATTCAAACTGGATTATAATCTACATCCAATTTTAGAAGAATCAGACCCAGATTCAGATCAGGAAGAATATCAAAACCCACCTGCCATAGATCTTCAACTTGACATCCTTATCCGAGAACTAGGACAATTAAATATGGCACAGGTACCAGTTTTGACCGGTGAACACCTAAGGGTGGTCCCTGATTTCAGGGGGGAGGCGGAACTCCTCCCGGAGTTTTTGTCGATCGCAGAAAAACTCGTGAACTACTTTTATAATCCTAATGATGTAGGATGTTTTCAGAATGTGTGGTTGATGTCATCACTAAAATCTAAGATAATTGGGGACGCGAAGATAAATATAACATCATTTAATATCACTACCTGGCAAGACTTAAAGACAGCACTATTGACTACATACAGTGATAAAAGGGACGCGTATACACTGACAATTGAAATGTGTAACTTGACGCAGGGAAGTGACTCACCGTTTGAGTTCTTGAACAAAGTACAGAAATTAGTGAATTTACACAACAGTTATTTAGAAACTCATAACATGGACCAAGCAAACCTAAGACAGTACATTAACAAATTAGCGCTAAGAACATTGCTAAAAGGATTAAAAGATCCTTTAGGTTCACTGATGAGGACAAAAGACCCCCAAAACCTAGGTGAAGCATTGAACATGCTCACCAATGACTTCCAAATAGACGTAAACAAGAAAACACCAAACAATGATAATCACATAGCGCATAAACCAAAATTTACGTCACCAACACACAGACCCTTTGCACCTTTCAGACCAAATCCTCAACCTTTCCGTCCTAACTATTTCAATCCAAACAGATCATTTAACTCTACACCGAACAGATTCCAACAAAGAAACCCCTTTAACAACAACAATCAGAATTATCAAAATAGACCATCAACTTCAGGTTTTCAAAACACACAGCAGAGATTCTTACCCCGACCTACACCAATGAGTGGCGTGCAAACCATTCAACAAAATCTACACAACACAGAGCCTGGTTCGATTCCAGAACAACATACACATGAGTTCGATACACATTACGCATATTATGATGAACAAACAAACACATACCACGAATACGAAGGTCAAGATACCGACCAATACACAGTTCAACAGGAGGAATCTGAGGATTTTCACGCAAATGCCTCGGAAAACCCACAACCCCAATGTTAGAATTACTGAACATTGAACATGGCAAAGATAAATTACCCTTTGTCATCTTACATCCGCAAAATTTGTACTGTCTAATTGATTCAGGTAGTACTCGTTCATTCATGAGACCTGATATTGCACACAAATTCTTTCCCAAAAATATTAGTCCAGACGATTTCTTGATTAAAACCGCTCATGGAGTTACACGAGAAAGTTCAAGTGTAATAACCAAAGCTCCAAAAGAATTTAAGAATTCAAATAACAATACTCTTGTAAAGTACCATGTTTTTCATTTCCATGATTATTTCGATTGTCTAATAGGTATAGACATACTAAGACAGTTCAAGTTCGTTATCGATTGCGATAACCAATTGTTAAAAAATGCCAATACACAAATCCCTTTACATTTTAAGGATTTAAATCCTCAGTTAAATTTGGTAACCGTACCTTCTCATTCCGAAGTCATATTGCAACTTCCGGTAGAGACAAACCTTAGAGGTGATGTGCTGATGCCACATACACGTATCGGAGATGGAAGTTTATACATTCCTGAAGGATTAACTTCAGTAATAGCGAATAAAATTATTTGTTCAATAGTAAATACCACAGATAAGCAACAGTCATTCAAACCGCTGAGACCATTAAATCTTGACTTGCAAGAATATAATAAAGTTAACCCATGTGAGCTACATGCAACGTCTACTATAAAATCTAGTAGTCACGTAGATTTTTCCAAAATAAAGTTCGATCACATGAACTTAGAAGAAAAATACGAAACCATGAAAGTTTTACATCAATTCGCTGATGTCTTTCATTGGGAGGGCAAGTCGTTGACATTTGCCAACGAAATCAAGCATACAATCAACACCACTGACGAAACTCCTACACATGCTAAAATATATCGCTACCCAGAAATTCATAGACAGGAGGTCCACAACCAAATAACAAAAATGCTTGATCAGGGAATTATCCGCCATTCCCACTCTCCATGGTGTAGCCCAATTTGGGTCGTGCCAAAAAAATTGGACAATTCTGGCAAAAAGAAATGGCGCATTGTCATTGATTATAAAAAGTTAAACGAAAAAACAATAGGTGATACCTATCCGTTACCAAACATTAGCGATCTGTTAGACAAATTAGGCAGATGCCAATATTTTTCCACCTTAGATTTGGCTAGTGGGTACTTGCAAATTCAAATGGATGAGAACAGCATCCAAAAGACCGCATTCAACGTAGACAATGGTCACTACGAATATTTGAGAATGCCTATGGGATTGAAAAATGCCCCGCGAACTTTTCAACGAACGATGGACGATGTTCTTCGCGGGTTAATAGGGAAAATATGTGTTGTTTACTTAGACGATATTCTTATCTTCAGTACTTCCCTTCAAGAACATATTGCTAATCTTAGAGCTGTGTTAAACAGACTCCGCTCATTTAACCTTAAGGTACAGATCGATAAGACCAATTTCCTCTTAAAGGAAGTGGCATTCTTGGGACATTTAATCACACCTAATGGCGTTAAGCCCAATCCTGATAAGATTAAGGCAATTCAAGATTATCCGATTCCCACTACAGTAAAATCTGTAAAAGGGTTCCTAGGATTACTAGGATATTACCGCAAGTTTATCCCTTCCTTTGCGAATTTGACCAAACCTTTAACTAAATGCCTAAAAAAAGGTTCCATCATAAACGTTAATGACGTAGAATACATAAAATGTTTTGAATTATGTAAGCAAATGCTAACGAATGACCCAATTTTACAGTATCCTGATTTTACTAAACCCTTCTTATTAACAACTGATGCTAGCAATGTTGCCATTGGTGCCGTGTTATCACAAGGCACTTTAGGAAGTGACCTTCCTGTGGCGTATGCAAGCCGTACCCTAAATGATCATGAGCAAAATTATAGCACCATCGAAAAGGAACTGTTAGCCATTGTTTGGGCTGTAAAATATTTCCGTCCTTATCTCTATGGACGCAAGTTCACCATCTATTCCGACCATAAACCGTTACAATGGCTAATGTCCATGAAAGAGCCAAACTCTAAATTGGTTCGGTGGCGATTACAATTAGAAGAGTATGACTACACTATTGTGTATAAAAAAGGTGCATCGAACACCAATGCCGATGCCTTATCGAGAGTTGAGATCAATATAAACACCAACCCGGATATTGATGAAATTTCGTCAGTTATCGCAGAACCTGGCGATACTAATCCGAATGAAATCGAATTCGACTTAGACGAATTTATAAGTAATAGGTACGCTGATTTGACATCGAATACAGAAGAACCTCTAGATGATATTATTACTACAGATAGACTACCCTGTAGCACGAATCCTATCCCATCCAGGTTGCCTAATACTAGGAATGGAGGGATTGTAGATAACGACGAGAGTGACACAGTTCACACCAGTAAGGAAAATCCTATTATAGGGATTCCTATTTCAGAGTCAGCGGTAAACATTGGATATAACCAGTTGATATTGTCGACTTCGACAGCAACTGAAACGAAAGTGACAGTTACAAAACTACATGTAAATAAGCAGAGAATTAATGTTAAGTTTAGTTTAAGCAATTTAGAAAGCGAAATGGTTAAGTTTATCAAAACTTACATAGCACCCAAAGTTAAATATCTTCTTTACTTTGAGTCGGAGATTTATGAAAAACTCTCACAAGTATTACAAGCTACATTCAATTCATCTAATATAAATTTTGTAAAGTGTGTTAAGTTTTTGAAGGACATAGAGGATGAAACATCTAAAGATAGGATCATAAAGACGATACACGAAGGAAAAACCAATCATAGAGGTATTGACGAAGTTACAAGAGAAATCAAAGAGATTTACTACTGGCCCAACATACAAAAATATGTACAGGACTATATTAACAGCTGTGAAATCTGTACAGTTACAAAATATGATAGACATCCGTTAAATCTACAATATAACATAACACCAACCACACACAAACCGTTTGAAACGCTACACATAGATACAGTTTCATTAGACAAAACAAAATTTCTATCAATAGTAGACCCTTTCTCCAAATTTGCTCAGTTGTACGCACTTAAATCATGTCAGGCTGTGGAAATAGCCGACAAGCTCTTGGAATCCTTTTCACACCATGGTCTACCAAAACTTATCATTTCTGACAATGGGTGCGAGTTTAAAAATGCGGTAGTGAAAGAGTTGCTCTCACTGCACAAAATTGAGATGCATTTCGCATCGAGTCAACATCCAGAAAGCAATTCTCCATGTGAAAGATTTCACTCAACCTTAATCGAACACATTAGGCTTATGAAAAACCGAAGTGAATTTAAAAAGGACTCCATTACCACTATGGCAAGATACGCCATCATTGCATATAATTATTCTATACACTCAAACACTAATTACAGACCTATTGAAATCATAACAGGCCACATGGAACCTAATCAACTGCTGGAATTAGATAATGAAGTTCAAATAACAAGAGACTACGTTAATAACCATAAGGATAGAATGAAAATGCTTTACGAAGTAGTTCATAATAGAATTTCGACAAGAAAAAATAACACTATTGAAAAGGTTAATAGAAGTAGGGAACCTTTACCATCCAAGATACCAATTCGTGTCTCTGTCAGGAATCGACAGAAACAAAATAAAACGGGAAATAAATACAAAATAGAAACAGTAGCTGAAGTACACGAGAAAACAAAAACTGCTGAAATACAGCCGACACATCACAACACGAGTGAAAAAATTCACCTCTCTAACATTAAACGACCCAAAGTCCAACGTAACTTCCCGCTTTTTTCAGATTCTGCTGGGCCATCTTGTTCCAACCAACAGTAGCCATAAAATCCATCACACAAAACACCGGTATTCTACCCATAAACTTAGGCGAGGCTAAACTTCAACGCACCACATACACCATTCTCCATTATTACTCATTGGACCCACTTCTACAAGAGGTAGCTGATCTCCAAAACCAATACAATCAGTTGCAAGTCATCACGAAAGATAAACGTCATCTTCAGAAAGAGTTAGTAAACCATAATAAATTAATTCTTCACTTACAGATCATTGCTGTCAATAAACTACACGCTATAGGTTATGAGTCCATACCGACCCGTATTAGAAGGGCCTTATTCCCAGATTTAGGCACCTTAGTAAAAATCACAACAGGCAACCTTGACTCCACGGATGAACACCGTTACAATAAAATTTTAGAAGATTCTAAATAATAATGACAAAAGGTTACAAAAACAAATCGAGTTACAGTATTCATTAACACATGAAGCGATAGCCAGTTTGATAACATGATCAAAAATATTGAACATAGCGAGTCTGCAATTCAACATAAACTTTCTCTACTGGTTAACATAACAGACACCGCTATTACCGTAAGATGTTTTTCACCGCTAAAGATGCGGCTACTCAGTTGATCTTCCATTATAATACAATTATTACCATTCTGCAGGACTTGGAAAACGCTCTAACATTTTGTAAGTTAAGAATCTACCACCCCAGCATTCTCCCTTTAGAAGATTTAAAATGCAAATCGAGAAAATTAAGTTATTGCGACATCTGAACATCGCTCCAGATGATCTGAACATATCAGAAGTACAAAAATTAATCAAGGTTGACTGTACCGTTGAAAAGAATAAGATTCTATTTTTCTTATCTTTCCCAATAAACTATGATACAACATTTGAGCTGTATCATCTCATACCTTTGCCACCACTCAGAATAATACCTATGTTGCTATCATACCTAATAATAATTACCTTCTTAAATCCAGAAATGTAGTTAAAACTTTGAATGGCCCGTGTGTGTTAGGAAACCCATTCTACTGCTCGCAAACAAATGTAAATATCAATAATAATAAATGCGAACAACAAGTGCTACTCAACGGGAGCACAAAACAATGCGAGTACGTACAGCTAGAGGTACCCGAAAATTATCTAGAATTTATACCTGATATTAATCAATATCTAGGTGTTTTCCCTTGCGAGGATATATTACGAGTAGAATCTCAAGACCACGACGAAGTCAAGGAGGTGCAAGGAGTTTACCTCATCGAACCAGCACTTAATAACAGAATTCTCTTTAGGGACCATGTACTTTCTTTTCAGGAAAAAGCTTCCGGAAAACCCATTATTTTACATCCTGAAGATAACATTATTAGCAACGTTCAAGTTCACTCATCATTAAGGTTAAAAAATTTACAACTAGCAACCATGGACCCAAATCAAATTAGAAAGCTAATAATGGAAAATGAAAACAATGAGAATTGGAATTTTGTAAATATTATTTTATTTGTTTTAATTTTAAGTTTTTTGATTATACAGGGTGTACTAAAATTCTATAAAAAATGGACCTTGAAGCATCCCAATGATACATCCAGTAACATAGTAGTTGGTTCAAGTCCAACTCCAAACAATATTGAAGTCCAACCAAGGGTCGATTCTGTGTACCCAAAAATTCCTCTTCCGGGTGCTGCCAAATTCTAGGAATGGAGGAGTTATGTATTCGAATTTGCTTATATTGTCATATTAAATGCTGACCACTATTTTCTCCTGATAGCTTCTCAGGACAGCGATACACCTCAGTTCTGTTACCTGCATCGAGCAAGTCAGTTTTCTCACCCTTAGTTTTAAGCTTTTATAATAATTGTAATTTTCTAAGTTTCGAAATAAATCGACTTTCGAGTCTAGCTTTTTTAAAAAGCCTTTTGTGTAACCCTACATTATTTTTTGTATATATTTATTTTTTCTTTTCTTCTATTATATTGTATTTTAATTTGTAATTATTTGTATTGTATATAATATGTCCTACCAATAAAGTGTAAATAAATAAAAATATGAAGTGAATCAAGGGGCGAGGTTAAAGCCTGTGGCTTTCTCTTCCACCGGTTACCTCAATTTGTTTCTGCGTGTTCTCCCTCCGATGCTGCTGGCTGGTCATGCCCCGCGCTATCTCCAGCTCTATGCGCTGGGCCAAGTCATCCATCAGACTCATGGCGGCCGAGGCTGAGTGGACTCGGGACTTGCTGTTCAGCTGGCAATGCAGCTGTCGAACAAAATAAATCTATATCATCTATAAAAGAAAGCTGTCTGTATGCTTGTGTGTGTGTTTTTTTTTATACAAATCCACACCGTTTGACCGAGAATCCTGAAATTTTGCACATAGGTCCGTTTGGATCAGGGAATTCTTCTAGGCTAGGTTATATCTCCCTAAGGTTAAGCTACAATGAGTAAGGATAAAAAATGGATGGGTGACGCAAACATCAATTATTAAAAAGTGGAAAGAGAGAGAGAGAGAGAGAAAAAGAAAAGAAAAAAGTTCACATCAATTGTGAATGTTGGTGGGAGTGATGAAAACTTTACCACAACCTGTACATTTTCACGTGTTCTTGTTTTACAGGTACCAATTATGTTTTTCAGAAAAAACTTATAGTTAATATAAGTTACGTGTTATAAAAATTAAGTTATCAATATAAAAAAAATATCATTCAACACGCTTATTATTTTTTTTTTTTTTCTTCTCTCTCTTTTTTTTGATGGCTTAAGAAATCTTACCACTTCTATTATTATTATAAATCTTACCAGATATATTTATTTATTTCTACAAATTACAACTTCCGAAAATAATATGATAGTTTAATTTCAACACAACCAGCTTTCCAGAGGCCAAAGGCTTATACAAATACTCCACAAGCTACAAAACAAGCTGCGATAGAGTGACAAAATATCTAAAATAAAGACTTGTAAGACCACAAAATTAAATTTAAAGGTAGTGGAGGTTTAGGTTCATTACCTCCTATCTGGTTTAGGTTCAATGGCATGGGCTTCCCTGTTCTACATCTTCTAGCCAGACCTTCACCTAAGTCAGCATACAGGGTGTCCCTGTTCACTCACCTGAGTTAGTTTCTTTCTCAGTTCCTCCTGCTGACTCTCCAGTGCATCTCTCTGAGTCAGCGGCAGCTGGGTTGTATACAGGGTGTTTCCCTCCTGTTCACTCACCTGAGTCAGTTTCTTCCTCAGTTCCTCCTGCTGACTCTCCAGTGCATCTCTCTGAGTCAGCGTCAGCTGGGTTGTATACAGGGTATCCCTGTTCACTCACTTGAGTCCGTATACACTTATACAGGGTGTTTCCCTCCTGTTCACTCACCTGAGTCAGTTTCTTCCTCAGTTCCTCCTGCTGACTCTCCAGTGCATCTCTCTGAGTCAGCGGCAGCTGGGTTGTATACAGGGTGTTTCCCTCCTGTTCACTCACCTGAGTCAGTTTCTTCCTCAGTTCCTCCTGCTGACTCTCCAGTGCATCTCTCTGAGTCAGCGACAGCTGGGTTCTATACAGGGTGTTTCCCTCCTGTTCACTCACCTGAGTCAGTTTCTTCCTCATTTCCTCCTGCTGACTCTCCAGTGCATCTCTTTGAGTCAGCAACAGCTGGGTTCTATACAGGGTGTCCCTGTTCACTCAACTGAGTCAGTTTCTTCCTCAGTTCCTCCTGCTGACTCTCCAGTGCATCTCTCTGAGTCAGCGGCAGCTGGGTTGTATACAGAGTGTCCCTGTTCACTCACCTGAGTCAGTTTCTTCCTCAGTTCCTCCTGCTGACTTTCCAGTGCATCTCTCTGAGTCAGCGGCAGCTGGGTTCTATACAGGGTGTCCACCTCCTGTTCCATCTCCTGTTTACTGAGCAGCACCTCCAGGAAGTGTCGCTTCGCCTCCTCCTCTATCTCGTCCAGTTCGATCTTCTCCAGATTTTTCTGTGGTAAAATTTTTAAAAGTTTAAGGGCGGAACTAATAGACAACATCAATAACTTACGTCGTTGGTAAGTGTCGGTTTTCCCTATCTTACACAGTACGCAATCCTTGACTTAGCGCCACAGAGGTATTACAAAAACGTCTATTAATTCCGCCCTAAGAGTAGTCACCGTGGCCGAGTGGGTTAGCGCACAGGCTTGCGCGCATGGTAATCTGGGTTCGATCCCAAGCCGGCGCAGAAATGTTCTGCTCTGTAATTGGATGTACGGGGTCCACTCATACCTCGTGAGGAAAAATAAGTAGTTACTTGTATGTGTAACGACTCGTGACGGGATTAGCAGAGTACAAAGAGTAATGTAAAATAATTTGAAAAAAATAAAGGAGGCTCTTAGTAATGCTGCGCTACCCACAAAAATTGTGAAGAGGCCTTGTGCTTCACCACAAAGAAATCATACTTTAACATTAACTTATAAATGTTCAACTAAAAGTAATAATAATAATAATATCGCCTTATTTATACTGCCCGATTAGGACTATTAAGTCCCATTATTCCAGCAGTAAGCCCAAGACGTATTATTATGTGGTAAAAATCCCAAATGGGAGGATAACTTATCTTGTCCCGGCTGGGTTTCGAACCCGCGACCCCTGGAATCACTGAATTCACAGATTACCGCCTTTATCACTCAGCTACCGGGAGAGACTTATACACTTTTTTTTAGATTTCAATAGACAGTAGAGTTCAATGTACACTTTTTTCTTTGCCTTTTGGCTCTAGTGCTGTTGATCGATTCAATCTATGTCTCTAATAATCTTTTAATCGCCTTTATAACCTCAACGGACCTTCCTCTCAATGTCATCCAGCAATCTCTCCAGAGACACGTGCTTTCTGTCCGCCCTCTCCTTCATGATCTTGGCTCTGGTGGCATTGACCAGGTCGACCTCCTGTCTCCTCAGTTCACTCTTGAGCTTGCTCAGCCTCAGTCTCTCGCCGTAAACTCTCTCCTCCTCCTTCCGCAACACGCTCTTGTACACATCTTCCAGCTCTGAAACAATTATTATTATTATAGTAAGCTTTATTAGGTAGAACAAAAAATATATACAGTAGAATACAATGAAACATAAAGAAAAACAAAAAGATTAAACAAATATACAAGAAAAGAAAAAAAGAGAATGAAGTTAATGTCCTACTGAAAGGGCGGGGTTATTGCCTGTGGCAATCTCTTCCACCCAACCCTTGATAAATGATAAATTAAATAATAAATTAAAAGTGTTTTTTTTGTGTTATAATATCACAATTTTAGTGGATAGCGCAGAGTTATAGGACTTTACCGTATCTTTGTTATCCTAGTATCTTATTTTTGCCTATAATTCCGCCACTGGTCGCTGCTCACATTAGAGCAGCTACTCATTTTTCCTCACGAGGTATGAGTGGACCCCGAACAATGATAATACAGTAGTTATCTTGGTCTAGCGGTAGCATGCTCGACTCTCACTCCAGGTGACCTGGGTTCAAATCCTGGCGGGGTCCGATTTTTTCCTACTCGGTACTTTGGATGTCAGAGCCTACCATATCCTCGTGAGGACATCTCGACCCAGCCGTTATTAAGTCATCCCGCGTCCCACCATCTCACTCTTAGACGAGACAGGATTTGCAACACCAGTTATTATGGCAAGAGATCAACGATTTTAATAATAATAATAAATACCGTTAGGTATTGTATATTTACGGTACATGACCAATTTACAGGAGACAACAAAATATAAGATTTTTTTTTTTTCTTCTTTTTACAGATACAAACTGTAAACTGTTTAGTGTTAATAGTACCACTACTAGAGTTATTTATATCAATGTACCTTGTATTCTAGCCGCATGCACTTCCTCACTTTAATAGTCCTGCATTCTCGCTTCCATCTGTTTCTTCTTCTCTATCGCATCTGTCTCTTGTAGCAGGATCTTCTCCTCTTCCTCTCGAATTTCATTCAGCTTTCTGACCTGCAATTTAAAAAACGGACAAGTGGTTTTGTTTGGAGGAGAGGGACATTTTAATAATAATAATAATAATAATAATACTGTGTCCGTGAGATAGGTATTGATACCTAAATCACGGTGGTGAGAGGATTATATGGACGCCCAGATCCAATGTCTAGGCTCCTTTCATGTCCATTGATTCTATTTTGTTTTAACGTCCTGACTTAAGGTAGACAGGACCCCGTCCTGTCTACCTTAAGTCAGCGAATGGAGGGTTTTACCCTCCATTCGCTGGGAATCATACCAGCTACCCACATTAACCTCACCCAGCCTGGGTAGGGCCGGAATTTGCCAGCCTCACATGTTCGAAGGGAACAGAAGTTTCTGTGCGAAAAGTCTGCTCCAACCGGGAATCGAACTCAGGATCTCTGGACTATGGGCAGTAGTCACAACCGTTACGCCACGGAGGCTGGCTTAATCATAATACAAAATATCGCCTTATTTATAATGCCAGATTAGGTCTAATGAATGAGTTCCATTTTTTTCGCAGTAAGTGAGAGGATAAGTCGTTATGTCCCAGCTGGGTTTCGAACCCCCGACCTCTCACCTGGTAGTCCACCACGAACTTGGGGTACTCCTCAAAGGGCTGATACAGGGCGCCTGCTAGCAGGGGCGTCACGGGGCGGTAGTACTGCCGGGGGTGAATGTCGCTGGGGACGAGGGCGTCTGTTTCGTACGCCAGCTTGAGGAGCTTCTGAACGTCCAAGGTGTTTTGGGAGTGGAAGAACTTCTGCAATGGGGATGTAAAATATTTTTTTTTTTTTACTTTCAGTAGTTTATTTATTTATTTACACTTTATTTTTATTTTTCACAAAACAATCATCAACAACAAACAAAAAATAACAATAAATTAAAAAAAAAAACTTAGAAGTACCTATGTACAAAAAGAAATAAATATCAATATTAATTTTTAATTACAATTACAATTGTTTATTTATTTATTTACACTTTATTTTTATTTTTCACAAAACAATCATCAACAACAAACAAAAACTAACAATAAATTAAAAAAAAAAAAACTTAGAAGTACCTATGTACAAAAAGAAATAAATATCAATATTAATTTTTAATTACAATTGTTTTGTAATCCGGGGCGAAGTTAATGCCTTAGGCTTTCTCTGCCACCAAACACCGGTCGCCGCGGCCTAGTGGCTAGCTTGCACGCACGGTGACCTGGATTCGAATACCAGTGGAGTCGGAATTTTTGGCTCTGACTTTGGATGCTACGGGGTCCACTTATCACGAGAAATGAGTAGCTGGAGCAGCGATCAGTGGGGACATCATGATAAGATATTTCGATATTCAAGGAAAAAAAACGTCCTATAATTCTGCGCTACCCACTTAAATTGTGATCCGTTTAAATTCGGATTAAATTCGAATCCCACCCAATGCATGGATTTTTTGTGACCACATTATAAGAAGACTCTGGGAGTTAGGGGGAAGAAAATGTTTTGAGCATTAACCTCGCCTGGTGGTACCTTCCACTCAAGACTATTATTATTATCCTCACCTCAATGAGTTCTAGGTAGGTATATTATATAGTTGTATTTATTTTATAGAAAAATGTTACCTCAACGAGTTCGACATTATCCAGAGTCATCAGCACGGTCCTGCACTGAATGTTGAACGCCACCACCAGCATCAGCAGAAACCAGGGCTCATTCGTCAGGACGTGGTCCCACAGGATTGGCCACTGGCTTTCGTTCAACACCTTGAAAGGAAATACAGAAAACATCAGTTGTTGTAGTTTTTTTTTTTTTTAAACAACTACACCAACACAGATATAAAGTCAACGGGTGACATCTGTGAGGGCAATAACTGATGCTGGTCTCTTCTCTACTGGAAAATATCCGGTTGGTTTTCCAGGGTGTTAAAAGTTTACATGATGGAAATAATGGGAGATTTCAAGAGACATGTTTCTTTCTTGTTTGGCAAGTGGAGGGTCAAATTTCCTGAGTTTCTTAGTCTGTTATTAGGGACTCTTAGGTGTATTTTCTCTAGAATGTAGGGGCAGTTGAGATTATAGTTTATAGTTGTAGTAGCGATGTGAGCTACGCCGAACTGTTCCCATGGTCTCTAGCCGGGTCAGTAAATAATAGCTTTAGTGTGTTAAGAAGTCACTGTGGCAGAGTGAGTTAGCGCGCTAGGCATTGCACTCATGGTGACCTGGGTTCGAACCCCAGCGGGGCAGGAATTTTTCTGCTCTGTACTTGGATGTTCGGGGTCCACTCATAACTCGTGAGGAAAAATGAGTAGTTAGTTGTATGAATAACGACCAGTGGAGGCATTACCAGAGTTTCAAAAAATTAATGTAATAGAATAATTTAAAAAAGTGAAGGAGGCTCTTAGTAATGTTGCGCTAACCACAAAAATTGTGAAGAGGCCTTGTGCTTCACCACAAATAAAACCATACATACATAGTTTTATTGTGTTATGTCTCTTTCAATATTTTTTCAATAATTGTTACATACAAGTTGTGTGAGAGAACTATTCTCAGCTTGACCTAGCCCACAGTATTCATTTGAGTGATTTGATCCGGAGAAAAACCATCTTGAAGACTTTTGGCTTTTTTTATCTGTTTCAAGCCTCTTTAAACCTCTTAGAAATTGGCCAGATAGCTAGGCTGGATATAACGTTCATCGCCGCAATATTTTATATGACTTATCGTTATAAATGGACAATTGAGATTCTAAATTCACATTTTAAAAAGTATGATTTCTTTCCTTTAGGATTTTTTTGTTATTTATTTTTTTACAAAAAGTAGTAGTAGTAGTAGTAGTAGTAGTTGTAGTCAGCTTGTGGCTACAACTGGACGGGTGAGTGATGGTCTCCATCACTCACCCGTCCGTCCTGAACCACATATTTCTTTGTGCGATCAACCATCGTGAGGACTTTTTACAAAAAAAGATGACAAGACTTTACAATATCTTTAGACTGTGTGGGCGGAAGTAAACAAAATGTTCACCTCTGAGAAGGCAGACTGGAGCAGCAGCCAGGCGTACACATTGGAGGTGAGGCCTATGTTGCAGTAGTGTTCTAGCAGGGCGGGATCCCGGTGGGCCAGAATATTCTCCACCAGGGCCAGTGTGTTGATGGGGGGAAACGGGAAGTACTCGAACCAGTGCTGGCAGTAGCTCACTGGAATCATAGGTATTAGTTTTTTTTTGTAAGCTTTATTAGGAGGACAAAGTACAATGGTAACAGTATAAAATTAAGAATAGGAAAAAAAAACAAACAAATGACAAAATAAATAAGTAAAAAAAGAAAATAACAATAATGTCCTACCTATTAGTTGTTGTTGTTGTTGTAGCCAGCTTGGCTACAGCTGGGGTGGTGAGTGATGGTCTCCAGTTAACTTTATTTCAAAGTTGGCTCGTCCTGAACCACATATTTCTTTGAGCTATCAACCATCGTGAGGACTTGGACTTTTCTTTATAAGCCATTAAACCTTTAGGAAACTGCAAGCTAGCCTGCCTTGTAAGGTTTGGCTAGTCTGTTCTCTGTTTATAGTCCTCTAGCGAGACACTGGCCTTCTCCCTGTTTAACGTCCCCCAGCAAAACTTTTAAGTAACAGTTGTTAAAGCACTGAGGTCGATAAACAAGAAGATTAATAACATCACAGCATACCTGTTTTCACGGACCTCAGCAGTTTGATCCCCAAGAGCCCGTTTCCATTAGCTGCGCCTAGCAGACTTTTTTGACATTTTCATGTCTTTGCTCTGGCACATAACCAAAATTATGTAACGAAATTATGTAACGAAATTATGTAACGAAATTATGTAACGAAATATTAAATTGACATTTTCATGTCTTTGCTCTGGCACATAACCAAAATTATGTAACGAAATTATGTAACGAAATTATGTGACGAAATTATGTAACGAAATTATGTAACAAAATATTAAATTATAAAAATGAAAATGTCCCAATGGTTGCAGACTCGTATGCAAGCGTTTTTCCTTGTCTGGTTTAACCCACTAGCACTAGCCATTAGAAATAGGTCTGTTACCCACTGACGTCATCACTCAACATCTCATCGCATCGGTCCCGTCCTATAGGGACCGTCAGGGACGATTTAAGAATATAATCTTTCAAACTCTTGAATAGGATTGACTATGGCTTTATCCTTTGAAAACAAGTCTGTTACCCACTCAAAATTAATTTTTGAATGGGAATACTCTCATATAAAATGTACTGCCACTAGGAGCATGCAGTAAAAAACTGCTTGCTACGCGATGCTGGTGGGAACGGGGCTTCAGGTGGTGGACATGTAACCTAACCATCTCTTTTGGTATATCGTAGTATTTGGTGTGAAGTCATTGAATAGTGATCAACTATTCAAAAACTACTTATATTGTTCAAAAAATAGTTCTGATCAACGAGTAAAAAAAAAAAAAAACTATTCAAAAACAACTTCTAGCCCTTCAAACCCACGATCTACAGGATCACAATCCTCTCAACCAACCAACCAACCTAGATTCTTACCTATAATTGAAGCGGCGATTTCAAACAAGGAGCAGGGGTCATTTCTGAGCAGCATAACAAACGGGAATACAAACTCTGGTAGAAACGTGACGAGACTGAAGAGGGGGTTCCAGTTAGCGAGACAAGATAGTAACCTTTAAGTGAAATTTCAAGTTTTTTACCAATTTAAAATTATAGTAAATCGATGACACATGGGTATTAATATTTATTTATTTGAATATGTGATCACATAATTCTAAAAAAATACTCTGGAGGATTAGATGAAAGAAAATGCTTTGAGCATTAACCTCGCCTGGTGGTTATATCTTCCACTTAAGAGTATTATTATTATTATTTTTTAGTGAGTTACTTAAAATTTGGTATTGACAAAGTTAGGGAGAGAGTTTTCAATGCTATGTTGCCTGCTTTGGAGTACGGCTGGCCATTGCATGGTAACATACATTTTTTTTCTTCAATTTTTTTGACATGAATTTATATTTTTCAAGTCCATTATTTTGAGCCCAATGGTACCTATCCTATTGGGATTTTATCCATTATTTTAACATTCACTTACCGCTTTAAAGCATTCAGAAGACACGTATTCTTGAGGGGATATTTCTTGTCGATTTCCTTGCACGCCAGATGTTCTGGTTTGGAGGTGAGGATTTTGTACGCCTCCGAGTTGTGGGGGATTTTCAGGATGGTTTTCCAAACCAGGGGCCGAAACTTGGCGGGGTACTCACCGAACTGTTTGAGCAGGGGACGAAGACGGTGGATGTCCAGGACATCCGAGATCTGAAAGAATGATGAAATTCAGACCGACCTCAGTAGCTTGATCGCTAAGGCGGCGGACTCGTGACCTGGAGATCGGTGGTTCAAGTGCCGGTTTCAGCGTAGATTTATTTTATTTTTTTCAAAAAGGTAGTTAACCGACGTCAGTAGCTTCATCGATAAGGCGGACTTGTAACCTAGAGGTCGGTTTCAACGTATATTTTTTTAAAGAGGTAGTTATGTTCTGGAACCGCTTTCGCATTACTTCAGCGTAGATTTAGTAGAGCGTGTTTGAGTAGTTGTGATATCACGAAAGTGATAAACACAAATATGATGACTGATTTAATGATGAAATTCTATAGTGAACGGACATTGACTAGTTGGTATTAAAAAAAAAAAATGTTTTTGAAACTAGCCTAAGTAGCTTAATTATTGAGAAAGAAGATTCTTGACTTGGAGATTGGTGGTTCAAGACAATGAAATTTATAGTTTTAGGAAAATGGGTTTGTATAATTATGACATCACACTTGTGATTGATACAAATACATATAAACATTTTTTTCTTTGTTATTTAACCAAAAATTTCAACTACATGGTCATATCACGATGGGTTTTTAACCCTCCATTCGCTGGAAACTCAAAAATCAGCTACTCACATTAACCTGATACAGTCTGAGTTTGGACAGGGAATAGCAAGTATGACGAGGGTTTGAATTTGCATAGTCATCCATCCAAGTCCTAACCTGGATGGACGTTGCTTAACTTCAGTGACAGAATGAGAACTGGTGTATTCAGTGCCATCGACGCTGGCTTATAGTGACTTGAAGAACAGGATAATCTACCACTCAAAAGTCTGGCACCAAAGCTAGTTCTCCTATTTTACTCGTAGCTTGAAAGTAATTTTTTGTGGTTTAAAAGTTAAGTAACTGCTGTAATAAATGACATTGAACCATTTTTTTAAAGAGAAAACTGGTGCTGATACTACTCGAGTACTAAAAAAAATACTCGAGCACCCATGTACTCAATTCAAATCATCAGCCCTAGTACAAAAAAAAAACAGACATCCATTTTTAGATATAGATTTTTTAATTTAAATCACAGTTCTCGCTATCACAGTTGACTATTTTCTTGACTAAATACTTTGGAGGCTAAAAGTTGACATGCCGATTCTGCCCTTTTCTTTGCTGCCTCTTGAAGTTTTTTCTTTTTCTTTTCAAGCTCTGACAACTCTGCTAGGGGCTTGATGAGTTTGGATTGTTCCTTCAGTAATTCGTTTTTGGTTTTTTCCTCCATCGACGAAATGTCACGTAACAGTTTTCTGAGATCTTTTAGTTTGGCTTGATTTGCTTTCACTATCTGGTCTTTTATTTTATGCTGTTTCAACAGTTGTGGAATCTTTGAGCGCTTATTTTCGAGCGAGTTATAGAGGGCTTTGTATTTATGTTCCGTCTGTTTCAGAATAGCTTTCAGGTGTCTGTACTCTCTGTGAACTCTGTCTTCCTGTTCCTTTTCTTCCTTTATAATTTGCGTGAGTTCATTGAACCTTTCAATTCTTTGCTCCAAGCTGTCTGTTCTTCTCAATTCCAATTCGTTTGTTTTACAAGACTTCTCAGCGGCTTTAACTTTGAACTTCTCCCGCATGTTTCCCATTTTAATATTTTCTATTTCCATCTTCACAAGATTATCGAGGTAGTTTTCTCGTATTTGAGTCAGTTTACATTCTAATTCATCTTTTTTTCTTTCCAGGTTTTCATTGTCTTGCTTGATCAGACTCTCCAAGGTCAAATCATGTCCACTCTTAAAGAAATGTTCCTCGTACTCATTTTCAACCAAATAGTTCTCCGTCATTTCGGTTTCATTGAATTCAATAACTTTGCTCGTTTCCTCGATTAAATTTAGTGAGTTGGGTCCCGAAACCCTTTTAATAGTTGAATTGGGCACCACCAGATAAAGGTCGTCGGTGGAGAAGGTTCCGTCAAAATCGATAAAGCAGGGTTCTGTTTCATCAGTGAATTGGGCCATCTTTGACCACTGCTCAAATTGTTTCAACGACGGATTTTCCTCATAAACAGGCAGTGGGTTTCTCATTATTTCATCATACAGATGATGGAATTTTTTATTTAGTTTCCTTATCTCGTCCATATTGAATTAAATTTTCGATCACGAAACAGCAACCGTTATTGATTAGAAAGATTACTCAAAATTTATTACTCCTTAAAAAAAATAAAACTGCCATATACGAGTACTTGAAATAATGAAAATTAATTGTTTTTGTAAATAATAACGTCTCATTGTGACCAAAATTTCAAGAGATATTTGGCTACAATTGCTATTATTAAACTTTTTTTTATCATATTTTGCTTTATATTTCTTTTGAACATCGGATTATTAATCCTGATTGATTGGAAACTCACAAACCGGATACACCCATTTCTGTTGAGCTATAAGTTATAACATCACCAACGAAATTTTAACCTCCCTCAAAGTTGCTTTATTACAGTGAATTAACTTTAATCAAACCTCAAAGTTGCTTTAGTACAGTGAATTGGCTTTAATCAAACAATTTTTTTTTTGTGTTAGCGTCTTTTTAAACTTCATATAATTTTTTCACAGGGATCTCCCTCACCTTCTGAGTGACCGCTCGCATTTCACTCTCCTGGGCCTGTCTCAATTGTTTCTTCTTCCCAGGTGACTTCCACTTGACTGTTGCACTGGGTTTCACACTGAGCAGCAAGTCGGAATGAAACAGGAGCACTTCCCCGCTGTACAGAGAGCAAGCGATGTGCTTGGCGTCTGCACTGGATGCCAGGGTGTCTGGCGGGAAAAGGGGGGAAGCAAATAATATTTATTCACTTTCTGTTTCATAAAAACAAGAATTGCCAACTTGTCAGATTTTTCATCTCTAGAAAGTGAGAATTTTTTTTTATAATTTTAATTGCCCAGGTTTGTCTGGTCTGGTCTATATTTTTAATAAAAATTTGTAGGTATATAGAAATCATCCCTTTCCAAAATGTTCTCCTTCTATTATAAAGGCAGGTGGTAGAAAGTGCATATAACTTTAACTTTAAGCCTACCCAGGCTGGGTGAGGTTAATTTGAGTAGCTGGCACGATTCTGAATGGAGGGTAAAAGCCCCGTCCTAATCAAGGACGTTAAATCAAATAGAATCGTTAGCGTTAGGAAGGGCATCCAGCCGTAAAAATGTGTCAAAACCAACCAATCTCAACCATGAGGTTGAACAACGTCGACCTAGCTTAAGCGGGATAAGACAGAGTAAAAGAAGAAGAAAAAAAGGTGAAAAATAATATAAAAGAGATTCAGCTAATGTTGACTTACAAATAGTGCTGGTAGAGTGAGAGGTGCAATAGTTGGATGATATCACAGCTCCTAGTTCAATATCGAGAAAGTATAGCTCTCCTGGTCCTGTCAGGATTATGAGGATCTGAAGACACAGACAATGTTCAATAAATTATGACTTATTATTTGTTCGAGGTCTCTACATTTATAAACAATTGGATCAAGTTTTATTTACATTTTGCTTCCGAGAAATTTCTAATAATAGAAATCGGAAGTATTGTGTTCGTTTTTGTATTTTATATACATTGAACATGGTAATAAGTTAAGAAATAAATATAAACAAAGCCTGATCAAGGGTGGTGATAATGCCTTCGGCAATGTCTTCATTTAGTTCATTTTAGACGGGGGGTTTACCCTCCATTTGCAAGAATATTACAAAATTCACAACCTAGTAATGGAAAATACAAAAGGGCGAATAATTATTTGCCTAACGCCTCTTTAACATCTTGGTAATTTGAGAAGGGGGTTTTACCCTCCGTTCTCTGGAATAGTACAAACATGTAATGAAGTTTACAAGAGAAGGGACAATCAATGTTTGAACTCATCAAAAAGTTTCGGTTGAAATAATGGATTTCTGCTCCCATAAATCGGATGATGAAATCTTTAAAAATAAATGAATAAAAAAACCGAGCTTTAGCTACTTTTTGTAATAGACTGAAATTTACAATTACCTGTTTTAATACATACGAGTATACGCGTTTGCGTTCCTAGGGCCGAAGTATAACAAAGAAAAGTTTCAACCTATCAGAGTGCACTTTTATCCGACTTGAGGGACTGTCTGGCCTCTCTTTGTTGTTATCTGATTTTATAATTTGGCCCTTTTTATTATTAAAAACTTACTGAAGTCCTACAAGAGAAGTTTCAATTACGACACCGCGACCTTTATTAGATCTATTTTGTCCTTGTGGCTCTTAGTAGTATCAAAGAAAAGTGCGATTGATTTTTTTTTCTAAACATTATTTATAGATATAAAAACAAAAGAAAAAATCATAGAAGTACCTTATGATCGAGGAATGTCAGAAACTTCACATGAGATATCTGAATAGGCAATGGGATTCGCTTGTGCAGACACCATGTCTCCATGTGAAACAAGGTAATGTAAGTGTCCACACCTCCTATCGCCATCAACTTGCTGTTTCTGAAACGAGAAGTTTTACAGATTTAAATAATAGCCAGTGACGATGGAACGTTGAATACATCAGTCTGTTCTCGTTCTGTCACGGAAGTTAAGTAACGTCTAGCGAAGTTAGGACTTGGATATATGAAGATTTAAATTAGTACCCTCGTGATACTGGCTATTCCCAGCCCCACTCAGGCTGGGTAGATGTGACCACAGGTCTAATAAATGTGCTCTCTTAAAGGTAATGCCGCAGGCCTGGCCGCAACTACAACATAGCTTCAACTGTGTGAATATTTATTTGGTGTTTAATCAATTTACAATAATAAATTATTGTTAACAGAAGTCATAGGGTTGGTATTAGAAACATGTTATGCTTCAAGGACTTTTTTATAATAATAAGAATCTTCAGTGGAAGGTAGCCACTAGGCGAGGTTAAAGAAGCTCAAAGCATTTTCTACCACCTAACCTTCAGAGTCTTATTATTATGTGGGTCACAAACTCAAATGAATGAGGAAAAATTCATGCGCTGGGTGGGATTCTAACCAACGGATCCCTGTGCTACCTGAATTACCAGACTAGCGCGTTAACCACTTGACTACCAGTTACTTTTTTCCTTCTTACTAAATAAAGACTGTACCTCGTAAACGCAATGCTCTTCAAATGATGCCCCTTCCAGTCATTGGGAATGAAGTGGTGCAGACAGTCAAATGTTTTGAAACTCCAAACACTGAGAGAGTCGTCTTGGAAGCTAGCTATGATATTGTTTGATTGAGGTAAAAATGTTATCTGTGGAAGAAGATATTGAGATTCAACTGGAAAATTATGACAAATATATAGATGTATAAATTAGATAAATAATAATGCTGATGTAGGACTTTTTAGTACTTTAATAACTTTTATTTTAATAATGTACCTGCAAGGTTGAAGTTTTAATCTAATTAAATTTAACCTCTCAAAATAATATTGGTGATATTTTTTTTTTCTTCTCTTTAATTTGAGTTATTTGAATATCTATCATTGAATTGATGACATAATGAAACTGCACATTTTTTTTTATCTTAAGGGTAAAAAATAAAATAAGTAGAAAAAAAACTACGAAAATTATATACTTACAATTTTAATTGCTATTTTCTTGCCCAAGCAGAGTCTATGTTTTGGTTTGTTTGTCTCCAGATTCCAAATGATGGTCTCATATAGAGATGAGGTCATCAAGAATTTGTTGTCATTAGTAGAAGAAATGAACTTTACAGGGTGAATGTGTCCCTCCAATTTTCTAGTAACAACAGCTTCATCTGTTGAAGAATTTGAAATTAAATAAAGGTATTTTTTCTCGATTTCATATATTAATTGTCAAAGGAATCCTTTAAGAATTAAGTAAGGTTATTATAAACCAGCTTTGATGGCAAGTTGAATATTATGAGAGTTCTGTCACTGAAGTTTGGATGGGTAATCATTCAAACTAGAAACCTTGTTATGCTTGCTATGCCCAGCAAAACCAAGGATAGTTGAGGTTAATTTGAGTAGCTGGTTTGTAGGGTAAAACCACCATCATGATGTGAATATTCAGTTGAAAGGAATATTTTTATTTCTTTTTAAGGTTTATGTTTATCATTATATTGAATTATATTTGTGTTAACACGTATGAGACGGGTCCTATTTTCTATAGTTTGTACACGCTGGGACGGTTTCAAATTAGGGTATGTGTTCCAAATATGACAACAACAAAAAAAAATTGGGACGGGCGAGTACAAAAATATATTAATAATAGCATTATCTGTGCCCATTTGAAAAAAAAAACGTGACCCACTGGTGGGCACGCCGTCTCATACGTGTTAATAGTGTGATGTCATAATTACACAAAACCATTTTCGTAAAACTATAAATGTCTGTTTTCTCAATGATTAAGCTACTAAGGCCAGTTTCAAGAACATTTTTTTTTATATACCAACTGGTAAATGCCTGTTCATTTTCCAACTTGGCTATCATCTGTTCCATTACGCTAACAGTTCCAAACTGTTAGCGTAATGGGACTTCTTGTCTCGAGCCGACAGTCTAAATAAAGCACTACTATACTATCATCAATTTAAACTTACCAACTTGTACAAAACTAACAGCATTTTTTTCGTCAGAAATCATCAGTTCTCTGGATGAAAACTCACAAAACTTGATAAATGAACAGTAACCAATAGATGGGACTTGCCAATACCTGAAATGCAGAAAATTTGTGCTTATTAGTTCCATAACATATTGCAGTTTTTTTTCCCATATAAGCTGTAAAATTAATGAAATTCTAAAGGTCCTTAGTAGAACTTATAAAAGTCAAGTGCTTTATCTTCAAATTATTTATATGAAAAATTAACTAAATTTGAATAAGGTTATTTTGATGAGTGTATTACTATATATGTATGTGAAGAAATGCTGTGAGCATCATGGGGACAATCCCTGATAGTACACAGTCCAAGGATTATATATAATGTGTCTTCAATATTTTTTTACACATATTTATATTTAAAAAAAAAATGCATGTACCTTTCATGAAAAATCTATTTACTTAGTTAGGTGATAAATTAATAATTTAACTGGCTATAAGTATAATATCTTGAACAGAAAATAAATATGGCTGTGGGACTATAAACAGGGAGTAGACCAGTTGTCTGGCTGGGGGACTATAAACAGGGAGTATACCAGCAGTCTGGCTGGGGGACTATAAACAGGAAGTAGACCAGCATTGGCTTGGTTCTGGGGGCCCTTGTCAATTATTAGCCTCCTTGTAAAGACAGTGTTAGAAGTGCTGATTCATTCCTCCACACTCTAGCTACCATCATTCACAATGATAATAGCTGTAAGATCTGTTTTTTGAAACAAGATTTCCTATAATACATGTATTTTAGACCACTTTCAAGACTCAGGTGAGTATGAGTTTCTGATATATTTCTCTAAATATTTCTCACATAATTGTTTGAGTGATTGTCATTGTACCAAATACCTACCTGGTATAATTTTACAAATATATAATTATATTGAATTTAATACAAAAAGGGAAGTAAAAATTACTAACATTTGATTCAGCAGGTCTAAAATGAACACCAGTCCATTTTGATCTACAATTGCCATCAAATTTGAGCTGCTGTTGAAGGAGGCTGCAGTAAATCTTGTTGTCTTTGTTGCTTTGCTTTTTGGATACTGGGAACTGATCTGAAGTATACATCTAGAACAAAATATGTGTGCAAATTAAATATATGCATGAGTTTCCCAGCAATGGTATTGGTTATCAAGGTTAAATCATTACCCTGCATTGTTCTGTGAATTTTTCATAAAAACTATCATGAAATGGCAGTTGGATCCAACTTATATAGACCCTTGAATTATTCTGAAATTCACTATCAACACAGTTACAAAACTTTTATCAATATCTTACCCATTAGATTTAGAATAAGTGGTAAAAGGTTCCTTCTTGGAGGGTGAAGTACTCCCTATGGTGATTGTCAGGAACATGTTGTCTTGCTTATTTACTGAGGAGGCTTAGGTAAATCTTGTCTCTTTTGGGACAGTCAGGATTACTTCAAACAAAACTGGATATCATCCATTAAGTTCTGATATAGCCTTGGCAAGAATACTCTTTTCAGAAGTTTTACCATTGTTGATAAAGCAGCGTTTTTTTCACAAGGCCCAGAATAGCCATTATGTGGAGGCTGTACATATTACAGAATAAGAAGTGGACTGAGAGAAGATTTTCATTTCATTGTTGGCCCTTGTAAATTAGTTATAAAGGTTTATGTATTCACCAGGACTATTGGTGATTATCTAATTAGTAATAAAAACAACCTGAGTAATAAAAAAACTGAGAGAAACGAATAAAAATTATGCAAATTTTAAATGAAAAGAGCAGTTTTAGATCAAAAAATAATTCTGCCCTCTGCAGATTCTGCTTATCAATTTATTAAATTCACAAAAAACAAACAAACAAAATTTCAAATTTCGGTCGTTAAAACCTTGGAGGTTGTGGGAACAGAGGAATCCAACGAGAAATAGAAATTGAAGCAATTAAATGGTGGAAGCATCACACGACTTTTCATTGTTTTTTTAAGTATGTAATTTTTCAAGAAAAATCAAAATATTCTAGTATTGTATAAATTATTTCTTTAAATCATGTGTATCAGGTCTGCGATATATATATATATTCCTTATAATCACGTGTAAAATATTGTTTTAAGACTGATGCTGTGCTGGTTGTAGGGTTTTATAGTGAAACCCTTACAATTAACAGTGTGACCTAATTTATTGTGACCGATTGATTTTATTTAATTTAAACGTCCTGATTTGAGATAGTCAGGACAGGACAGAGGTTTAACCCTCCATTCTCTGCAAATAGTATACCAACTACCGACATTAACCTCACTCAGCCTGGGTTGGGCCGGAAATGCAATTAAGGCTCACGTGTTCGTAGGGAACAGAATTTTCTGTTAGAAGATTCGGCCCCCAACCGGGAATCGATTTGCACACATATTTTGTTCTAGATGTATACTTCAGATCAGTTCCCAGTATGCAAAAAGCAAAGCAACAAAGACAACAAGATTAACTGCAGCCTCCTACGGGCAATAATGATCACAATTGTTGGGATTTTATAAAGTAGGTATTATTATTATATTATGCTTTATTTGGTAAGAATAAATATATATACAGTAAAATACAATGAAATTACAAAGAATAAATAATTAGATTGAACAAAGAAACAAGAACAAAAAAGAGAATAAAGCTAATGTCCTACCTAGAGGGCGGGGTTATTGCCTGTGGCAATCTCTTCCACCCAACCCTTGTTGGATGGAAAATATTGCAAAACAAACAGAGAACGAACAACCATAACAAAGAATAATATGGATAGGTTCTAATAGGTACCTTAGGTATAAACCATATTATAATTTATGGAAACTTTAAAAAAAAATCAACAGTCGCGTCGCGTTGCGTCGTAGGCATAGGCCATATAGGCTCTGTGCTAAGGAGATCTCATAAAAAAGGAAAATCATCTATGAATCTCTTCGATTTTCCTTTCACCAAATTTCAATCTTACATTACTACTAATAAAAACACACAAAGAAAATTTGGAAGGCGGGGTTGTTCTTTCTATTTATCTAATACATAGTAAGCACCTATTTATACATAAGTACTTACATAATCATCACTATTTAAGGAGCTAGCGATCATCAGTCACAAATTTTTGTCTAGTTCTAGTTGGAAAAAAATAATTTGAAAATACTCGCAGGTTACCTCCGACGTGAAAGAGTTCAGTCATTGTTAGTTTTGTGGTGAAACCTTACAGGTGACATATTAAATCCTATTAATAAACTATTGAATTTTTTAATGGATTTTAAAATTTTCATCGGATATTTTACTGTAACTAACTATTGTGGAGAAGTATTCATACATCAATTTCATAAAATCTCACTTTAACAACTGGAGTAGTGATTTTTATTGGTGTAATAACTTGGGTAAGTAGGTACCTATTTTTCTATATTTCAGACACACCATGAGCCGGCATGCTCAGATCAATAGCCACAGATTTTTAATTTGAGTTTTTGAGTAGACAACCACCATTTTTAATCCTGACCTCACTGGATGTTGCCTAACTATAGCGATCTCACGAACACTCGTATATTCCGCCAGCCATTGAATTTTTTTTCAGAAGCCACCGTGAACGAGTCGAGTAGTCACTAGGCTTCCTTGCACGGTGGCCTGAGTTCGATCCCCAGCAGGGTAGGAATTTTTCTGCTCTGTACATGGATGTTCGGAGTCCACTCATACCTCATACCTCGTGAGGAAAAATGAGTGGCTATTTGTATGGAAAGTTACGTCAGATCTCTCTTACGAAAAGTAATATGAATATTGAATAATGTTGAAACTTGGGATTGAAATTTTACTGTACAGAGTTCATTCTGATAACTAATAATATAATTATGTATGCCCTGAAAAAACCAATCCAAAATAGTATCCTAAGCAGCAGAGCATTTAGGATATGTCTTGAACTTTGATCCACAACACGACAACACTAAGGAAAGAAAAAGTCCTTTTAACATTCAAGTGGTTTGGGAAAAGTAAAAGAAGTAAAAAGCGGCTACAGGCGATTCGAAAGGTTATTGGGTACAAGATGTCTCTAGAAAGCAGAGATTCATACGATCACAAAGACCAAAGTAAACCGTTGATAACAATTTAACAATGGTAGTAAAATTAAAGTTCACCTATAAAATAACCTCTAGATATTTATATATAATATATATTGGTTATCTGGCCGATTTTAACAAGTTCATGGACATGACTGCTATAACATTCAAAAATCAAGGGCTTGTATCTGCTATGAATGTTATAGCAGCGTCTCGAGACAAGGCTTGAATTGTTTCTCCTTTTCTTCCGAACGTAGATTTGTGTATGCCCCTTTGGGACATTAATCCTTTAGCATTCATGTCCAAAGTGTCCATGAACATTTTAGCCCCGTGATACTTTTGAAATGATTGTTATTAAAATCTAGGAATTTAGTGTAAGCTCAATTCAAAAACTCGAATATCTAGAGTAAGCAACCCAAGCGAGAGACCCTCGACATCTCTCAAATCCACTCTACCGTTACTGTTAACCGTTAGTGGGGAGTGGGGATACCAGGCACTCATTGCAGAAACCACTCTCACTCTCAAACTCCACAAATCTCCCTTTTTATGCTTACATGCGACGTTTTCTCATTGGTTATTTCGTTCAAATTAACCAATCAGAGGGCAGGCGAAATGTTCATAACTCATTCGCCGAAAAGAGCAGAAGAAATGCTATGTCTGAGAAAAGAGAAATTACGAATCCTTACTGGCTTTCTAACAAGCCACTGTAGCCTCTAATAACATCTGAACAAGATGGACATCGCTCATGACCCAAAATTCAGTCTACGTAAAGAGGCCCCAAAGACAGCGAAACACATTCTCTGTGAATATATAATTTTCTAATTCTGATTCTCAAGACTGATTCTAACACCTAAAGAAGTTACTGAAATAATAATAACACTCTTTAGTGGAAGGTAACCTCCAGGCGAGGTTAATGCTCAAAGCATTTTCTACCACCACCTAACCCAGTGTCTCGCTAGAGGACTATAAACAGAGAACAGACTAGCCAACCCTTACAAGCCAGGCTAGTTTGCAGTTTCCTAAGGGTTTAATGGCTTATAAAGAAAAGTCCAAGTCCTCATGATGGTTGATCGCACATAGAAATATGTGGTTCAGGACGAGCCAACTTTGTAATAAAGCTGGCTGGAGACCATCACTCACCCCTCCAGCTGAAGCCAAGCTGGCTACAACAACAACAACAACAACAACCTAACCCTCAGAGTTTTATTATTATGTGGGTCACAAACTCAAATTAATGGGGAAAAATTCGTGCACTCGGTGGGATTCGATCCAACGGCTCCCTACGCTACCGAGATTACCAAACTATCGCGTTAACCACTCGACTTGACACGGCAAAATTAGTCCTAAAAAATAGTAGCTTTGATCTTCGAAACATTAATAGCATTGCAGAGTTACATGGGCATGTCACAAAGATCTTTGGTCGCAGTGACAAATGGCTTTCGTAGCCAACAGCCCTGCTTATACCAATACCAAAACCAATCAGAGTGTTTTGTGTGACGGTTGAATGGAAGATTTGGGTGGTGCGAAAGAGATTGCTGTTGGCATTAGCACCGCCCTTGATTAAGTTTTGTGTTTTGTAATCAATTTCTATGTTTGTATATATTCTATGTAAATAAAACTTGATCAAATATGTTTAATAATAATAATAAGATTTAGGGATTTCGAGAATGCTTTGTGGAACGAGGACTAGCTAGATCTTTGATATCGGATAATGAATTATGTATATGTTATGGGAAAGCTACAAAACAAGTCACACAGGAACAACCTCTATGGCTACGAAAAATATTTTGTTTTCTTCTTTAATTTTAATTGATTCAAATAAGAAAATTCTAGAAATGACACAACTATGTTAATTTTTCTATTTTTCTTCATTATGTCTAGAAATGGACTTATTTCCACTTTCCGCAACTAGTTTTAATCGGATAGGAATTTATTATTTATATGTACCTAGATAATTTTAACAAGAAAAAAAAAATTTCCACAATTTTTTTTTTTTTTGAAAAGATCCAAGGATAACACCGATCTATTTTCATTGGCTATATTTGAGCAAGTTTTTTGTGAAATTTATTCTTAGATAATATCCACAGAAACATTGTTAGATCACAAAGGATAATATTACACGCATCTAAGAAAAGCAAAATCAATAAAATCGATAAAAAAAATAGCATTAAAATAGGTATTTATCCTCTAGAAACTGGTTTTTTTTTCTGCGTTTTTTTTTTTCAAAATTTAATTGAAGGCGAGGAAAGACTGTGAGTGTTACAGACCTCTCTTATAAAAAACAAAAAAGTTGGAGTCTTTTTTTCTCGTGTTAGCTTACTGTATCTATAATAATTAATAATGCGTAGGTATAATTATGATTCTATGAGTAAATTTGAAAAAAGATATTTGGGTACGATTTTATATAATGTGGCCATGAAATTTTTTTTAGAAGAAAGGAGTGTAAAATATATATACCTACATATAGGTGCTACTTAAATACTAGGTAGAGAAATTCTTGTGTAGTTATTTTCTTGATTAACGAAATTCTTCTTTTCCGAATGTCTTCAGAGTGGTTGAGACTAAGGCATGACCAGTTGTTAATTTGTACTTATTTGGAAATACAAAATTACCTATCAATGTTCGAACTGATTGGTACTGTCTCACTAAGTGAGGTTAATAAAAACGATTTTTCTATTTTTATCGAAACAAGCAAGGCTCTTGAAATTTTGTAGAGTCGTTGAGAAAATATATTTGAGTTCATTAGTGATATTTGGTGATCGTGAAAGCTAAGGGGGCCGAACTGTGGTAAAAAGGGCCATAAAAAGAGCCGGTTGATATTTATAAAACCTATCGAGTGGGGTATTGAATGAAAGGTCTCGATGTCCTCATGCTTAATTGAACATTTATAATGCTATAGTCCAATCTGTGTGAGGTTTACAATTCACAGAACCACTAGTTTAATTAATATTTTATTATATTTAACTGACACTTAGTGGTACTACTTGCGACACGGCGAGTTGACTAAGATGTTATGCGCCTTTTAGAAACAACAGGAGGTTTTCGCATTTTCGGTTCTATGAGAACTTTTAAACTATTTAAGAAGCAAGAACTCTGAGTGTCACAGTCCTTTCTTTAAATAATAATAATAGTAACACTCTTTAGTGGAAGTTAACCACCAGGCGAGGAGGTTAATGCTCAAATCATTTTGTACCACCTAACCCTCCGAGTCTATTGTTGTCACAAACTCAAATTAACGAGGAAAAATTCATGCACTGGGTGGAATTCGAACCAACGGCCGGGTTCCTTCGCTACCTGGATTACCAGACTAGCGCGTTAACCACTTGACTACCAGTGCACTACCACCAGTTAAATAAATATTCAATTAAAGAAAAAACTATTCAGGTAGTGAAACGAACCACCGACCTCCGGGTTACGAGTCCGCGTCCTTGACGGACTTGTAACCTACAGGTTTAAATGAAGTTTTTATTATTATACGTAATTTTACTATCTACTACTTCCGATAAATTTCTAGTATTCGAAATCGGAAGGATTGTGTGGGTTTTTGTATTTTTTTCTTTCGTCTATTATTTTACCCATACATATCAATTTCCTTTAGATGAGACGAAGCAGGGAGCTGGATCATAGTAGAACGAGTCACTATCTTTGAAGGATTGGATCTACCACAATATGGCAACTCATATTCTTGGCGTTCGTTTGGAGGCTCCCTTGAAAGACCAAGTTATTTATGGTAAGTTTCGGGATGGAAATATTTTTATACAATAACATCATAGTTGAATACTTCTTACTTCCGAGAAATTTCAATTAGAAATCGGGAGTATTTTTTCTCTTTTGAAACTTTTTATTGTGATAAAACTTAATTTACATATTTATTATTTAAAAAATATTTATATGTTTTAACTGTCTCACTGTGTAACATTTTGTAATTTATGTATATTGGATTATTCCCGTTTAATTAATAAATAAATATAAATATAAAAATATAATAATGGAAAAGTGAGTCGAATCCGACATTTCAATCTGATCCAGTTTCCACTTGCCAATTTTTTTGCCGTCACAATTTTTTTTTCACGTCGACGGCGACGTTGAAAAAATCGTCTTGGGATCATGACGATTCCATTAATTCTCTGATTTTGTAGTATACTCGGAAAGTGGTCAAAAAAAATTGGAACGTCGCGTCGGAAAAATTGTGACGAGAAAAAATCGTTCCATGCTAGTGGGATGGACCGGGCACTCCTTCCACAATTTCCGACTGAATGCTCCTCCTAACGCAAACCCTGTTAAAGGCACCCATTTTGCTAAGTTTACACGATTTATTCCTCAGATGACGAGGTGGACAATTGGTTTCTTATGACGAGTTGGGCCCCCGTAACCAGCATCGTTGCTGTCTATCTAGCATTCGTGTGCTATATTGGACCCCAATGGATGGCGGACAGAAAGCCATTTGTGCTGACCAACATCATTCTTGCCTATAACATTATACAAGCCGTATTCAACGCCTACATCGCTTCACACGTACGTATAGAGGAATTCGCATTTTTAGGGAAAATATCTAGGGAAGTGTTTCACAGCCTTTTTTATTTCGTAGCCATGAAACAGCAGCTACTCTAGACGCTTGTTGGCACTGAGAATCAAACCCGGGACCTTCCACATGGCAATCGAGCAACTTACTGGCTTTCTAAAAGGACATTGTAGTCTCAACTACCATCTAAACAAGATAGGCATTGCTCAAATGCTCAAGACGCAAAATGCCGTCTCTGTAAAGAGGTCCTAGAGACAGAAAAAACACATTCTCTGTGAATATGGAGCAGCTTCTCACACTTGACTGAAACACTTCTCAAGGCTGATTTTAACACCTAAAGAATTTACTGAAATCAGTGCTAAAAGAATCTTAAGCTATATTAAAAGCTTTTTAAAAACTTAAAAGGTAGGTACCTATCTACATAATAAAATGAATGGTGTTGTCGTTTTCTTCCGTTATTCTCCTCTTATCGTTATTTATTTCTATTTTCAGCTATTCACAACACCAGGTATTTTCTCTTATCTCTACAATCATAGCTGTTCACCTTTACCGCCTAAGATTAATCCGTATAATAGTCGGGTAAGTAAATAATAAATATAGATACATATATACATATGAATTTTCATTAAATATCTTGTCTGCCGCTCAATATTAGCTCAGCCTGTCAACTTGATGTTCCATTTAACTCTATTAAATGTTTCCATTTAACTCATTAAATGTTTCCGTTTAACTCATTAAAAAAAAAGATGTACTGCAAGTATCGAATGGTATACTGTGTTTTAGCAACTCTGTAAAAGAGCAGTATCATTTGTTTCTTTAAATAAATAAATTGTTTTTTCTCTCTTCTTTATGGTTGAAATGGTTGAATGTTTTAAGATTTTGATAAAATTTCCTATGCATGAGAAGTTGGTAATCTTCTGTATAGGAAATAGATACCTTCTAGTAACTGACCTCAGTGGCTTGAACGATAAGGCGATACATAATGATAGAATCTCCTGAGAAAAGTTTACTTTTTTCGGTAATGTGTTCACTTGTTCAGCATCTTGAGGTCTAAATTCCTTGTCCACCTAATAACAAACGTATCATTTCATCTTCTTTCAGTTCACCGAGGCATCGTATTTATACTTCCTGGCTAAGACACTGGATCTACTAGACACGGTACGTGACAGGAATAAGTATTATTATTGTCAGATTTGCTATCAATAAAGATACCATCTAAATACAGCCTAACAGTCGTAACTATGACCGGAGATTCAGCTTGGCCTTACTAGGGCAAGTTCTTGGCAACTGATGTACACCTATTTTTTTTTGGTAGGTATAACAACATTAATTAGGTATATCTAGTTAATGTTAGTTATACAAACAATTTTATGTCTCATCATTTTCCACAGATTCAAAAAAAAAAAATTAAGAAATAAAAAACTCTCAATGCTCTCTGGGCATCGTATGTGAAGCACTTCTTCAATAGAAAATCGCGGACATCATATATTATGCTATTAGCATGGTGTCCCCTATTTTCTATTGAGGCAGTCTATGCTATTTCCTATGCAGAAGTGATGCTTTTTATAATAATACTCTTTAGTGGACGGTAATCACCAGGCGAGGTTAATGCTCAAAGCATTTTCTACCACCTAACCCTCAGAGTCTTATTATTATGTGGTCAGAAGCTCAAATTAATGAGGAAAAAATCGTGCACTTGGGTGGGATTCGAACCAAGGGATCCCTACGCTACCTGGATTACCAGACTAGCACGTTAACCACTTGACTACAGGTGCACTTAACTTCAGTTCTCGACCAAAGTTCCTTATCTAATATCTATACCTCCTTTTCAGGTGTTCTTCGTGCTTAAAAAGAAGAAGTCTCAAATCACATTTCTTCATGTGTATCATCACAGCACAATGCTTCCCACCAGCTGGATTTTCCTCAAGTTTATTCGAGGTTAGTTCGATGTATCTAGATAACTAATATCTAAGTTTCAGGAAATTATTTTGTAACTTTCTTACATCAAATTCTTCTTTACCTATTAAAAAAACGTTATCATAAATGATTTATTATTATCTATTATATAATAAAATATGGCCTGGTAAACGGGTGTATATTTACGGACTAGTCCTTGATAAGAATCACAAACATTTTAACTATAATATATTTTAAACAGAAAAAAAAGAAATTATAAGTATTACAGGTAGTAAGACAAATGGAAAAAATATAACACTACAGATTGACTAGAATATCACACGTCAAATAATAATATTATTATATTATTATTTGTGTTAATCACTTTGGTGATATCACAACTACTCAAACTCGCTTTACTAAATCTACGCTGAAACCGGGACTTGAATCACCGACCTCCAGGTTACAAATCCGCCGCCTTATCGATCAAGCTACTGAGGTCGGTTTCTATACCTTTTAGTTACTATCTGTACCTAGTTGAACCGACCTCAGTAGCTTGATCCATAAGGCGGCAGACTTGTAACCTGGAGATTGCAGGTGGTTCAAGTCCCGGTTTCAGCGTAGATTTAGTAAAGCGAGTTTGAGTGGTTGTAATATCACGAAAGTGATAACCACAAAACAATATGATCACAACCTAGTTGAAACGGTTTGAAATTACGAAGAAGTTGTGTCTGGTTAGGATAGTACTTTTCAGCGACAAAAAACTTCTATTCACGCAAAAGTCTTAAAAAATCCAAAATGCCCCCAAATGTTTTCTAAATTAATAAAAAAGTAGTTTTATTGCGTTTCTTATAGCAATTGAAAGCAGATCCTAATGGGTATCTTCTTTGCCCTACTTCACTTAGCCTTTCCCAATTCCAGACTAAGATGATACTCAGGTAACTTAGGTCCAGAATTCCAAATTATAAGAGAATTCAAATTTAGATAAGCGAGACACACCCTTTAGTCGGAGTTTGAACTAATCTCAGCTCACTATAGCCCGAGATGAGGGACAGTCTGGCTTATCTTAAATTTAATTCTGTTTTATGATTCGCCCCTTGGTGTGGCATTCTACTCAATTACATATTTAATATGAAAGAGAATGCCGTTGGCATTAGCACAAGCCTTGATCAAATTTTGTTTCTGTAAATTGTAAATATTCCTTGTAACAGGGAGTAGATCAGCATTGTCTTGGTTCTGGGGGCCCTTGTCAATTATTAGCCTCCTTGTAAAGACAGTGGTAGAGGTGCCGGGTCATTCTTCCACTGTCTGGCTACCATCGTTCACGATGACGCCACCCTATGATGATGATGTATATAGTCTTAATGTATAGTCACTGTGGCAGAGCGAGTTAGCGCGCTAGGCATTGCACACATGGTGACCTGGGTTCGATTCCCAGCGGGGGAGGATTTTTTCTGCTCTGTACTTGGATGTTCGGGGTCCACTCATACCTCGTGAGGAAAAATGAGTAGCTGCTTTAATGTGAAGCAGCGACCAGTGGCAGAATCTTAGGCAAAAAAATAATACAAGATATTGTAAATTAAAGTGGTAAAGTCCTATGATTCTGCGCTACCCACTAAAATTGTGACATAATAACACAAAGAAAAAGCATTATTATTATTATTATATTAGTCTTAATGTACATAAAACTTCATCGAATTAGTATAACAATATTTCCCTACATATGTGATTTTCAACCGGCAGATGAGTCGGCTATCTACATCGGCTTCATGAACTCGGTGGGTCACGTGATCCTGTACAGCTACTACTTCCTGTCAGCCCTGGGTCCTGAGGTCCAGAAGTATCTCTGGTGGAAGAGGTACATCACCCGGCTGCAACTGGTGAGTCATATAGGAGAGCAACTTTTGCTGGAGGTTGCGGATTCGAATTCCAAACAGGGGAATTTTCGTTGACAAAATTTCCACTATTGGCATGGTATGGGTGCCAGCTTCCGTATTGTATCTTGTGATGGCTTTTTTTATTTGGGTTTGACATCGTTTTCAACAACATGGTCTCGTCACGACGGGGATGTTACCCTCTATTCGGAGGAAACTCACAAACCTGCTGCCCACATTAGCCTCACCCAGCCTTGTGATGGCTTAGTTGAACAATAGTAAATCTTATTTTTATGAAGAGAAATGCAGACAGAATGAGCAGAAAAAGGAACAGGAGCTTCGGACAGTTGTACAGCTTCAAGATTAAAATTAGCTAGGCTCCAGCCACACCTATACAAAGAAGATAAGAGGATTGGGTTGCAAAGATGGTGCAGGAATGTATGTTCAAAAGATGTTTCTAAATTTGATTTATTATAATAATAATTCCGTGTTTGTGAGATAGGTACAGATACCTATATCACGGTGGAGAGAGGATTATATGGAAGCCCAGATCCAATATCTCGGCTCCTTTCATATCCATTGATTTTATTTGGTTTTTAACGTCCTTATTTGATATAGTCAAGACGGGGGGGTTTTACGCTCCATTCGCTGGGAATCGTACCAGCTACCCACATTAACTTCAACTAGACTGGGTGGCCCGAAAATACCAGCCTCACGTGTTCGGAGGGAACAGAATTTTGTGTGTGAAAAGTCTGCTCCAACTGGGAATCGAACTCGGGATCTCTGGATTCCGGGCAGTAGTCACAACCGTTACGCCACGGGGGCTGTTCTATTAATGAACATCGTAATCTGGAGGTCGGTGGTTCGTTTCATTACCTGAATAGTTTTTTCTTCAATTGAATATTAATTTAACTGGTGGTAGTGCACTGGTAGTCAAGTGGTTAACGCCCTAGTCTGTTAATCCAAGTAGCTAAGGAATCCGTTGGTTCAAATTCCACCCAGTGCATGAATTTTTCCTCATTCATTTGAATTTGTGACCACATAATAATAAAACTCTGAGGGTAAGGTGGTAGAAAATGCTTTAAGCATTAACCTCGCCTGGTGGTACCTTCCACTAAAGAGTATTACTATTATTATAGAATAGAATAGAATATACCTTGAATTAAAATGAAAAATGAGAAGAATTTTTTCAATAACTTTGTTCCTCGTTTCAGATTCAGTTCCTCGTCTTCATGGCTCAACAAGTGTGCATCCTCATCTGGAACTGCGATCACTCCCGCCCCCTGACTTACTTCGGCCTGTATCAAGGCACAATGATGATTTTAATGTTCCTCAACTTTTACTATCACTCGTACATAAAGACAGACAAGGTTGCCCTTAAAAACAAAGTCGCTTGAAACTTCAAGAATGAAACCAAAGCATTGGACGCACTGTCTGAAGCGGCCCCATACGCAGCGGCGAGAGGCCTAGAGGAAAGAAGAGTTGAAAGCAATCTTTAGGACAAGGTCTTCAGTATTAGGGCCGAATTATAAAACAGGAAGAGATTTAATCTAAGGGGACACTGTCCGTCACTCAGGTTATAGTGTGAGGAAAGAAGAGTTGAAAGCGATCTTTAGGACAAGGTCTTCAGTCATAGGGCCGAATTATAAAACAGGATAAGATTTAATCTAAGTGGACACTGTTCCTCACTCGGGCTATAGTGCGCTGTGATTGGTTGAAACTCCGACTTGAGGGCACGTCTGGCTTAGCTCTTAACTTTAATTCTGTTTCCTAATGTGGCCCTTATATTTGTGTCATTTATTATGAAACAATGCCTTGCGCTCTCAGAAAGGCCTGCAAATATAATGGATTATCTTGGTCCAGCTAACTGGTTGGTTGGGTCCAAGCACATGTGAAATTTACCCAACATACTGATACCTGGGCTAGAGCTACTAATGGATTCGCTATTTACGAGAATCCGTAAATAGTTACTTTAATCTGTCGTTTAACGATTATAACAAATGACCCAGATTCGAATTCGGACAAACAAAAACTCTTCTATTTTGAGTATTTTGTTCTTTGGTCAGAGAGGAAGATTTAGGAAGAAAGATCGAAGAACCCAAGAAATATAATACTTTCCTTATTATAGGATAAGGAAAGTGCAAAGGGGTGTTAGATTTTTTTTCCAACACTTCGGTCTTCGCGTGATTTATTCCAGGCTTAATTAAGCCTCACGAATTATTTCAATCATAGAATAATGTTATGTAGATAAGTGTTAAGTACATAAATACCCACTAATTTTACTTTTCTCAATGTGAAATAAAGTATTTATAACATAATTTTGTTTAAAAGAAATGTCTTTTTCTTATTATGTATTAATCTTTCTGAAAGGTTGGAATATATTAAGATGCCAGATTACTTACCCAACAGGTAATACAAAGCCATTAGGGCCCAACCAACAGTTGGCGAAAACCATTCACGGTGGATGGGCGCAGCTAGCAAACTTGTGATGTGCTCAACACTGTGAATAAATAAATAAAAGACAGACATTGACTGGTATAACCAGACAACATTTCAAGCGAATTATTTGAAAATTTTATTCGCCATTATCCTTGTCATAATTTTAAAAAACTACAACTTTTTTTTTTTTTAAAGTGGGGTTTTAACGTCGCTTTCAACTGCCATGGTCATATCACGACGGGGGTTTTACCCTCCATTCGCAGGAAACTCACAAACCTGCTACTCACATTGACCTCACCCAGCCTGAGTGGGGCCGGGAAAAGCCAGCGTCACGAGAATTAGAATTTGAATGGTCACCCATCCAAGTCTTAACCTCGCTGGATGTCGCTTAACTTCGGTGTTCTGAAGGGAACCGGTGTATTCAACATGCCATCGACGCTGGCTAAAACTACAACTTTAATTCAACTGCTGGGTTCAATCTCAAGGGATAGGTACCAGATAAAATGTACATTGTCTTATTATTGTCTTGTAAATAAATAAATTAAAAAAAAAAAATGTGCCATCAAGCGAGCCCGGTAGCTCAGTGGTAAAGGCGGCACTCTGTGAATCCAGAGATTCCAGAGGTCGCGGGTTCGAAACCCAGCCGGGACATGACAAGTTATCCTCCCATTTGGGATTTTTACCATAGTGGAACTTAATAGTCCTAATCGGGCAGTATAAATAAGGCGAAATTATTATTATTATTGTGCGCTCTTTACCACAAGATCTCTGGACCCCTCAGAAGATTATGGACAGAATTTGGGTAAAGCTGACCTAACGTAGGTACTTGAATGTAATAACAACAAGTACCCCAAAAAAAACTATTAATGTGTATTGTAAAGGAGAGAAAGTATAAATGCATAGGCAATCCATTTAACAGTAAATATAAATTATTATATAATAATTAGATAAATTTAAATATAACAATTAAAATTTTGCAATGGTTAATATAACAAAAAATGATTTCAAAACGTGTATAAACTATTTTATTCAGGTACTTATAAAATAAATGTTTTGTATATTGTTCCCTAATTAAACCCATACCCCGAAATATGTAATATTAATTCAATTATTTACAGTACGTATTTGAATTTTTCAACAAAAAAATAGACAGAAAATATTGATGATAATATTTTGGGTGATTCCATTTCTTTTTTCTACAACTTAAATATATTTTAGTTTCATAATATATTTTATAGATATACATATTATGAAAAAATATTCTGTAGATAACGCAACAAATCATAAATACATTGTAATGAAAACGAAAGTGTAGTAAAATAATGGAATGTCAATATGTTCAATTCTATGTATGTCATAAAAAAATAAAATGATATGTATGAAAAATGAAATTTTGTTTGAATGGAGAAACTTTGAAGAAGAGAAAAGCACTGCATTATTAATTGCCTGATCAATCAGTTACACAATTGTATCAGGTGTAAACGCAGTATATATATAAAAAAAAGCAAATCGAACAAGAAGAAGCAAAACACTTTCCTTTTGGTGGTAATTGAATCTCCCAGTGTTTTTAAAACTGAAGCGCCAACTTTAACACTTAGACGACCGGCATGGTTTTTCGTGAATTCTCTTGTGGGACCGGCGATAATACGGCTCTCCGACATTGTGTACCACCGGTGGTACACCCGGTCCATTCCGTACGAACGTGCGTGTACCACCGGTGGTACACCCGGTCGTCTAAGTGTTAAGTTCTCCTAAAACATAACATGTTTTTACCTAAGTGTAAAAAGAGCCATCCTTACGGTTCCGGGATGTCTGGTTTTGCTTCACAGTTTGCACTGAGGATGTCAGGTTTTGCTTCACAGTTTGCACTGAGGATGTCTGGTTTTGCTTCACAGTTTGCACTAAGGATTTCTGGTTTTGCTTCACAGTTTGCACTGAGGATGTCTGGTTTTGCTCTACAGTTTGCACTGAGGATGTCTGGTTTTGCTTCACAGTTTGCACTGAGGATGTCTGGTTTTGCTTCACAGTTTGCACTGAGGATGTCTGGTTTTGCTTCACAGTTTGCACTGAGGATGTCTGGTTTTGCTTCACAGTTTGCACTGAGGATGTCTGGTTTTGCTTCACAGTTTGCACTGAGGATGTCTGGTTTTCCAGTCGACCACTTCTTGCCACCACTCAGGCCGGGCAAACACATCGGGACTCGCGTAGATAGCAGCTTGTAGGTTATCGTACAACTGCGGGAGAATCAATAAAAGATTAGTAAGAAGAAAAAAAAAACGAAAGAAATTAAAATACATGTTTTTATAAAATAAATATTTCGTTGAATGCATCAACGGGGGGCATGGTTCCTTCCACACATGCAGCGTTGCCCCTCTGTACAGTCATCGAATTTTTTTGGTATAAATAATCTTTGGCCCTGCTATCTCCAGATGTTTCAATCAGTTTGTTGCCAAGATGGTCAACAAACTCCTTCATTTCTTTGCAGAAGGGGCCATATGTTTCAAGGCAAGCCCTAAGAATATGAAGTCCGATGATATTTCGCTGTATTTATTATGTTTCTTTCTGCATGCAATTGCAGCTGCTGCGCCAACTTGTCTGGATGTGTGTTCTAGATAAGAAAAGGCCATCGTGTCAACACATGTAACTTAAGTCAACACGTGTCAACACGTGTTAGAAATTAAAATCGACAAGAAAAGAAACCAGTTTGAAACATATTGTTTTTCATATTGAAACATTCAAGACGAATTTCGCTATCAAACTCATCGTTTGTATTTTGCATAATAGCATCAAATGCCAAAATATAGTTTTAAAAAACCTGGTGTAATTTCCTATGATTACAAATACATTACAAATTAATTTACTGTCCACTAGTCCACTTTTTACAACTATACCATGGACACTAAGGGTGGTATGCAGAGTCCTCACTGTAGGGATGCCTGGGTCATTTGTCCCTTCAGCTGATTTTACTATGCAGAGACGTTTGTTTCAAGCGCCTGTGCCCATGCGCATTCAGATGTCTCTTGAAAGAAGAGAATTTTGAACGCTTCTATTTGTGTGTGTTTTGTATTATCAATAACCTTGCGAGAAATGAGGAGGTAAAAAATAATTGTTAAGGTCGAAGTGCTTCCTATAGCAAGCTCGGGACCACCCTACAGTGAAACCTATAGGGATTACACAATCGTCTCTGCATACCAGCCTAATGCTTTCTAGATGAAAGTATAAACACGGCTTCTAAAATGGAAAAAATTGAGATTTTATGCTAATGTATCGGTGTCCCAAAGTTAGGCACAGATACCTATAACTATAAGATAGGAGGCACAGATATCTATAACTATAAGATAGACACAGGTACCTATAACTATCTCACGGTGGTGGCAGAATTGTCTGGACACCGAGATCCAATGTCTAGGCTCCTCACATTTCCTATCAATTCACACTATATAAAAAACACAATACCAATTAATCCACGTGAGGACAACTGAAACGCAAGTCCTTACCTTTCCATCGGATTTTCCCAAGGCAGAATTGAGAATGAAGTCAGGGGGAGCCAGTGCATCCACAAGACCAACAGCCTCTGGTTTGATCTGAGCACATAGATTCAGTACAGCATCACGGAGAAGATTAGCGCTGTTCTGATTGGTGAGATATCCACCTGGAGAATTCAGATAGGTAAATAAATAATAATAATGTGTTTTACTGTACATTTCTTTTACATTACATAGTTACATTTATATTATAGCATATAGGAAAAGAAATATTAAAGTGAGACTGTACGTCAGTATGTCTCACACAGACTTGTCACACTAATGTCCGATCCTAGGAAGCCGAGTTTGCCGAGGGTTCCTCCAAACCCTCGAATATCGGCGAGTTTAGGGTCCTACCAAGTTTAGTTCCGTAACCCTCTATTGATATTGTGCGTATTTGGCGCTAGTGCTCAAACTCTCAGATCAAGAGAGAGGTTGTTTCCATGCCTAGCGTATTTTAATTTTAGTTCCACGGCAAAGTATGGGGCGATGTCTATTTTTTAATAAGAACATAATAATAATAACACTCTTTAGTGGAAGGTAACCACCAGGCGAGGTTAATGCTCACAGAATTTTCTACCACCTAACCCTCAGAGTCTTAGTATTACAAATGGGGTCATAAATTCAAATTGATGAGGAAAAATTCTGTTTAAGAAGGAGGAATGTGAACGCACTAGTAGGCTAACTGAATTGAGACTCAACTTTATTAACAATTGATGTACAACGGCCAGTCTAAATATTAACTGGCCCAAACACGCTCTTTCCTTTTTTTTTCTTCTTTTTTTTTATAAGGACAGATATTTGGGTCTTTTGAGAATTCTGCCATATCGACTTGTAAGAACAGGAGATGGAGGAGGAATCTCATTATTTGAATCCAAGGGAATCTCGGAGCTGGGATCTGCATTCAAATCTTCAACAGGTTGTGGCAGTACAGTACGAATGTCAGGTTCAGGTATAGGTAGTATGTTCATTTCATAGTTAGATGAATTTCCTTCAGTACTTCCAGAATCACTTATAGCATACGAGTAATCATAATGATTCATTACTTCATTACCAGTATACCTTCGAAGACGATCATCATTAGTATCAGTATACCTGTGAACACCACCATCATTATACCTTCTAATATACACAGAATTTCTTCTCAAGATCAAACCATTTTCAAATTTTATCAGATACGTTTGAATATCCATTTTCTTAACTATCTCTCCTTTTTCCCACACACTTTTTTTAATATTTTTTACCAGTACTTTTTCACCCATACTAAACTCAATACAGTTTTTCTGACTAGTTTTATTGTAAAAATTAGCTTCATCTTTCTGATTATCTGACATTCTTTTAGAGGCTAGCTCAGGGTCTACTAAATTTGGCTTTAACTGACTCAGAGGAACAGGCAACTTACCTCTAAGGTTTCTAGAGAATAGTAACTGAGCCGGAGACCAGGGCAAACCTTCCACTGGTGAGTTTCTGTAGTTAAGTAGGTACAAATTTATGTCTTTACCTTCAAGAGCCGACTTTTCCAACATACCTTTAACAATTCCTACTGCTTTTTCTACCATACCTCGGCTTTGACAGTGATGTGGACTTGCAGTATAAATTTTAAAATTCCATTCTTCAGCAAATTTACCCATCTCATAACTGGCAAAAGGATTGTTATCGCAAAACAATTCTGCTGGAATTCCATGAATACTAAAAATCCTTTTCAAACAGTTTATCACCTCCGTGCTACTCTTATCAGACATTTTTCTAATTTCAATCCACCGGGAAAAATAATCCACCAGGACCAAAAAATACTTACCAGCCCATTGAGCTATATCCACACCAACATTATAGAATGGAATCTCTGGGATAGTATGACTTACAAGAGGTTCCTTAATTTTAATAGGAATTCTCCTACAAGGACTTGCTCGAGGGACAGCTCCCTCTTTCACTTTTAACGAGTTTTCATCGGGAAAACAACCAATACCAGCAAATACATCATTATTTTTATTTAAAACATTTACTTTCTTGATCAAGCCTAGATCAACACAAGAATCTAACCCAAGTATTGGTACTGTATTCAATTCAACAATGACAAATTCGGCCTCAATAATTCTATCTTTAGACTCTAGCAGTAGACTTACCTTGCCCTTGGGATAGATGAAATGTCCACCATAAGCCTCAAGTTTGATACTAGATTTTTTCAAACTGGGTCTAGGCTTCATACGTCCTAAGTACTTAGTAGGCAAAATATTAACTTCACTGCCTGTATCTAATTTAAAATCTATAGGAAAATTATTAACCAGTATCTGTTTCATCCAAGATTTCTGCTTTTTACCATCATGCAGCTCATTAGTATGCACTGAATCAATATTAACTTCATAATCATACTTTGAAGCAACATCATCACTTTTCACTTCACGAACATTCTTATGAAAAAATAATTTTCTCTTACACATTCTAGCAAAATGACCCTTTTCACCACAAGCATTACATTGTCTACCCCTTGCCAGGCAAACTACATCACTATCATGATATCCACCACACTGCTGACATTGCTCACTGTACTGACGACTCTGCTGGGGAGGCCTTGAAGATGAAGACGGATATCGCTTCTCATCATACACTGCATGGACCTGCGCCTCATCTCCACTTTGCACAGCTCCACATTGAGAAAGCACATGAGTAACCGGAACGTTTAAGCACAATGCTTGCGACTTTTTTTCCGCCAACTCCACAGATTTACAGTAATCGACAACCTTGTCCAGTGACATATCTTCTCTTAGTAGCCGCTGCTGCACACTTCTTGAATGGACACCCAACACGATTTGAACTTTGAGCAGCTTCTCTTCTTGGGAATCAAAACAACAGCTCTTCACTAATCTTCTCAGCTCAGAATAATAATTGTCAAACGTTTCACCACTTTGCTGTTTTCTATCAAAAAATTGATATACGTCCCAAATTTCATTTTTCTTGGGTAGACAAATCTCTGCCAGCACTTTTATTATTCCTTCCACAGTTTCTTCATCCTCCTTCAAAGTAGTTCTTGCTTCATAATGATTTAATGCTTCTCGTCCCATCAAATTTTTTAGACGAGCTACCTTAACAGTTTTTGATTCCGTGTCTGTCTTCGTAGCTGCAAAATATATCTTGGTATCTCGTATAAATTCTTTGAAGTTCAGGGCTGAATTTCCCATCATTAGTAGTGAACACGGTTTATTGAATTGTTCCATCTCACCAAAAAGTTTGAAACTTAGAAACTTTACTTAGAAAGGAAACGTAGGTAGTAAATTTTTCGACCGCGCCATGTTTAAGAAGGAGGAATGTGAACGCACTAGTAGGCTAACTGAATTGAGACTCAACTTTATTAACAATTTATGTACAACGGCCAGTCTAAATATTAACTGGCCCAAACAAATTCATGCGCTGGGTGGAATTCGAACCAACTGATCCCTACGCTACCTGGATTACCAGACTAGCGCCTTAACCACTTGAGTTCACTTGACCACCAGTGCACCTAGTAAATATACATCGAAACTCTCTCAGTTTCACTTTTTTACTTTCCTTATCCTATAATAAGGAAAGTATTGTATTCGTCGAAAATACATACTACCTAGATTACTCTTTTTTAACTTTTAATTTAACGTTGTGTACGTACATTTTTGTATATAGCATATTCACAATAAAACTTATTATTATTACCAGACTAGTGCGTTAAACACTTGACTACTAGTGCACATATACATATAAGGGTTTTTAATAAGAGCATAATGTTGACTAGCTGTCTTGCGCTGATAGTGTACATGAAGTACATATCAATCTCGTCAAAAATAGCACTCGCCAACAGGCCAATATAAATATTATGTAAGAGTTTTTTTTCTGTTGATTTCTGAAATATCATTGAAGTTTTTAATTGATATAATATATTTAATTTAAAACCTCTTCTTTCTTCAGTGTGCTCAACACAGATGCCACATTTCCCCTTTGTACCGCGAAACTCACTCTTTGTCGGAAGTACTCCCCTGCACGTCTCTCTTTCGTTTCAAGCACCAGAGACTTGGAAATAAAATTGAATAGACCCAAGGCATCTGGACCAAAAGATCCGAAAGTTACAACGGCAAAGGGAGAGAAAATGAATTGGGAGTGAATTTCGCGATACTTATCTTTTTTTATTATCTAAAAGTACCTTGATAGAAAGTGGCGAGATGTTTCTCCAGGCTCCAGGTGGAGTAGAGAATGGCGAGCTTGGTAAGTACATTTCCAATACTAACATCACTTGAGTCCTGGGCAAACTCTAGCAGTTTCTTTACGGCAAACCTCTGTAGAAAAAATACAAATTAAGATAGTTTGTGATGTTTAAAATTTAAATCTATATAGAATAGAACAGAATAGAATAGAATATACCTTGTTCATACTGCCGAGGTAAGACTGAAAAGTCCCTATACTCCAGAAAATTCAATACAGGGTGTCCCACCAAACTTGGACACCTCAAATTACTCGGCCCCTGAAAGAGTTTTTGAAAAATAAAAAAATTCAGGGTACATGTGCTAATTATGCGGTTTCAGTTATGAATTTTTTTTTATACAGGGTGGTTCAAAAGTCAGAAATTGAGGTGTCAACTTTCGATTTTTCAATGGATCGACCTGAATTTTATTTGATAATTTTACTTCTAAACGATTCCTGAGTACTTTTTTAAACAAAAATATTACATACGGGGTGGTTTTTTTTCGACCAATTTTTTTTCTAAATCTTGAATAACTCAAGTTCGGTTAATTTTTTCGATAACAAGAATAGAATGTGTTTGTGTAATGAATACACGAACTTTCAATTGGCATCAAAAAATTTTATACAGGGTGGTTCACAAGTGAAATAATGACTTGATTTTTTTTAAAACCGAGTTTTTTTAATTTTTTATTTAGAATTAATAATTCTCGTCTAATTTTACACATTTTTCGTTAGTCATATCGAAAAACAAAACTAAAGTGTTGTACAGGGTGAGACATAATTTTTTTGTAACACCCTGTATATGGGCAGTCAAAGAGACGCAAAATTAAATGTAAAGACTAAATATGCAAGAAAAACTTTGACTTTTAATTAAACCAAAAAGTTATGGTGTTTTAACTAATATTGTCGCATGGACCACCCTGTAGATATTTTCTTAAACCATCATGTGGGTAGTCAAAATTGTCTAAAATTCAACGAAGAGTCCAAATCTGAAAGAAAAAAATGAATTCAAAAAGCCATGCTCCATTTTGTGTCTACACGTACCTACTTTTTATTTCAAGTTTTAAAATCATTCAGTGTGGACACCAAATTGAAAATGGCTTCAAATTCGTGTTTTTTACTTTTTTTACCACATGATTCGAAGTGTTCGTTGAATTTTATACAACTTAGAGTACCTAAATGATAGTTTAAGAAAATATCTACAGGGTGGTCCATGCGACAATATTGGTTAAAAAACCATAACTTTTTAGTTTAATTAAAAATCAAAGTTTTTCTTGCATATTTAGTCTTTATATTTAATTTTGCGTCTCTTTGACTGCCCATATACAGGGTGTTACAAAAAAAATTATGTCTCACCCTATATAACACTTTAGTTTTGTTTTTCGATATGACTAACGGAAAATGTGTAAAATTAGACGAGAATAATTAATCCTGAATAAAAAATTAAAAAAACTCGGTTTTAAAAAAAATCAAGTCATTATTTCACTTGTGAACCACCCTGTATAAAATTTTTTGATGCCAATTGAAAGTTCGTGTATTCATTACACAAACACATTCTGTTCTTGTTATCGAAAAAATTAACCGAACTTGAGTTATTCAAGAATTAGAAAAAAAATTGGTCGAAAAAAAACCACCCTGTATGTAATATTTTTGTTTAAAAAAGTACTCAGGAATCATTTAGAAGTAAAATTATCAAAAAAATTCAGGTCGATCCATTGAAAAATCGAAAGTTGACACCTCAATTTCTGACTTTTGAACCACTCTGTATAAAAAAAAATTCATAACTGAAGCCACATAATTAGCACATGTACCCTAGATTTTTTATTTTTCAAAAACTCTTTCAGGGGCCGAGTAATTTGAGGTGTCCAAGTTTGGTGGGACACCCTGTATATAATAACTAATTACGGTAAACCTCTGTAAAAAAAGATACAAATTAAGATATTTACCCCTGTATAAGGAAAACTGACCCATTTAGAAAGAGAAATCAGGATATAAGAGAGAAAAAAATGGAGTTCTATTATATCCAGTGGTTAACACACTAGTCTGGTAATCCAGGTAGCGTAGGGATCCGTTGGTTCGAATCCCACTCAGTGCATGAATTTTTTCTCATCCATTTGATTTTGTGACCACATAATAATAAGACTCTGAGGGTTGTGAGATGGTAGAAAATGCTTTGAACATTAACCTCGCCTGGTGGCAACCTTTTATTCAAGAGTGTTGTTATTATTATTATTATTACTACAACAACAAAAAAAGAGTTTAGAGTTTGAAATGATTCAATTGCGGGTCGAAGCATAGCAGATTTGTTTTTTTAATAATAATGATAAATGGGAAAAACGTCAACCAGTAGAATGTGTAATCTAGATAAGATGTAGATAACTTCATGTGTAAAAAAAAAAAAAAAAAAAAAATGTACAATGCTGAAATGTTTTATATCTGCTATTATTCTGTAATTTATTCTTGTATACTTAAACTGTAATTATTGTATACCTAAATTGTATTTTGAAAAAAAAAAAAAAAAAAAAAAAAAAAGACAGACTTCTGGCATAGTAGACCTGGTCACTGGAAATACTGTTGATAATATCCTTACCTCGGCGTAGACAATAGACAGACTTCTGGCATAGTAGATAATCTCCTTACCTCGGCGTAGACAATAGACAGACTTCTGGCATAGTAGATAATATCCTTACCTCGGCGTAGACAATAGACAGACTTCTGGCATAGTAGATAATATCCTTACCTCGGCGTAGACAATAGACAGACTTCTGGCATAGTAGATAATATCCTTACCTCGGCGTAGACAATAGACAGACTTCTGGCATAGTAGATAATATCCTTACCTCGGCGTAGACAATAGACAGACTTCTGGCATAGTAGATAATATCCTTACCTCGGCGTAGACAATAGACAGACTCCTGGCATAGTAGATAATATCCTTACCTCGGCGTAGACAATAGACAGACTTCTGGCATAGTAGATAATATCCTTACCTCGGCGTAGACAATAGACAGACTCCTGGCATAGTAGATAATATCCTTACCTCGGCGTAGACAATAGACAGACTTCTGGCATAGTAGATAATATCCTTACCTCGGCGTAGACAATAGACAGACTCCTGGCATAGTAGATAATATCCTTACCTCGGCGTAGACAATAGACAGACTTCTGGCATAGTAGATAATATCCTTACCTCGGCGTAGACAATAGACAGACTCCTGGCATAGTAGATAATATCCTTACCTCGGCGTAGACAATAGACAGACTTCTGGCATAGTAGACCTGGCTGAAGTTCTTGGCTGTGAAGATGTCTGCACCTCGACTCAAATTGGACTGGACTCTCTCAGCTGTGGACTTGAGGAGGAAGCATATCAGCCACTCGTACATACTCAGTACAACCTGCAACGGAGCACATCAAGGGTTAAACATTTGAAAAATGGTTTGAAGAGGAAGAATATCAGTCACTCGTACATAGCCAGTACAACCTGCAACGGAGCACATCAAGGGTTAAACATTTGAAAATGGGCTTGAGGAGGAAGCATATCAGCCACTCGTACATTCCCAGTACAACTTGCAACGGAGCACATCAAGGGTTAAACATTTGAAAAAGAAGCATATCAGCCACTCATACATGCCCAGTACAACCTGCAACGGAGCACATCAAGGGTTAAACATTTGAAAAATGATTTGAGGAGGAAGCATATCAGCCACTCGTACATACCCAGTACAACCTGCAACGGAGCACATCAAGGGTTAAACATTTGAAAAAGAGCTTGAAGAGGAAGCATATCAGCCACTCGTACATATAATATAACATAATGTGTTTTATTATGCAGTTTGTGAAACATTAAGCACAATTTACAAATGGTCTTTAAAAAAAAAAATTACATTTAGATTACTTAAGGATAATTTAATAGAATATCATACATATAATATCATTTTGATAGGAATTACATGATTGAAAGAGAAATGAACTTGGATAGAATAAATAGAAGTGATAATTATATCAGGTTAAAAATTCATGAAGTTTGATGAGATAGGTACAACCCAGTACAACCTGCAACGGAGCACATCAAGGGTTAAACATCTGAAAAACGACTTGAACTGGAGTAAAATAAGGCGCGTACTCCTGAAACTATTACTAATGATGGAGAATTTCTTCAGATTTTCATAATATTGAAAGTACAAACACCCATTAATTATAGTAATAATAATATCGCATTATTAACACTAACCCAATAGGACAAACGAGTCCCAATATTACAGCAGTAAGTCCAAGACGTATTATTGTAAAGTCAAGATCTCAAATGGGAGCATAACAGTTCTCATGTCCCGGCTGGGTTTCGAACCAGTAACCTCTGTATTACCAGATCGACGCCTTCACCACTGAGCTATCGAGACATGGTTTTTTTTAAATGTATGTAAGAAAATTGTATTTGTTTACGGTAATTTACGGGATACGGGAATTAATTAGAGCGCACGAATAGCTCAGTGGTTAAGCACTCGCTTGCCATGCGGAAGGACCCGTGTTCGAATCCCCGCACCGACAAAAATTTGTATTAAAAATTTGGATACAGTTGTTTGTAAGGGATACCTTCTGGTGCGCTCGTGTTGACCCAGCACCTAAATGGGAAGTATTGTGGTATTGTGTCACTTCTCGCCCATCAGAGGGGAGGCACACTACGGGATGGGCAGGCTGCAACACAGACCACAAGCGTCTACAGTAGTTCCTGTTTCATGGCTACGAAATGAAAAAGGCTATGAAACACTCATCTTAAAAAAAAAATGTTTGTATGTAATTTCTTTGTGTTATTTATGTTATCCTCCCAACTCCATTGAGTGGCTCAGCGTCACGTAACTCCTAATCACATCTTTTGCCCCAGAACCATATTCCCTCTCGTAATACGGCCACTAGTCGCTATCCATACAAATAGCCACTCAGTTTTTCTCCACAAGGTACGAGTGGACCCCCGACATAGAAAGTACAGAGAAGAAAATTTTCTACAAGGCCGAAAATAAAACCGGTCAATCCTCGTGGGCTAACACAATTGGTTAAGTGGCAGAGAATGCCTAAGGCATTAACTTCGCCCCGGATTACAAAACAATTGTAATAAAAATTAATAATATTTCTTTTTGTAAATATTTCTAAGTTTTTTTTTTTAATTTATTGTTATATTTTTTGTTGTTGTTGATGATTGTTTTGTAAAAAAAATAAAGTGTAAATAAATAAATAAAAATTGGTCACAGAGCAGCATCATACATTCATACCGCATCCAACGTTTAAGCCTGGCCATTCAGAGGGGGAATGCAGCCAGCATTGCGGGCTCATTCCCCTTCACAAATACACTGAATGAAGTGTTTGTGTTATAGTTTGTGTACAGTTCAATAAAAATTTAAATTGTAAAAAAAATGGTCACAGCGACTAGACTCATCAATTTTGTCTTGGTACAAATTTCATTCGAAAATTTTCTAATCACGGCCGATACAATATTAAATAATTAAAAAACCCCGACATAATATTTCCTATATTTATCCCATAAAATTTATAAGACCTGTTTGACTGCTGGAGTAAAGGGACTTTTCAGTTTTACCTCGGCAGTAGAAACAAGGTATATTCTATTCTATTCTATTTTACAGAAAACGTCCTGATTTTCAATTTTGGTCCATAGGAATTTCTTTAAGAAAAAATCATTCTATATTGCAGACTCACTCAATTTGTGGGGCGTAAATGTAATTAATTGGTATACATGCATACTCTTAAATTCATCCATTATTTGTGTGTATTGAATTTTTGTCCTAAAAATGCAAGAAATTGTTTTTTGAATCCTCTGCAACCTTTCAAAAATAATATTCATCTCTGAATACAAAAAAACATTCCACATTACATACTCACTAAGTTTCTCGGGTTTATTGTATATATTCCGATAAGTTGGAAGTAAAATTTTCCTACCTGGGGAGAACAGAAGTCCGTGGGTGTCTTCACCGAAAGTTTGGAGCTCAGAATTTGATCAAAGTTCTGCAGAAAATCCACCGATGACATTGGTGAGCGGAAGTTCTTCTCCTTGAACTGACTGAGGAGCCAGTTACTGGTCTGTTGAACCAGCACATTGTTGTCTCCTTCGTATGTGCAGTTGGGGTCGTTGTCATTTCTGAGATGACCCAGGCCAGCGACTGGAGGATTGAAAGAAGAACAAACATATCATTAAAATGGAAAGAAAGAAAGAAAGGGAAAAACAAACATCTCTATATATAAAACAGAAAAAAGGACTACCTACCTATGTTTGTTTGTTTGTCCGGAGTTGTTTAGCCAAAACGGTAAGAGATAGCGAAAAATGTCTCAGAATTGACCCCCCCAAAACCATTATCGCTTTGTCCAGAAAAATTATAAAAAGTTCAAAAAGGCATTGCTGTCCAGCAGTACGGCCATGCCTTAGTAAATTTGAAATTTAGTCCCGTTGCAAAGCACGGGCAAACGGCTAGTTAAAATATAAAGGAGAAAACAATAATAATTATACTATATTTTTTCGCCTCTTATAATTAGTAATGAATAAATATTTTCCATGATTTTTCATGTCCCTTGAAAAAGTGATTTTTTGAGTACAACAATAAGGGTCAATTTCAGATTCTATCTTCTCTTCATTATCTTTGCAATATTGTTAACAGTTGTGTCAATTTATCAGGAAGGGGTTTTTAGCCTCCATTAGCTTGGAATTACACCATCGTGGATGCATTAAATTTAAGTCGCCCAGCCTAAGTAGGGCCGGAAATGACAACCTCAGATGTTCTTTACTCTTACCCAACCCTACTTACGACTTCTGGACCACAAGCAGATGCAACAAAAAATGTTCCAATTTTTTTGCTCGCCAGCTGGTTTCTGTTTATTTTCTCAAACACCAAAAAAAGTTAAGTTTATTTTTAAGTTTATGACTTTAAGCCTGGCTGGGGGACTATAAACAGGGAGTAGACCAGCATTGGCTTGGTTCTGGGGCCCCTTGTCAATTATAAGCCTCCTTGTAAAGACATTGGTAGAAGTGCTGAGTCATTCCTCCACTGTCTGGCTACCATCGTTCACGATGACGCCACCCTATGATGATGATGATGATGATGAATATGGAAAATTGGAGGAAAAAAATACACCTACTCTTCAGATAGCCGTGTCCCCCGCACGCCTCCCGACACTCCTGTATCCCATCCCGTGCCGTCCAGCCCGCCAGAGGCTTGCCCGCACTGGACAGGGCGTGTATCTCCGCCCCCATGGCGGCACACCACTCCTTGTCCTCCCCCGCCATCAGCCGCCCCTGGAACGAGGCCAGCTCCCGTGTGAAGAAGTCGGAGAACACCTTGAGTAGGTAGGCGCCCGCCAGGTGAGGGAAGAGCCGCCACTGCAGCAGCTCGTACTCTATCACGGGTAGCTCCGCGGCAGGGGTGGCGTCTGGGAAATGAAACAGGTAAAAGTTATTAAAAAACAAAAACAATAATAATAATAATAGAAAATCTTATAAGGCCAAGTTTTATAAGTAAAGCTATTAAGCCCAGAACAATATGTATTACAATAGGAGCGCGCGATTAGCTCAGTGGTAAGATACTCGCTTACCACTGAGCGTCCCGGTAGCTGTCTCGGTAGCTCAGTGGTAAAGGCGGCACTCTGTAAATCCAAAGATTCCAGAGGTCGTGGGTTCGAAACCCAGCCGGGACATGACATGTTATCCTCCCATTTGGAATTTTTACCACATATTTATACGTCTTCTTGGGACTCTTGGGCTTACTGCTGAAATAATGGGACTTTAATAGTCCTCATGGGGTAGTGTAAATAAGGCGATATTATTTCGAGGTAGATACATTTTTTTTTTTTTGCTTCTAAGTTAATAGTGAGGAGACATTTCAGTCTATCTCACTAAAACTATTTATTATTATTAACACTTGGAAGGTCCCGGGTTTGAATCCAAAAGCCGACAAAAAACTTGTATCCAAAATTTGGTTACAGTTGTTATTAAGAGATACTTTCCGGCACGCTCGTGTTGACCCAGCATTTCATGGGGGAGTCTTGTGTCACTTCTTACCCATCAGAGGGGAGGCATGGGCAAGCTACAACAGCGAAACCGTCTATAGTACCTTCTGTTTCCTGGCTACGACAAAAAAGTCTGCGAAACACTCATCTTTTCTTTGTATATCTTATTTATACAACAGACCTTGGTAGCTTGAATCTCACGTGTACTCACATCTGATGATAACAAAGTTCTGTGATACAATAAAAATTGTCTATTGATTTGCCTGTTGATTCCATGAAGAAAAAAGCAATGGAGAACTAGCCACGTAAACAAACCTCTGCAAGTCAGTGCGCTATTTCACTCGGTCGCGCAGACTACGTTTTAGTCGTCTTTTTTTAAAGTTTCATAGACTTTAATTTTTAAGGGACATTATTAGTCCTAATCGTGCAGTATAAATAAGGCGATAATATTACTATTACTCAAACTTGTAAATTTTTCGAGTAGCATTCCTAAAATAAATTCACCCTCTCCAGCAGTAAAGGTAGGATCACACGATATGGCAGAGCGACATATAATATGGCAATCTCCCTTGCCATAGCGTGTGATCGGTCTTTGTTTACATGACCATAGAACTATTTGGGTGTATGACGACAAGTTTTTTCTATGGTGCCATAGACGTATGGCAGGCAGGATCTATGGCATTCGTGTGAGTGCTTCATCACACACATGGTCTACAATATGAAATGGTGACGACTGGCAGGCTTGTCTATGGCAAGGGGGAAGACATACAATGTCATAGAGTTTTCTGCCACATTATATATTATGGCATCGTGTGAGCGCCATATATTATATGTGCCATTCGTTTTTTTTCTCGCCATAGAAATTATGGCATCTGTGCCATAGAGTGTGATCCTACCTTAACATTATTGTTAAGGTAGGATCCTACTTTCACATTGCCATAGGCAATAACCCCGCCCTTTAGTTAGGACATATGTTTTCAAATATTTTCTATTCTTTTTCATTTTTATTGTATATATTGTTTTTTTTTTCATTTTTTCACTGTTAAAATTATTATTTATATGTACATAATGTCCTTTTGTATCTAATAAAATAAAGAATTGTATAATAATAATAACAGAGGTGCTCACCTTGGCCCGGGGGTCCAAACTGTTTCCTCACGGCCGCATACCTCACGCCTATGGTGATGGCTTTCGACAGGTAGGCCACACAGAACCCGATGATGCTGACCCTCCCCGTGGACAGCGCACCCAAGGAGGACCCTAGCCGCTTGTTAGGGTCCCGGAAGGGACTTGTGTAGACACCTTCCGGGGTGACGTCACCTGTCTTGTTCAGGAGGTTGTCGCGAGGGATCCCGTAGTGGTTGAACATGATGAACCTGGTCAGTTGAAAGGGGGGGGGGGTTGATTATTGCAAAATTATTTACTACAAAAAGGTGTATATAACTAAAAAGTTGAAAAACACCACTTTAATATAATCTTAATATATAAATGTCAAAGTCACTGACTGACTGACTGATCATCGCTCTACAGCCCAAGCCGTAATACCTAGTGAGCTGAAATTTGGTAGGTAGCTTTGTCTTATAGTCTAGATGTGCAATAAGACGGGATTTTTCGAAATTCCCACTACAAGACCTGCCATTGGCGAAAAAGGATTTTTTGCTTTCACGGCCATGCCTCGGCCCGCAAAGCGGGCGACAGCCCGCTAGTAGAATATAGATAGAGATTCATTACAAATAAGACCATTTGTGGCTGGCTGGGGGACTATAAACAGGGAGTAGACCAGCATTGGCTTGGTTCTGGGGGCCCTTGTCAATTAGCCTCCTTGTAAAGACAGTGGTAGAAGTGCTGGAGTCATTCTTCTACTGTCTGGCTACCATCGTCCACGATGACGTCACCCTATGATGATGATGAAAAAAAAAAAAAAAAAAAAAAAAAAAAAACAGAGAATGTTGTATTATGTGATTGCAATGTTGTAGAAGGTTTCAATGGAAATTCATACAATTTTGTTAACAATGCGACCTAATGAGATCTATTGTGACTAGTTGATTCTATTTGGTTTTAATGTCCTGATTTTGAGTTATTCTGGACGAGGGTTTTACCCTCCATTCGCTGGGAATCGTGGCAGATTCCCTCATTAACTTTATCCAGCTGGGTTTGGCCAGAAATGTCAGCCTCACGTGTTCGGAGGGAACATAATTTTAAGTTAGAAAATGCTGCTCGAAACGAAATACACAAACATAACACCACGGTGGTTGGGTCCGTGGTGTTATTTGTAAACAAATTTTGGAACCTGACTAATGATGAAGGTATAGATATTTTCTGTGATAAAGTCCCAGTATTCTAGAATTATATAACACTATTATTATTAACAATTTTCACCGCTAGTGGTAGTTTTATTTATGAAAATTACATTTACAAGAAATTACAAATGCAGAAAAGAAGAAATTATTGTAACCTTATAAAAAGAAAAGAAAACACTATTTAACTCCTTACCATTTCTATTTTTTATTATTATTTTTTTTTTAAATAATTTTAATGTTAAATTTTTGTACTTTATTACTTTGTATATTGGGTCCCCAGCATGGGAACCGTAAAAAAAAAAAAAAAAAAATTCACATAGCAAGAAAAAAGCAAATAAGCTGAATTGGAACCAGTTGTTCTGATATAATAATGTATTAATTTTGATGTATGTAATATTTCTCTTCCAAATAAAGGTTTATTTATTTATAGCTATCAACAAGAAAAAAGAAGACGAAAAAAGATGACTCACCCGTTGTCGACTCCGTTCAGGGATATCTTCTCGCCCAGATCCCCCACGGTGACCCCCGGGTAAGGGAGCAGGGTCTTGGGGTCTCGGATGGGCACCAGGAAGGCGTGTAGTCCGTGGTCCACCCTGTCAGGGGTGATCAGCCGCGCGAACACAATGGCGTGGGTGGCGCATTTACCTGGAACAGGACGTAGTGAGTTTTTTTTTTTTAACTTGAACCACCGACCTCCAGGTTACAAGTGTGGTGTCACAATTACTTAAACCCGAACATATTTCAAAGGTAAAACATTTCTTCCAGCTCACTACCGAGAGGAAGCGTGCCTCAAATTAGATTAATCAACATGGATTGATTAATCTAATTGGCTGATAAAAAAAAAAAAAAAAAAAAAATCAACAAGATTAATCGTGTTGATCCAGCACCTAAATGGTAAGTATTGTGTCACTTCTCGCCCATCAGAGGGGAGGCATACTACGGGATGGGCAGGCTATAACACAGACCACAAGCGTCTACAGTAGCACCTGTTTCATGGCTAAGAAATAAAAAAAGGTGTGAAACACTCATCTTAAAAAAAAAAAATGGACAATTATTGATCAAAATTTACAGCAACCTATAAAGTTATAGAAAGAAGAAGATCCAGATCTCAATATGAAAATAGAAAAAAATATAACGAAAGAAGAAGAAAGAAAAAAAAACAACACAACAATCAATCAAAATTCATTGTACATAATTATGAGACATTCACAGAAAGAAGACCTAAACACCAGTACTATTTTGTTGTCAATTAGAAGAACGGAATGACAAGCTTGAAACTCCTGGACACACAAGCTAGAACGGCGTACCTAGCACAAAGAATACTGTCATGTAAAGAAAGCCTCCCTAACTTCTATGGTCCCAATGCTGACTTATTCTTTGACTCTTAATGGACATTTCATATTAAATAAAACATCTTGGGTACAGATATCTTTGTGTTTTCATTAATCTTAATAGTCCTATCTGATGTCTACGTTCAATTGTTCATGCAACATACATTTTTTTAAATCTATACTTATAAATGCGAAAGTCGCTCAATCACTTATTACGATTTAGGACGCGGGAAAAAAAACGCCAAGTTCACAAAATTTCCGGTAGCGACCGTAGCTAATACAAAATTACTAAACAGCTCGTGCTTAATAATTTAAAAATGGTTTAATGTTTTATAATTTAATACTATAACACTTAAGCAATCATTTTTTAAATTTTGGTTTAACGTCACTTTCAATTGCATGGGCATATCATCTAAGTATCAACAGTCATAGTGTTCGGACGTGTTTTCCTAGTTCGCTCCGTGCGTGTTATTTATTTCTAGAAGTGTAAACAGTGTAACCAGGGACGTCAATAGGGGGTCTTCCCCTCTGACTCCCGAGAACAGTGCTAAGTTCTGGTGAACGTTCAATATGTTGAATGCGACCCAGAACAACCCCCCTCCCCCTGTAGCCATGGAATCAACAAGCCAGGTAATAGAAAATCCGTACCTGGAGCCACAAAACCATCTTCAAAGAATGTTGGATCTAAATGCCACAAGTCAAAGCGACCATCAAGATTTAGAGGATGCAAAAAATCATTTAAAAAATTGCCAAGTTCCTGAGGCATTGCAACGAGTAATAACTATGCTTGTCTACAAGCTGGAAGCAGCTCTAAAAGAGAGAGATTTACTTGTCATGGCAGAGAACTCAAAAAGTGCTCTGCAGATGAGAAAAGACCAAGAGCAATCCTCAAATGCTCAGTCAACCTACGAGACGGACGAGGAAACTCTGGATCAAGAAACCTGGACTACCCAAGAGTCAAGGAAGAAGAAGAAAAGGAAGAATCGTTCTCAGCCAACAAGACAGGAAGGTGCTGGACCCAGAAGCCGCCTCCAATCAAAATTGAAACTCAAGACATCAAATCCATCACCAACATTGCAAGTGTAGCCTCAGGAGAGGGTACATTTTCTGTCAAAACCATGTCCAACAAATTGGTCAAAGTAAATTGTGATAACGAGAACGGATACCGCAAGATGGTATCGGCTCTCAAAGAAAAACAAGTATCGTACTATACCTACGAAAATAAGCAGACTCGGCCACTACGGGTGGTTGCCAAGGGACTTCATCATACGTGGAGTGAACAGGAGATCCATGATGATCTTAAGTCAAAAGGTTACAAAGTTGTACAAGTAAGTAAACAACTTTCAACCAAAGATAAGCGCCCCTTAAACATGTTTATACTTTCATTTGAGTCAGATGAAAATATTGACAGCATTTACAAAATAGATAGAATTTTGTACAATGTTGTCGAAATCTGTGCACTGAAGGGCAGTAAACTCGTCCCTCAGTGCAAAAATTGTCAAGATTTTGGTCATACAAGAAATCATTGCAATAAAACTGCTAAATGTGTTAAGTGCGGTAAAGGTCACCTCACTGTCACATGTACAAAACCTAAAACAGTTCGCGCAACTTGTGCTAATTGTAACGGTGATCACCCGGCCAATTTCAGGGGTGCACCGTTGCTAAAGAAGCACAAGCCATGCGCAATAAACAACGAAAGGCAGCAAATTTTGTCAAGACACCCTTTTCAAAACAAATTAAAACACCCCCTAAAATCCCAAATATAACTTTGCCAAAAGGGACCCACCCACCAACACAAAAATCTTGGGCTCAGATAGCCCATCCAAATTACAAATCTCAACCTTCTAAACCTCAGGATATAGGAGATATCTTATCTCTTATACTGAATGAGGTACAATCTGTTAAACACAGTGTATCAGAATTATCTTCTCGAGTTGATAGAATAGAAACACAGCGGACTTTGAATAGTCGTAAAGAAAACAAATAAATGACGATAACAATTTTACTTTGGAATGCCAATGGTATTGTGTCACGAAGACACGAGCTCGAGTTATTATTAAGTCAGCATAAATATGACATTGTCCTAGTCACTGAGACTCATTGTACTCGAGAAACTGTTCTCAATTTTAATGTAAACACATGTTCATATAAATTTTACCACAGTCCTCATCCTTCAAATAATGCTAGGGGTGGATCTGGAATTTTAATAAAACAAAATATAAAACACTTTGAGGATATTAAAATCCAAACAGAAAAGGCGCAAATTACAATTATTAATGTTCAAACAAAAACGTACCCTTTAAAAATAATATCCATGTATTGTCCACCACGCTACACTTTATCTCAGGATGAATACTCTGAATTATTCAGCTCTATGGGTAGAGGCCGATGGTTGATCGGTGCTGACTGGAATGCTAAACATGTAAATTTTGGATCAAGAATCACTAATACCAAAGGTAGAAATTTAGTCAACGCTATGACGGAACATAGAGCAGAAGTCATAAGTACATGTGCTCCTACATACTGGCCAAGTGACCCAGAAAAAGTACCTGATCTCTTAGATTTTTTCGTTTTCAAAAATATCTCTGCTAACTATATGACCATAGAAGACACTAATTACTTATCTTCCGATCATTCGGCTATATTACTTACACTAAGTGAACACATTATATTAAAAGAATCCAACCCTGCTCTCACCAACAAGAGAACGGATTGGACTAGTTTTAAAATTTCACTGGCACAAAAAATAAACATAACCATTCCGCTGCAGACTCAGGAAGATATCGACCATGAACTTGAGAAACTCGTTGTGGATATCCAAGCAGCTGCATGGGAAAATACACCTGACATTATCACAAAGTCGACAGGAGTAAATTACCCTGTTGAAATTTTAGATATGGTAGCCGAAAAACGACGCGCTAGGAAGCAATGGCAGCGCTCCCGCGCTCGTACTGATAAAACAAAGTTTAATCGATTAGTCCGGAATCTTAGGGAAAAAATACAAGACCTGAAAAAAGAGTCTATCAGTAAGTACCTTAGTGAACTTACTGCTGATCAATCAACAGACTATAGTCTGTGGAGAGCTACCAAGTCTCTAAAGAGACCGATTGTACAAGATCCACCCATAAGAAATAGTGATGGAACATGGATGAAGGATAGTACCTAAATCTAAAGCCACTGCATTTGCTACATATCTAGCTAGCACTTTTACGCCAAACGATCCAGTAGGTAATACACAACCTCTTGATGACATACAATACATAAACACAGAATATGAAATCTCACCTTCTACCGTGCGCGAGGTACAGCGCACAATAAAAAGTGAGATAAACCCTAAAAAAGCACCCGGATATGATTTGATCACAGGTATTTTGCTAAAAAATATTCCGCGCATTGCTGCTGTTAAAATAACACAGATCATAAATGCTGCGTTTAAATTGAAATATGTACCTTTGGCATGGAAAATCAGTGAAATAAAAATGATTTTGAAACCAGGAAAGCCAGAAAGTGAACTTACATCATACCGGCCAATATCTCTTTTACCGGTTCTGTCAAAATTATTCGAAAAAATACTGAACAAACGCCTTCTTGTAATTATACAGGAAAAAAATCTGATACCTAACCATCAGTTTGGATTCCGCTCACAGCATAACTGCATTGAGCAGGTACACAGAATTACTTCCCAAATTGAGAAAGCTATTGAAGATAAAAAAGTTTGCTCTGCCATTTTCCTTGACGTTTCTCAAGCATTTGATAAAGTTTGGCATGAAGGTCTGAACTTCAAACTAAAGAAAATTCTTCCTCAAAATCTTGCTGAAATTCTCGAGTCGTACTTATCAGACCGGTACTTCAGAATTAAGCAAGACGACAGTTACTCTGATCTCATGAGTGTAAAAGCCTCTGTACCACAAGGTAGTGTCCTAGGACCTATCCTTTATATTTTGTACACAAGCGACATGCCAAATGACAACATTAACACAATTGCCACTTTTGCTGATGATACAGCATTTTTAGCTATTGGTGATAATACACAAGATACTACTTCAGCACTGACCCAAACCATTTCCAAATTTCAAAGATGGACGGAAAAATGGAGAATCAAAATCAATGAAAGCAAATCAGTTCATGTAGATTTCACGAATAGAAATCTGCCTTACATGCCAATTTACTTAAATAACACAGTGATTCCATATTCCAATCAAGCTAAGTATTTGGGTATGACCCTAGATGCAAAGCTAAAATGGAAGGAACATGTTAAGAAAAAACGCGAACAATTAAATATAAAATTCAGAAAAATGCACTGGCTTCTCGGTAGAGGTTCAGCCCTACCATTAGAAAACAAGCTCTTGCTTTACAGACAGGTACTTAAACCTATATGGACCTATGGTATCCAACTATGGGGGTGCACAAGTCCATCCAACCGACTCATAATAGAAAGATTCCAAAATAAAGTTCTACGGAGTTCTGTCAATGCTCCATGGTACATACGAAACGATGACCTACATCGGGACCTGAAAATTGAGACAGTCAAAGACTGTATGAATAGATTTGCCTTGAGTCATCAAAAAAGGCTAGAGGAGCACCCCAATCCCGAGACCGTCCATCTTCTTAGGATTGAAGACCTCACCAGACGTTTGAAGCGGATAAAACCACATGAACTAATTAATTAGGTACTTTCCTCTGGTAACCACCCAACAGCCGAGTCTGCTTATGTCCATGTACTTAAGTTATTTTAATTTACATTAGTAGTTTAAGATTAGAATAAAAATACTTATTAGTTTTAAGAACTAGATTGTATTAATAAATTTAGTCCCCAAGGACTCTGTTTAATAAAAAAAAAAAAAAAAAAAAAAAATAATTATGAGACATTCACAGAAAGAAGACCTAAACACCAGTACTATTTTGTTGTCAATTAGAAGAACGGAATGACAAGCTTGAAACTCCTGGACACACAAGCTAGAACGGCGTACCTAGCACAAAGAATACTGTCATGTAAAGAAAGCCTCCCTAACTTCTATGGTCCCAATGCTGACTTATTCTTTGACTCTTAATGGACATTTCATATTAAATAAAACATCTTGGGTACAGATATCTTTGTGTTTTCATTAATCTTAATAGTCCTATCTGATGTCTACGTTCAATTGTTCATGCAACATACATTTTTTTAAATCTATACTTATAAATGCGAAAGTCGCTCAATCACTTATTACGATTTAGGACGCGGGAAAAAAAACGCCAAGTTCACAAAATTTCCGGTAGCGACCGTAGCTAATACAAAATTACTAAACAGCTCGTGCTTAATAATTTAAAAATGGTTTAATGTTTTATAATTTAATACTATAACACTTAAGCAATCATTTTTTAAATTTTGGTTTAACGTCACTTTCAATTGCATGGGCATATCACGACGGGGGTGTTACCCTCCATTTGCAGGAATCTCACAAACGTGCTACCCACATTAAGCTCACCCAGTTGAGCCGGAATACCATCATCACGAAGTCTTCACCTCGATGGACGTTGCTTAACTTCAGTGATCCTACGAGAACCGGGCTAAGCAATCTTTTTATGAAACTATTTTTCAGAATTTTGAAAATAATCAATAGATATCCACAATTTACTTGTAGAATAATATTATTTATTTACAAAAACTTACTGAAAAAAATCAAAGCTATAAATATGAAATGTGGTGTTAAAGCATGCAAACCATAGCAGTATCTGATTCTCTTTACCTCATACTTAGTTTCATGCACCCCTATGGCATTATCTTATCTCATCTTACCTAAGCTGCCAACCCAACACTTGGCAGCTTCAAAGTCAGGGGTATGTAATATAAAATTCTGACTTTTGGGACAATACCTAGCAAGAGTTTTCATAGCTTTTGTATTAGTGCCATGGGAGATTTCTGTCAGTGCAAAGCATCCGCCAATCTGAATTTTCATGAAAGAAAACAGAAAAGAAATACATGGTTTTAATGTCCACACAGTATAATATATTGTTTAAATTGTCTCTGAAAAAAAAAAAAAAAAAAAAAAAAAAAAAAAAAAAAACCAAAGAATAATATCTTTAATAGTATGTATGGTTTCTGATGTCTGATCTGACTTTTGAGAAGTAAGAAATTCAAACACATTGATTTGGGTTGGGTCTAAATGAAAGCATTATTTATTTGTGAATAGAACATTTTCAAAGTAATGTCCATCTAGATCAAATATTCATTCTTCTTTAAAAAATTGATTTGATTATGGTAAAAATATAACCTCTATAAATCAATCAATAAAAAAAAGCTAAGAGAAAATGATCTAATCTTACCTCTCCTTGTCTTGCTTGCTCTGCATACTGGAAATGTTTATCTGACCCAAGTCCTATAAGCACACCCATGAACATGTTGAATGTCAGTCCATATTTAACACATAAGGAGGAGTCATATTGTATAATAGCAGTGCTGATGGCCGAATTCTGGAAAGGGAAAAACAGTATTGTACTAATTATAAAAAAAACCTACTTCAACGTAATGCTATTGGTTTTCCAAAGTAGGTAAAAAAACACTGCCAATTATGGACACAATACTTCCTCGTGATTGCTTCACATTGTAAACACGTGCCAATTTTGAGATTTTATAGAAAATTACTTGTATCTCCAAAACGGCTCAACCGATTTTCTTCAAATTTGTTTTATATGGTAGAATATCGTTTTTTCTACATTCTAAATTCCACAAAAAATTCTGTATCGGCAAGTTGTGGTCCTTAATTTTTTACTTTTTTGTCCAAAATTTCGGATTTTCTTAAATATCAGAGTCAAATTATAATTAATTATAATTAAAAATAAATATAAATAACCTATGTAAAACAATAATATGTATATTCTTACAAAATTTCATCAAAATCGGGTGTACCGTTCACGAGATATAAGCGTTTAAGTAAAAAGTTAGTGGTCAGGCGCATGGTCTCTTTCACCCAGAATCGCTGGTATGAATTCGATGAATTTAAAATGGGACCATCTACAGAATGTCTCCTAGATGTGTGCAAAATTTCATCAAAATCGGTCGTGTAGTTTCCGAGATTTGCGCGTTACAAGGAATCGTTTTAACAGACCGACACAAAACCAAATTTACTCAGTAGGTTATGAAACGTCCAGAAATATGAAAAAAATTTAAATCGGAGCAAAAAAATATTTTTTTTTACAAAAACGAACACAATACTTCCGATTTCTAATATTAGAAATTTCTCGGAAGTAAAAGAAGTAAAAGATAAACTAGAACCAATAAAACGGTTATTTTGAGGAGAATGCCAATAGTTTGAATAGGTACTTACAGCATTTAGGTCAAGTAAACTTTCATAGTCATAAATGTCCCAAGCTTTGATTCTGTACATTCTTTGAACAGCGAGTTTTCTTTGTTCATCCAAGCTGGGAGAAGTGGAAGAATGTTGAAATAAAACATCTGCTTCCAGCTTGTTCCACACTTTCACCTGAAAATATTTTTATTTTTAAATACATACATGCAATTCATATTTTATTTTCTTGATCTTTTTAACTTAACATTTAATTTTAGTACCTACATAACTATAAAAAAAAACTTAGAAGAGATTTAAAAAAAAAATTCTTCCATGTTTTTATTATTATTTTTTTTTTTTTTTTGCGGAAGAGTGTTTCACAGGTTTTATTATTTTGTAGCAACACAACAGCAGCCAGCAGCTATTGTAGACAATTTAAGCCTGTGTTGTAGCTTGTCCATTTCGTAGTATGCCTCCCCTCTGATGGGCAAGACGTGACACAATACTTCTCATTTAGGTGCTGGGCTAACATTGAGTGCACCGGATGCTGGGCTAACATTGAGTGCACCAGATGGTATCTCTTACAAACAACACTGTAACCAAATTTTGAATACAATTTTTTTTGTCAGCTCTGGGGTTTGAATCAGGACCTTCCACATGGCAAGCAAGTGCCTATCTTACCTTCTTACCAATGGACTAACAGTATCTTTGGAAAAACCTCTTATTGAGAGTAAATCTAAGAGTATAGTATATTAATTCTGATTTTTTTTTATTTTTTTTATTAATTGTATGTTGGGTCTACAGTAAAGTTGTTCATCTTTTGTGTAAAAATACCATGAAATCTGTTGACCTTGTTGTGGAAAAAGAAACTCAACTCTATTGAGTAATGTAGAGTAAGTTGAGTAAGGCTAGTAATATTTTGGGTAGTCCCATTCAATTTGGTTGCTTAAAGTTATTTACAAAAAGTAGTTGGGTTCAGATTACTTATTAGATCTTCTATGTACCTATATTCAGGTCAGAAAAGGCCAGATATTTCTATCACTTCACTGTAGGTTCTTGTGCTTTTAATCTTTGGAGACATATCTGGAGTCAAGTTTGTTCCTTCAAGCTCCAGGAAATAGAATCAATATTTTTGAAAGAGGAAAGCTTTTGGCCTTGTTCCAGGAAGCTTTCTCACTCTCATAATCACCAATTCCACATTTCAACTATACTCTTTTTTTTTGGCTGGGTAAACAACACTTCTGATTGGGGTATTTGGGTACTTATTATTCTTATTACCTTCAGTTTCAATGCTTCATTTCCTTCAATCTTCAGCCTCAATTGTTTCCAGTCAAAAGTAGCCTGCTTTCTATAGAGGTCTAAAGGACCAGGTGGAAAATCTTCCAGTGTTAATTTACTTTCCTCTTCGAAATGCATATTTCTTGCTGTAAAAAAAAAAAGAAAAAATAGCTTTAGGAAAAGATTTTTTATTTTGAGGCAGAAGCCCAATTGGCTTTACAAAAATAGTATCACTTTTGAAGGAATCACAAATGTGATTGAATACATCAGTATAATCATAAGTACACTAATGTTTGATTAATCAGAGGACTAAATAAATAATAAATGTATATTTTTTTGTGTGATTATATCACAATTTTAGTGGGTAGTACAGAATTATAGGAGTTTTCTGTTTCTTTTATACTCTTGTATAAGTTGTATATCATTTGCCCATAATTCTGCTAGTGGTTGCTGCTCACATCAAAGCAGATTCTGATTTTTCCTCCATGGAAAAATCAGAAACATCCAAAGCAGAGAGCCAAAAATTTAAACTCCACTAGGTGTTTAAGTAACATTGCTGAACCCAGACTTGAACCATGACCTCCAGGATACAAGTCTGTCACCTTATTGATCAAGCTACTGAGGTTGTTTAAATCAGAGAATCAATGGCTGGGTTGAGATGTGCCTAATAGCTGTGTCCAGGTCTACGCTCAAATAGATTTAAGGTCACATAATAATTTTGGAGCTCTGATCATGGGATCTTAATTCTAAATGAGCTAGGACATGTCAGACACATATCTGAATTTTCAGGCTGATATTGTGAGAAATGCATACTTATTTAATACTTTTTACAACAAAATATTCACAACAATGTAACCTATTTAATTTGTATCTGTTTCCTAGTAAGGTTGTGAAAATCAACAGGTTGTAATGATTTTTGTTGTTGTTAAAAACACATTAAATGATTGTAGGTAGTGACATTCAAAATATCATGAGTACAAAAGTATCCAGGAGTAAAAAAAAAAAAATATTATGCAACAGTCTTTCAAAGAGAGTGTAAGATCTTAGTAATGTAGAGTCAAACTTACTGAAATTCTTGAAAACTTGTGGAAATCTTTTAAACATGAAGATTATTAGATGGTTACAGTTTCAAGCTGTGATGGACAGAATACTGATACTGACAAACTTCATTTGGGTTCAATGACTATTGTAATGACAAAAAAAATCAAGCATATTTTCACAGTTGCACATCCAGTAGGTACCTAATTAAGTATGCAATACCTTTGATTATCAAATGAAAAAAACTAGGTATGCATGATAGAAGTAAATGAAGTTAAACTCACAAATTTTCTTCGAAAAACCTTGGAAATGAAATTCCCACTGAGCCTTGGGCAGTAATTCTCAGTACATAAAGTTACAAAACTTACAGACGTAACAATACATACATTGCGTATGAAGCTACGACTGGCGTACTCTTTTTTATGGACTTTAATTAAAATGATAACAGATTTGATAACGAGCTGATAATAGATTTGATGTGAAGGTAGCACAGAGAATTTAAACAGTAAACTAGTTTATGGTTTTTTTTTCTACCGGTTTATAAGGTGGATCTTATGAGTTCACGGGGAAAGTTGCAAATCGAGACACAGATTTCTATACTAACTTCAGAAGTTGTAGCGCGTTAAACCGGGATAGTTTTTTGCATAACGCTACGCAACATTTTGTCTCGAAGTTTACATGGGAAGTGTTGCAATGATTTCAAATTTTAAATCATTGCTTCGTCAGTGGGGTTCGCTCTCATTTGACACAACAGAAAGGGCACAAAACGTTGAGCAACGTTGCGGGTTGCACAACAAAATGTTGCACTCAACGGGATCCCCGATTTACGAGCATAAAGCCTCAATCGTTTCATGCTCCACTATTCCTTCAGGATGCAACGTTTTGTGTTAAAATTCAATACAAAAGGTTGCGCAGCGTTGCGCAACAAAATGTTGCACTCAGTGGAATCACGGGCTTTAAATTTTTTTTAGCAGAAACTGTGGGAACTACATAACCTCGCCTAAAGGCTACTCTATAGCTGTATTTTTCTTTCGAACCAATGTGGATTCAAATGGAAGAAAATGGACGAACTGGAAGAAAGTCATTTTTCTTTTGGAAGAGGAAAAATCTTCTTCCAGTTTGGTTAACCAAAATGGATTTATAAAATTTTTGCTTCTATTTCTTGTATAATGTTTATCTTTAGAAGTACCGAAACGCATTTTTTTTTCTCAAGTATAGTGGGGAAGCTAAACTGGTAAGAAAATGGAAATACTTTGAAATACCGAACCTCGAAAAAAAAAATATCAAAAAGAAAAACATGGCTTATCCTCCACGTGTTTTTTTTTACAGCGCACGTGGAACGTGCAAACCGTTGTATATACAATTATACATATCTGTGGTGGGTAAAAATAGAAATCTGTGAATAAAACTCGACAAATACCGTACCGGTTTAAACTCAAGTGACTGACCGGTTTATAAGAAACCGGTTTATACTCAAACTCAACTGATAAAGGAAATGGAATGGTTCAACTTGAAATTCTATTAACCAAGGATCCAAATGTCTCATTATCATTCATTTCAAATCTAAATAAACTAGCTATTTAGCAAAATCAATAGATTAATAAAACTTCGTGTTAATTAGGTGGTAATTGTAATCTCTGAGGATTGATTGCTGATAGGTAAGTAATTCAAGAAAAGGATACACATTTCATAAAAATATTTCATTTTGAAAATGGAAGGGGTAAGAATAAAGCTGTTTTGATGGTTATTCAGTCTAGAGGGAACCAATAGAATTATTATCAAAAAAAAATTGACAGTCTGTAGAGTTTATGTATAGACAGATAGGTTAACTGAACTGAGATAGAAGATTTGAGACAGTACCCCCTCACAATAGACCCTTAACTATCCTCTGACAAAACTGTCAGGGACAAAGTATGTATCATGAGAACATGACTTTTCTTGTCTATTGAGACCATTTAAATATTAGAAATCAATATTATTTATCATGTTAAATGTGTTTCAGGTTCATATTCAGAGGTTGAGCATGGAAACAAAATGTTTAAAAGAAAAACAAACAAAGATCTGAAGGAAAATACTTTGATAAACCCAGAAACAATGAGAAGCCAGAGAAAATCTGTTCCCACAAGTCACCTAATTCGCTCATTTCTTTTTGGAATAATTATATTTGGTATTTTGCTGTTCTTGAGCTTAGCTCTATATTGGAGATTTATCAATAACACTTATTATGGATCTGGATATAAAATTAGTGAGGAACAAAAGGTTCTCCTCCAAGCTCAACCTATCTATCAAAGTGAAAAAGAAAATAAAGATGGTAAGTTCATAGTCAAATACAATATTCCCAACAACCAGAGTGTAAAGAAAAATAAAGTACTGCATTTAGAAAAGTGATAGAGGTACTCAGCAATGCTATGCTACCTAAATATTGTGAAAAGACTGCTTCCCTACAAATAATTAATTTATTAACTCTTTAAAGTAACACCAACTTAAATTTATACCTATTGAATTTTTAAATACTCAATTTATATGGCTGATGTAGATTGTTTCATAAATGGTTTTACTTCTTTCAGATACTCTAGCTTTGGGAATGGTATTGAACCAAGAAGACTTGATAACCAGAGATGAAGGTTATAGATTTTATGGATTCAATGCTTTGATCAGCAATAAGCTCAGTTTGGATAGAAAAATACCAGATACTAGATATCATTTGTAAGTTAAGACTTATTTTTAAAATAATTCACCAGCCCAAATCAATTATTTTAAATAAAACACTTGAATGAGATAAAAGCTGTCATTATTATATACAAATGGTTTGGAGGAAGGTTTGTTTAGATTACCAGATCCAATGTCCTTAAATTGTGTTTACTTGCTTACCGTATTAATTAACTTTTTGACAAAAAGAGTTTTACCTCTTTTGACATAGGTACAAAAGTATCTTTTCATGTTTTATTTTATTTATTTATTTTTTATTGTGACAGCTTATTATTATTATTATTTTTTTGCATATTTACTGTGATATTTTTTAAACTTATACCTACTTGTACTTTATTTTTACTATTTTCATAAGTGTTACCATTTATTTCATGTTTCCGATGTTTTTATTATTATTATTAAACATGATAGATCAAGTTTTATTTACAATAAAGTAGGTACATAGAATATTTACATAGAATTGAAATAAAACAAAACTTGATCAAGGGTGGTGCTAATGCCAACGGCATTCTCTTCCATTTGTATTCTTATATAGGGTTATTCCCATTCAATAAATATACTTATTACTTACTTATTACTTAAATGAATAATACCTATCAGGAAAAGTTTTTCATCAGCACTTGAGGAGGGCAAAATTAATAGACAAAATCAAGAGCACAAATTTGGACTTCAGCATTAGTTTCCCCATTTAAAACATTACAGAAAATCAAGACATGAGTCCACAGAGGTACATAATTATAACCAAAACATCTATTAATATTTTACCCTGAATCAATCCAAACACCCACATTCACCTAACTCAACCATGAAAATGTCAACCTTTCCCTTTACCCAATTGTTTAAAAAAAAATACCCCATGCAATCATTGATTAAGCTTGGAATGATTTTTTCTCTCTCTTTAAATGCAGATGTACAAATCAAAGTTTCCCAACTGACTTACCCTCAACATCTGTGATTATCTGCTTCTACAATGAGCACCCCGCCACTCTATTCCGCTCTATCACCACTATCTTATCCAGAACACAGCGGGCGTTGCTTCACGAGATCATTCTTGTGAATGACTTCAGTGAATACCCACCCTCCCTGCACCAGGACACAGAGAAGTTTGTAGCTGGTTTGAAGGATGCCAGAGTCCGGCTGTATCGCACCAGTCAGAGGGAAGGGCTCATCCGTGCCCGCATGTTTGGTGCCAAGCATGCGACGGGAAAGGTACTGAGACTACTTAATTATTTAAGTCTGAGACCAGTAAGCCAAGTTCACCAAGATTCTCTTTACTTAAAAAAAATAATCAAATGCAAAATACAAAGTAGCCTTAAAGACAAACTGAAAATACGGAGTTTACAAGCACAAAAGTTGTCTGCCTCAGGGACTTAAAACAGCAATCAGTTGTCTAGACTCTAGATAGTATACTGTTAGCAGGTAGTAGACTAGTGAACCCCTAACAATAATTGGTTTTATGGTTAAAGGTAGTTAATATTCCATTATTAAAACACCCACCAAAAACAAGTCTAAGCTTCATATTCACATTATCACATACCTGATAAGGGAATCTGGCGAAATTTTCATCCCACCTTGAATGGGAAAATTCAGAAAAGGAGAGTACTATACATATAGTCACTAGTGTCTGGCTGGGTTGTTAAACAGAGAGAAGATTAGTGTCTTGATAGACAACTATAAACTGAGAACTTACCAGCTAACCCTAACAAGGCAGACTGACTAGCTAACCCTAACAAGGCAGACTGACTAGCTAACCCTAACAAGGCAGACTGACCAGCTAACCAGAATAATGCAGACTGACTAGCTAACCCTAACAAGGCAGACTGACTAAATTGACTAGCAGTTTTCCTAAGAATTTCATGCCTTATAAAGAAAATTCATCTAGATTGCACGATCACACATAAAAATACTTCCGATTTCTAATATTAGAAATTTCTCAGAAGTAATATGTGGTTCAGGACGAGCCAACAAAAAAAACTCGATCTAGAATGGTTACAACAACAACTACTCTATCTAGAATATCTCATTATTGTTTCGTCCGTTTCCCAATTCTCCCTCAGGTGTTAGTGTTCCTGGATTCTCACATAGAAGTGAACATCCACTGGCTGGAGCCCCTGCTAGTTCCAATCGCTCAGAACTCTTCCGTTGTGACGATGCCCATCATAGACATAATCAATGCTGACACATTCCAGTACACGTCATCAGCTCTGGTGAGAGGTGGCTTCAACTGGGGTCTGCACTTCAAGTGGGAGAATCTACCTAAAGGTAAGAGTAGAAGACTTTTTTTTTCAAACATCAGATGTCATTTGAAACTCACAAACTTTGCTTCTTTTAACATTGGTAGGCAAGGCCATTACTGGAAACTCTACAGCTACCCACATTATCCTTGTTCATTATCCTGGGTCTAGTAATAACTAAAATTACAAGGGTTGCATGGTCATTCACCAAATTCTTAACATTCTAAAGGTCGCTTAACTTCAGTGATCTTACAAAAAAGCTGGTGTATCCTACAATATCCAGACGAGATACGAATAGGTAGTGCTTACACGTCTTAGAATTGGTCACACAAGACTAACTCACTCTTTCATCTTTACCAAGACCCCTCCTCCTGTGTGTACCTGTGGTGATCCCCTGTCTGTTCGTCACATCGTAAAAGAATGTCACACCTACAATGTAAACCTCCAATCATATGACCCAAAACCATTTTTACTGAACTCTACCAGTCAACCAGACTCACTGGTGACTTTTCTAAATAGTATCAACCTCCAGGATATTCGTGCCGATACCTTGAGAGGATCGGCACGAACGACCTTACAATAATTGGTTAGTGCTTAATAGGAAAAAAATCCAGCCCAAGTGAGCACGAAAGAGGACATGACAATAATGTAAACACCTTTAACGGAGGGCTCAGAACGTACTCATCTGCTCATTTCTCACTTCTAATTATCATCATCATAGGGTGACAATTGGCATCATCGTGAACGAGGGTAGCCAAACAGTGGAATTATTACTCAGCACTCCTACCACTGTCTTTACAAGGAGGCTAGTAATTGACAAGGGTCCCCAGAACCAAGCCAATGCTGGTCTACTCCCTGTTTATAGTCCTCCAGCCAGACTAATTATACTGCTGTAATAAATCAAGAGTTGTAGCAGTGGAATTGATATAAAAAAAAACGAGCAGAAAGTACGTCCTAAACACACTCTTGAAAATGGTTTTACTTCTTTCAGATACTCTAGCTTTGGGAATGGTATTGCATGAAGAAGACTTGATAACCGGAGATGAAGGTTATAGATTTTATGGATTCAATGCTTTGATCAGCAATAAGCTCAGTTTGGATAGAAAAATACCAGATATCATTTGTAACTTAAAACTAGTAAAACTTACTTTATTGATATCTGTGATAAGAATTACCTTTACTATGCTCCCATCAATCGTATGATGCGGCTTGGCAATGAATTCTAATGTTTCATTTAAGATATAATATTTTTATCAATTTTATATACTTTATTACTGTATCATTTTTGATTTTTGATATCTCCTTATTTCAAAATATTTATTTGTAAACTGTTATTTGTTGTACATTGTCACTTGTATCTTGGGCTGGTCCCGTATAATAAATAAATAAAATAAAAAAAACTTAAGACTTATTTTTAAAATAATTCACCAGCCCAAAATAATTAAATAAAACACTTGAATGAGATAAATGCTTCAAAATTAATTTAAAAGCCATCAGAAAAATTGACATCCATATTCTATCTGTAAATTTTAATAAAATATATACTGCCCAGGTATATATTTAAAAAAAATTAAAACCCCCCTCAGGTACGCTGAACACAAGCGAGGACTTCGTGAGGCCCATCAAGTCGCCCACCATGGCCGGGGGCCTGTTCGCCATGGACCGTCTCTACTTTGACTCCCTGGGCCAGTACGATCCCGGGCTGGAGATCTGGGGCGGCGAAAATCTGGAGCTGTCGTTCCGAGTGTGGATGTGTGGAGGCAGCCTGCAGATGATCCCCTGCGCGCGCATAGGCCATGTGTTCCGCTCACGCAGACCTTACAACAACGGGAACAATCAGGACCCGCTGACAAGGTAATTTTTTGAAACTTTCTTGTTGTTGTAGCCAGCTTGGCTACAGCTGGAGGGGTGAGTGATGGTCTCCAGTCAACTTTATTTCAAAGTTGGCTCGTCCTGAACCATATATTTCTATGTGCGATCAACCATCATGAGGACTTGGACTTTTCTTTATAAGCCATTAAACCCATAGGACACCGCAAGCTAGCCTGGCTTGTAAGGGTTGGCTCGTCTGTTCTCTGTTTATAGTCCTCTAGCGAGACACTGGTCTTCTCCCTGTTTAACGTCCCCCAGCCAGACTTCTTCATCTTCATTTATTAAATAATACATAGACAGCATACAAGTAGACACATAGAAATATAGACAGTATGGGTTCCAAGCTCTAACTTATGATAAATAATATACAATAAAAAATTGAACAAATATGAAAATTAGGACCTAATTATTATTATGCGCCTATAATGTAGGTGTCAGAATTAATTTAAATAACTTAAGAATGTCTTTCAAAAGAAAAAGTTTGAGAAGAAAAAAAATGAACAGATCATCACCCCTTCAAGAATAATTTATAGCAGGTCGTACACGACATCGATTTCTTTTCAATGTTAAGTCGGGAGCCCACCGAGTGCAACATATTGTTGCGCAACGTTTCGCTTCGGATTTTGAACGGGAAATGTTGCGAAGCCATGTTTCAGTCTCAATTGATTTTAAAGTAAGAGCGGAGCATGGGGCGTTGCGAAACGCATCACAACGTTGCGAGACAAAATTTGGACTGGGTGGGAAGATGGGCCTTACTTATTGTCATTTTATTTTTTGAGTACAGGGCAACTTTTCTCAGGTGCTAATCCCTTGTATTGTGTTGTGTTGCGTTGTGCGAGAAAATTAGGGCGGAATTAATAGACAACATCAATAACTTAAGTCGTCGGGTAAGTGTCGGTTTTCTCTATCTTACACAGTACGCAGTCCGTGACTTACCGCCACAGAGGTATTACAAAAACGTCTATTAATTCCGCCCTTAGTCTCATTCTTGCAGGATAAACAGAGTATTGTATTGTTTCCAGGAACTCCCTGCGTGTGGCTCACGTGTGGCTGGACGAGTACATCCAGCACTTCCTGCAGGCGAGGCCAGAGGCCCGCGTCCTGGACTACGGTGACGTCACAGCCCGGCGGGAGCTGCGGGCCAGGCTGGGGTGCCGCAGCTTCCAGTGGTACCTGGAGTCCGTGTACCCGGAGCTGGTCCTACCAGGCGACGACGCGGCCAGGCTCAAGGAGAAGTGGGCCAAGGTACCGCAGCCGCGGCTGCAGCCCTGGTACTCTCGCCAGCGCAACTATACGGCGCGCTTCACCGTCCGGCTGTCCAACAGTGAGCTGTGTCTCGCCGCTCAGCAGAGGAAAGTGAAGGGCTCTCCCGCTCGTGCTGGCCCCGTGCCACCTGACTGACCAGCAGGCCTGGGCCCTCACCGACAAGCAGGAGCTGGTGCTGGGGGAGCTGCTGTGTCTGGACGCTGGCTCCACCCAGGCGAAGCTGAGCAAGTGCCACGAGATGGGCGGGGCCCAGGCCTGGCACCTGGCCCTCAGGGAGCAGAGCCCGGTGTACAGCCCAGCCCGGGGCATGTGTCTGGCTGCTGGCACCAGACAGCCGGGCGCCGTGGTCATCATGGAAATGTGCGAACAACACAAGGACACGAACTGGGACATTTTGCCCCTGAGCTGATCTTATGTACCTGTCACCATTTACTTCTAATCACTATGCATGGACCCACGAAACTCTAGATGGCAGGAACCGGACTTTTATTATTCGATAAGTGCAATAAGAATACGAGGTACCCATTTTACGAGTACGAATATGGATCAGTACGATGCATGATTATGGCATCCATCATGGAATGCATAGGTAGCCATCTTGAACTTCATGCTTAAGCTACGCCTTTACAAGAACCTACGGTAATATTGACCAGTCCGTTTTTTGAGCACTTGTTTCGGTACCATTGTGGCCAAGTTCTCAAATGAACGAAGAAAAAATCCATGTATTGTGTGGGATTCGAATTCACGGATTCCTGTGCCACCTGGTTTACCAGGCTCTAACCACTCAACCAACTCTCTAGACACTCATTTATTCTGATACAGAATTCCAAATTCCCCTATTTTATTTCATCATTCTGTTTCAGTAATATCTACCTAATATTTTTTTATGGACCAACTTGGCATTTATAATATTTTAGACTGAATTTTTGTTTACTTGTACATTCCATTAGTATTATTAACTTGTGATACGATCATATATTATTGCATTGTTTTTAACATTTAGGTTGTAACAAACTCGCAGCTTTTTTGAAATTAGAAGACCAATATACGTTTTCCTAGGAACAATTTTTGCTCTTTGAAGATTCTAAAATATTTGAAGAAAAACCGACCTCAGTAACTTGACTGGTAAGGAGGTGGACTCCGTAACCTGGAGATTGGTGGTTCGAGTCCCATTTTCGGTAGTTTTATTAGTTGTGATATCTTTTATTGTTTAGGTATTTTACGTCACTTGCAACTATTTAGTCATATCACAAAGGGAGTTTACCGACCATTTTCTGGTCAAACAAGTTTAACTCAAGTTAATTTAGCCAACTAGAGTAGAGCCGAGAATACCCAGTAGAATGTGGATTAGAAATGTGACCAAGGATGAATTCAAAATCAGAACAGTCAACAATCTATTTCCTTACTACTCACCTCGATGGACGTGTATTTCTTTACTTCAATAATCAGATGAGAATTGAAGGCCTCGTTCAAAAAACGAGCTATCTGCACTTTTCAAAATTGTTTTTTTCAGCTCATTATTCATTCAACCCGCCGACGTTGTCAAGCTGTGTCATATAGTCCGTTTTTGTACACTTATAACTATCGGAGAGTCAGCGGCTTTTCACCAATGAATGTGACCCCGAAACCGTCGAAAACGTGATTTAGAAAAAAATTGCAGATAGCTGGTTTTTTGAAAAAACATTGCCAGAAAACTCTCACCTCAAAAAAATTCCGTTTCAACTATCAAATTTCGTTGAAAAATAATACTATCAGAGTGTGTTGTTCATCCAAATAATCCAATCTAAGTGCAGAGATTCTGGTGTATTCAACTGGCTGTAGTATTTATTGAGGTAGGCCAAAACAGCTGTCTTGTGACGTCTCTGATAACCAAATTTTCAATACCATCTGATAATCATGAAGGAATTCCTCAGAGTATGTTCATCTTGATGAAACTCTAAAACAATTTGTGTAAATTGTTACTATTAATAATAGAATCTCTTTTGTCGATGTCCTTGTAAGTTTTTTACCTTGTTTTAACATGTTTTATTTATTGATCAGTATTACTTAATACGAGCAAAATATATAGAGTAATTTTTATATACAAAACTGAATTACTTTTCATCTATTCTTTTTCTTACTAAAATATTAGATAGCCATCAACATTATTCAAAGGTCACAAGCAACATCAACTGATCCATAGACTGACTTATTGTTCTATGCATCTCAATGAAAGCTACAATCATGCAGCTATCATCCAAACTCCTTTACACACAGAAAATAATAGAATTTGAAGTAATTATACACAAAAAACGGTAGTATGTGTATGGTTTTGAAAAATGACATTTGCAGATATATTTAAATATGAATGGACAAAAAACTTTAAAAATAAACATTGGACTAAAGAAATCACATTAAACAAAATACAACTTTTAGTTGCTGGTTAGTATTGGTGCTAGAATTTTAAACAAAAGTTAGTTGGATTCCTAACGACAAAATATATGCTGACAAATAGAAGAAAAAAACAAGGAACCATGACTTATTTTCAATAAAGGAGTTTCTATTTGAAGGACGCTGTCCTCCTTAAAAGTGTTGATCTCAAGAAAAATAGTTAAATTGCTTTCATCTTGTATATCATTTGACCATTAACATTATTACTGTTGATCAAGAGTCATGAGCATTACTGGGCTGTTGAATTTAAATATGTGAGATTAATCATTTCTACAACCAAATTTTATTCTATTTGACGAGAAGCTAAGGTAGGATGTATGAATAGTATGACTATCAAGAATTGATGCTAAAATTACTCATAAGAAAGACTTGTAATGTAAAAAAGGAGGCACCTACGTGAATTTATCTATAAAAAAGCATTGAGATAGAAATTTTTCGATAGAAGACAGGAACATAATTTAAGTTGAGACAAAGTAGGACGGAATGTTTAGTCGACCTCTTCGATGGTTGGGCCAGGGCCAGCACCAGGGGCTCCTGAGGGTGGGGCACCACCTGGGGCTCCAGGGAACCCACCTGGGGCACCACCGGAGCCTTGGTACAGCTTGGTGATGATTGGGTTGCAGATGGCTTCCAGTTCTTTCTGTTTGTGCTCAAACTCCTCCTTCTCAGCCAGCTGGTTAGAGTCCAACCATTTGATGACATCATTACACTTGTCCATGATTTGAGTTCTCTCAGCCTCTGAAATCTTGTCCTTCAGTTTCTCATCTTCCACAGTGCTCTTCATGTTGAAGCAGTAAGACTCCAGAGAGTTCTTGGCAGCAATGACAGACTTCTGCTTCTCGTCCTCAGCCTTGTACTTCTCAGCGTCATTCACCATTCTCTCAATGTCTTCCTTGGACAGGCGGCCACGGTCATTGGTGATGGTGATCTTGTTCTCCTTACCAGTGGACTTCTCAATAGCTGTCACATTCAAGATACCGTTGGCATCAATGTCAAATGTGACTTCAATCTGAGGAACACCACGAGGTGCAGGAGGAATAGAAGTGAGCTCAAACTTGCCCAACAAGTTGTTATCTTTGGTCATGGCACGTTCTCCCTCATACACCTGAATAAGTACACCAGGCTGGTTGTCTGAGTAAGTGGTGAATGTCTGAGTCTGCTTGGTAGGAATGGTTGTGTTACGCTTAATGAGGGCAGTCATAACACCTCCTGCAGTTTCAATTCCCAGAGAGAGAGGAGTTACATCAAGAAGTAGCAAGTCCTGTACTTCCTCTGACTTGTCACCATGCAAGATGGCAGCTTGTACAGCAGCTCCGTAGGCCACAGCTTCATCAGGGTTGATGCTCTTGTTCAGTTCTTTGCCATTGAAAAAGTCTTGCAACAATTTCTGAACTTTGGGGATACGAGTTGAGCCTCCAACCAAGACAATGTCATGGATCTGAGCTTTGTCCATCTTGGCATCTCTCAGGGACTTCTCCACAGGTTCCATGGTACCACGGAACAGATCAGCATTCAGTTCTTCAAATCTGGCACGAGTGATGCTTGTGTAGAAGTCAACACCTTCAAACAGAGAGTCAATTTCAATGCTAGCCTGGGTAGATGAGGATAGAGTTCTCTTTGCACGCTCACAGGCAGTTCTCAACCGACGCAGTGCACGCTTGTTACTAGTCAAGTCTTTCTTGTACTTCCTCTTGAATTCCTGTACAAAGTGATTCACCATTCTGTTGTCAAAATCTTCTCCACCCAAGTGAGTGTCTCCTGCTGTGGACTTGACTTCAAAGATACCATCCTCAATGGTTAGGATGGAGACATCAAAGGTACCACCACCCAGGTCAAAGATGAGGACATTGCGTTCTCCGGAACCCTGCAAGTACAGGAAAAACAATAATAGAATTTATACTATAAAAGATGAAGAAGAAAAAAAAATGTTTCCATTTTACAATTTTTATTCATTTATAATATTACAATCTGCAAATGATTTTAATATGATAAATACTTCGTTTGATTCAATAAGGAAAAGTAAACACATGAGATTTGAATGAACAGATTTTTCCCTTCTTTTTTTGGGAACTCAGTCAAACTTCAAGTATCTTCACTGCAGTTCTGTTTTAATTTGAGTACTGGAGAATTTGGCTTTTGTCTGTCTATTCAACAATAAATAATGGATGCATCAAAATTGTTGAAATTTGGTAATAATGTTTACTGGGTTTATAGAACTATTAGCATCCAAATTCTCTCAAATGTTTTGATTTAGTACCTATCAAGTGGAGTATAGAATGTATGATAGTGTTGTCTTAATGTTTGTTGTGACAATTTAAATTTGATTAGAGAATCTGAGCTCTTTCTAGTACATGGTCATTTCACTCTGTAGGTTTTACCCTCCATTTGCTGGAAACTCAAAAAACCATCTACTCAAATCAACCCTTCACAACTACTATTTTTTACCATAGTTTATCTTCCCTATCTTTGCTTTGATTCATTAAACCAATACTTACAGCAGCAGAGCCCACTTTCTTGTCAAGACCGTAGGCAATGGCAGCAGCTGTAGGTTCATTGATGATACGCAGAACATTGAGTCCAGCAATGGTACCAGAGTCCTTGGTAGCTTGACGTTGAGAGTCATTGAAGTAGGCTGGTACGGTGATCACAGCATTTGAGACAGTCTTGCCAAGATAAGCTTCAGCTGTTTCCTTCATCTTGGTCAACACCATGGAGGATACCTGTAGAAAAATAATTAAAACAAGTTAACAAAAGCCAAATTCTCAAGTTAACTATAGTTACATTGATTTTTAAATGAAAATGCATTCACTAAAACCTCATAAAACTAGGTAGATGTACAATATTCAAGACATGAATCACGAAAATCCTTTAAAACAATTGAAACAATTTCATTTGATTTTCTTTCTTTCATTAGTGCGTTTTATAGTGACAGAGAATTTAAACCTTAAGTTTTCTCTGTTTTAATTGAGAGTGAAATGTAGTTCACACTAAAATTCAAGAAATTAACTAAACATAATATTTTTGCCAGCGTCGATGGCATGTTGAATACACCGGTTCCCTTCAGAACACCGAAGTTAAGCGACATCCAGCGAGTTTAAGACTTGGATGGGTGACTATTCAAATTCTAATTCTCGTGACGCTGGCTTTTCCCGGCCCCACTCAGGCTGGGTGAGGTCAATGTGAGTAGCAGGTTTGTGAATTTCCTGCGAATGGAGGGTAAAACCCCCGTCGTGATATGACCATGGCAGTTGAAAGCGACGTTAAACCCCACTAATAAAAAAAAAAAAAAAAAAAAAAAAAAATATTTTAAAGGAATTTCTAATTTGAAAACTTACTTCTTCTGGGAAGAAAGATTTGGTCTCTCCTTTGTAATTGACTTGTATCTTGGGTTTGCCTCCATCACTAATCACTTCAAAGGGCCAATGTTTCATGTCAGCTTGAACGGTGGCATCTTCAAACTTACGGCCTATTAAACGTTTGGCATCTGGAAACAGAAAAGCCATATTTATTCTCAAGGCTATTTTGATACTTTGAAGAGGGTCAAAAGGCTTTAACAAGTAGGACATGGGTGTCTACTTGTTAAAGCCTTTTGACTTGCTTTCAGGTTTTGTCAGTAAAAGTTCACCATATAAAACTGAAACTCTCTAGCAGAGTCTAGCATCTACTGTTACCAAGTTACAAGGTGGAAAAATGGAACCTTAGCATTTGGCAGCCACCAGGTCACAAAAATTTAATCAAGTTTTTCTATGACCCCAAGCTACTCTCCTAAGAACATTTTAGGGCTTTATTAACATAAAATGTACACAGGGTGTGTCGGTATAATGCTAAAACAAAAACTGATTTTATTGTAATTATACAATAAAATCAGTATTGGGACATCCACCCTGTAACTTGTGGACAGGAAGTTCTAGAGAGCACCAGTTTTCAAACTCATATTGATAAGACCTTTAAAAAATGTGTCACTCAAAATACTTATTCAATGAAGATTTTAGATCTGGCAAGCCTGTATATTTGGACACCCTGTATATTTGCTTTAAAGAATGAGACCATTACCTATTAGGTTCATTACTATTGGTGTTGGTCAATTCAAATTCAAGGCAAATTATTGTGAATCACATGGCAATGTGAAATAAATTGACATAATTTATTCTAAGTAACACAGTGAGAGGGAGACACAAAACTAAATTCTGCACATTAGGTAACATGCTGAACATAAATTAAAATGAGCACATTAAGTGTTGTCAGGTCTGCTATGCTATACAGACAACACCATGTTGCATAGAACATATTTAAAATTTATTTTTCTGGTATTCACATGAAGGTTTTTCTCACAGGTGAACAAAATTGGGTTTGCCTTCTGAGTTTAGGTTATCAAGACTGTCAGAAAACTATGGTGTGAAAATGTGAAACACTGCATACTTTTACCAACCAAAAAAACTCTCATTTCACCAAAGGTATATTTACAAATATTTTAAAATTTTGTTTTGAGATCAAGGTTGCCCAAACAATTTTAGTGGTGGGCCAAAATTTATATTCCATGTCAGCTGGTGGGCCATGAAGATAAATATGTACTACTTAAGAATAGTGGTTTCACACATTTTTTTTCATGACTGACTGCTCTTTTGATAATTTTTACAAGTTCCATACCACTAAATTATATAACAATAGTGGAAGCTATTTCAAGACTGAGTAAAAACTATGTGTTGAGAAACTTAATCAAGAAAATTCTGAAATGTTAACCTCACCATAAGTCTAATATTTCCCAATTTATTATCTAAGGACCCTTTGAGAGCATGTAGGGAAAATTATATGAAAGGTAAATGAAAAAAACATTAATTAATTTGTATATATTTTTTTTAATCTGTATTATTTTCAAGGTACCTACAGATCCTTTGAGTGCTGCAAGCATAGGAATAGGTCTAATTGAAGGTACTTGGTAAAAAAATGTCCAAAAGACTTACCAAAAATGGTGTTGTTGGGGTTCATTGCTACTTGGTTTTTGGCAGCATCTCCTATTAGACGTTCAGTGTCAGTGAAGGCAACATAACTGGGTGTGGTCCTGTTTCCTTGGTCATTTGCAATGATTTCTACCTTTCCATGTTGAAACACTCCCACACAGGAGTAGGTGGTTCCCAAGTCAATACCAATTGCAGGTGCTTTGGCCATTGTGATGTGAAGTTATCTGAGGAGGAGAGGTAGGAAGCCAAGTCTTTTTATAGATTTAGGTCGCCCATATACCTCAACCACATTGGGCCCTTTGTGTGTAGAGGTAAGAAGAAAATTTTATAAGTGTTTTGGTTAATAAAAATTCAATAAATGAGGGCTCTTAGTGTTTTAATATTACAATTTAGTGGGTAGTGCAGGACTTATCCATTAGGTAATATCATAGTATCTTAATTTGCCCATATTTCTCTGCCACTGCTTGCTGCTGACATAAAAGCAGCTATTCATTTTTGCTCACAAGGTATGTGCAGACCACATAACATCCAAAGTACAGAGTTGAACAAGTCTGTGCATCTTATTTCTAAACAAAGTCATAGAGGTACAACTTAAATATTTGATTATGTGAAGAGTATTGGTTCAACAAAAAAGGTATGTTGTTGATGTTGTAGCCAGCTTGGCTACAGCTGGAGGGGTGAGAGATGGTCTCCAGCCAACTTTATTTCAAAGTTGGCTCTTCCTGAACCACATATTTCTATCTGAAATTAACCATCATGAGGACTTGGACTTTTCTTTATAAGCCATTAAACCCTTAGGAAATTGCAAGCTAGTCTGGCTTGTAAGGGTTGGCTTGACTGTTCTCTGTTTATAGTCCTCTAGCAAGACGCTGGTGTTCTCCCTATTTAACGTCCTGTTTAAAGGTATAGCATAGGCAAATGTATAGTAATTTTATTCTTTTGGACTCAAGCTTCAAGGGTCTGAACAGTAAACCAGCTCAATGCCATCACTATGATGACCCAAAAAATAATTGCTTAAAAAAAAAATTGGAAAACATGTGAAATATTATTGTTGAGCTAGGCATATTTGTTGTGTCATCATCACAGTTATGAGTTTGAGTGTCTTCAGGAGTGATTCAAATGTTCACAAGATGATGCAATACACACACTATCATGTTGTACCTTAGACTACTTGTTTCCTTGATAATAATGAAACAGAGAATGCCAGAAGTCGCCATGGCCAAGTAGTATAGCACACTGGGCTTGCACACACAGTGTTCAATTCCAGCAGGAGAAGATTTTTTCTGATCTATACAATTCATCCACTCATGCTCATGAGGAAAGCTTACACAGTAATGACCAGTGTTGACATTACAAGAGAATAAATAAAAGAATGATATAATTGGTATAGAGATAAAGACTCTAAGTAATATTCCACTACCCACACAAACTTGTGAAGAGGCCTTGAGGTTTACATCAAAGAAATTTACCACAAAGAGTATAAATAACCAAAAAAGGAAAACTTCTAGAATCTGAAACAGGTGCTACCGGCTAGCATAAAAAAATAGAGACGCAGACAAAGAGATTAGAGGAGATCTACTGAGACATTTGAGTTGTACAGCTTAATACAATATTCCTTGAAGTAAAACTTACCCTTGTATTATAAACTATTTTCTGGAGTTCAATGCTGGAGGAATGTGAGACTGTAATATCAAAAGGACTTTAAATTATTAATAATATTAATTTAAATCGTGAAAGTGTTGTGTTGAATACTTGACTAGCAAATAGAAAAAGTGAGGAGATGATAACGTGATTTTAATGATAACAGCACACAGCAGAAAATTAATTCAAATTCTTGAAAATTCAAATTAAAATTCTCCACTCTTTAAAATAATATTCCAGAATATTCGAGAAATATAACCTCAAAATTCAAATTCTGGAATGTTCTTTCTACTTTTCGATTATTTTGGAATCGATATTTGATAAAACAAATTTCTATTCTATGCGCGTTAAAAAAAATTGATACCAAAGTAGCAGCAAGCGACACGAAAGATTGAATTTAAAAAATGAGGAACTCGTCTGAAAACGGGTTTAATAAAAGGAAATAGTTTTGAACCAAGATAACTTGGCCGCGAACAAGATATAACTACCTTCATTGGCTAAAACTTTTTTGATAGGAGTATACTTTAGTGGAAGATAACTAACCAGTAACCAATAGGCGAGCATTTTCTACCACCTAACCCTCAGAGTGTTATTAATATATGGTCAAGTGGGAGGATCATCTGTCATACATCGGCTGAGTTTCGAACCCGCGACCTCTGAATTACGAGATAGATACATTGACCACTGAGCTACCGATACAGACATAAATGCATAAATATGGGTATGTACCCAGACAGCACAGTCAACTGGATGTATACCATACTGTTAGGTGGAAAAAGTCTACTTGCCCACCTGGAAATCAGCTGGAGATTTCCCCTTCCACCTGACCTCCACCTGGAAATCAACTGGAAATGAACTGGAAAGTAACCCAACTTTTAACTGGAAGTCAGTTGCCCAAAGTCAACTGGATTTGTTCCACTTATTTCCAGCTACTAGTAGCGCTCTCTAGTGGATGGGATAAGAAGTCACTACCCCAATGCTTACATACCTATTTACCTATACTGTACATTATCCTACATAATAATTAAATGCTACGCTCTTGGTTTTGAGGTCGTGGGTTCGAATCCCATTATATGCATTTTTTTGCAAAAAAAAAATAATAATAATAGTAATAAAAATACTAGAAACAAATGTATATTAGGCATACATTCAATTTAAGTTATTTTATTTAGAGGCCATACATTCAAATCTCATGAAGAATATTTTTTTTGTATAAAAATAAAGTAATAAATTTTAAATAGGTTTTTTTAACATATATTATCAATTTTGAGTATGATTTTTTTATATAGAAATTTGGAAAGAAAAAGAAAATAACTAATCTGTTTTAAACAACACAATTCAAATAAGACTCTTTAACATTATTATATTTTTACAATACAAGTGTTTATTTTTAAAAAAATTGTCCCAAAAGTGTAAAATGCACTATCAAATTTCCACCATGTCACAAGACCTTGTACTAATGTATCACAAGTAATAATAATAATAATAATAATGCTTTTTCTTTGTGTTATTATGTCACAATTTTAGTGGGTAGCGCAGAATCATAGGACTTTACCACTTTAATTTACATTATCTTGTATTATTTTTTTGCCTAAGATTCTGCCACTGGTCGCTGCTTCACATTAAAGCAGCTACTCATTTTTCCTCACGAGGTATGAGTGGACCCCGAACAACCAAGTACAGAGCAGAAAAAATCCTCCCCCGCTGGGAATCGAACCCAGGTCACCATGTGTGCAATGCCGAGCGCGCTAACTCGCTCTGCCACAGTGACTACAAATGTATCACACTGTGTATAAGTAGTCACTGTGGCAGAGCGAGTTAGCGCGCTAGGCATTGCACACATGGTGACCTGGGTTCGATTCCCAGCGGGGGAGGATTTTTTCTGCTCTGTACTTGGATGTTCGGGGTCCACTCATACCTCGTGAGGAAAAATGAGTAGCTGCTTTAATGTGAAGCAGCGACCAGTGGCAGAATCTTAGGCAAAAAAATAATACAAGATATTGTAAATTAGCGTGGTAAAGTCCTATGATTCTGCGCTACCCACTAAAATTGTGACATAATAACACAAAGAAAAAGCATTATTAATGTATCACAAGTATGTCCTAAGTAGGTATAATCTCTATATATAAAACTCAAAGTTGTGCATGTCTGGCTGACTATGTCTTCTTGGGGTTACAATACCAAACGGTACTCTCACTGAGAGTTCACCCCCCCTAAGCCACCTTCAACATACTAGAAAATTATCAAAATTAAGATATCTAATACAATTTTCAAGTGCACTGGTAATCAAGTGGTTAACGCGCTAGTCAGATAATCAACCTAGCGTAGGGTTCCGTTGTTTCAAATTTTTCCTCATTATGGTTGTGACCACATAATAATAAGACTCTGAGGGTTAGGTGGTAGAAAATGCTTTGAGCATAACCTTTAACCTTACCTGGTGGTTACCTTCCAATTAAAAGTGTTATTATTATTTTTATTGGGACACCGGGGTCAGGGGTCAGAAATGGACCCTAACTGAGTTAGAACTGACTTAAACTCGAAAAATTAATATTAAAAATTGAATTCGTATCCTATGTCCTATACATATGTCCTAACCCCTTAAACAAAAAGGTGTCTCTGATCTACTAACTCCGATATAGTAGTCTCGGAGATTGATACGAGAGAGTAAAAACAGCGTGCTCGGAAACATCTTTCTCTGGGAGTACTACGAGAGAGTAAAAAAAGCGTGCTCGGAAACATCTTTCTCTGGGAGTACTGCGGGAATGGATAGAAACTCTCCCGGAGAATGTTTAACCAACTTACTCGGAACCTATCCCGGATCTATGCCCGAGCTAACTCGGGACAAGATCCAAGCTAACTCCAAGCTAACGTCCCGAGTACATGGTCTCGGAACGGTCTCCGAACGAGATCCAATACCCTGTGGCAACACCGCAATGCGCCTGGCTCCATATCTTAAGAGCGTGCACGCATTTTGTTTTTAATTTTTAAAGTTCTTTGTTTTATGCGACGTTAAACATAAATTAAAAAAAAATCTCCTGTAGGTAAATGTTGTAATCTTTTTAAAAGTCGTAAGTTGTTTTATCATATCATAATAGGTGTAATGTGTAATCTTTTTATAGTTTCTTCTTTTGCAAAAGTGTTTGGTTTTCACAGACATACCCTTGTGTTAGTATCTATTGATTGCAATCAATAGATACTACTACTAAAATAATTATGATCTATGGAGGAAATCCACATGATATTTTCCACCTGTTTACATGTATTGTGCATCCAATCCAACATAGCTTCAACCTGAAGAAACCTATTGAAGCTGCCTCCCTCCTCAAACATATTGAACCTGACATGGGATAAGTGAAAGTGACTACAAATTGATGATTTACACAAAATAATTATATCTAACAATTTCTGATAAAAGTCCAACAAGTTGACTCTTTTAAAGTTCCTACATCATAGTTTTAGGGTGTAACTAAAAAGAAATTTTTCTCTACTTTAAAAAGTTTACTGTTCTAAAGTGTACCAATTTCCATGCATTAATCATAAGTGAGTTTTACACTCCAATTAGTGGGGTAAGCAATATCTAAACAATATCTTACATTTTACATTGTTTTATAGTCAAACCAGGATATGTATGTGGAAATGCTGGAGATTAACCTGTTCCAGATATTCCACTTAATCAGAATCACACTCTTAACAGGTGTCTGACTGGGGGATTTTAAACAGGGAAAAGACCAGTGTTTTGCTAGACAACTATGAACAGAGAACTGACTAGCTAAAGGCTTTTTAATAGGTTCACATTATTGAAGATTTGACTATACTGTTCCATAATCAATAGATCCTGTGTTCAATTCACAGTTTTTTTTTCTTTCAAACAGCAATTCTGTTCCCTTTAAAAATGAGGCATTCCTAGCCCTTATCAGGCTAAGTGAGGTTAATGTGGGTAGCTGGGACTATTCCCAGTAAATTCAGTATACAACCCCCATTTTTATTTTAAATAAATAAATCTGTTCTCCGAAAATGTGAGGCTGGTATATCTAGCCCTACTCAGGCTGAGTGAGGTGAATGTGGGTATCTGGTACTGTTCCCATTAAATTCAGAATGAAATTCCCATCCTCACTATCTCAAATCAGGACAGGGGTTTTTCATGAACCAGTTATAACATATAAAAAAATATTGTAAGTTTAGAAGAAGTATTAAGTGTTGCAAATTTAGACAGTTTTTTTACTTGTAATAAGTACATTTTTTACTATAATGTGTTCATTAATTTTAATTTTTAAAACAGTAGCTTGTATTATTCAAGATTTGACTACTCCCCGTAATCTAAAGATTTTGGTTCATTTTTGTTGTTGTGAAACAGATAATTCTCCTTCTTTAGAAAATATGAGGCTGACATGTGTATACACAGCCTTTATCAGGCTGGGTGAGGTTAATGTGGCTACCTGGTACTATTCCCAGTAAATTCAGAATAAAATGGCCCAACCCAGGCTCGGTGAGCTTAATGTGGGTAACAGGTTTGTGAGTTTCCTGCAAATGAGGGTAAAACCTCGGTCATGATATGACTATGCAATTGAGGTTAAACCCACTTTAATCAAACAAAAAAAAAATCTGGAAGACTGTTCTTTTTTTTATGAATGCCATATTATAGTCAAAATTCTCTCTGGGTTCTATTTCCTAATTTTATCTCTAATAATCTCAACTTCTGTTCTGGTAGTCTTTGTCTTCGGGCAGCCTGCTGCTGGGCAGGAAGATGGCATTTCAGCACATCTCTCTCTTAATTACCTATATGTATAATAGATTTAGATTAATTAAGTCCACTTGGCTTAATTTATCTGCTGATTCTATGTATTATATTCTGTTTGTTTCATGTTTTTGTTTGTTACATATTTTTGCTTTTAATTCTTTTACCATGAAAATGGAAAAATATAAAACTGAAAAACACAAATTGTCTTCTTATTTATTAATGTTAGCATTTCATCAACAGCTTTTCATCATTGTAGAACCAAATTGCCTTGAAATAGTATATTTTTCATCAAATCCAAATTAATTTTAAAAATTTCCTGTGAAATCACAATTTTCAATTTTTTCCGGGCAATGGCGGTGGTATGAAATTCAATATGGAGCCCCTTAATTATTAAGTAGGTATTCAATTTCCAAAACCTTGTAAAAATAAGCTTAATAAAATGCTCAGGGGGAGGAAATAGTAAGCTTATAAAAGTGTTTCTAAAATGTTAAGCCTTGTCAAAATAAGCTTTATAAAATGTTTGAATCTTGTCAAAATAAGTGTTTTTAAAATCTTTTTAAACACTTTCTGTGCCGTCTGGGTAGTCTGCTGTGACTAAAGATAGAGATACTTTTAAGATGTGAACTTATGTGATACTTTTATTTTCATGTCAATTTTTTTTCTAATGTTTCTAAATTGATTGCATAAATATATTGATACCTTAGATTCCTTGGGTCAAATAAGCATGGATTATCTCTATCAACTAGGGGTCAGAAATGGACCCTAACTGAGTTAGAACTGACTTAAACTCGAAAAATTAATATTAAAAATTGAATTCGTATCCTATGTCCTATACATATGTCCTAACCCCTTAAACAAAAAGGTGTCTCTGATCTACTAACTCCGATATAGTAGTCTCGGAGATTGATACGAGAGAGTAAAAACAGCGTGCTCGGAAACATCTTTCTCTGGGAGTACTACGAGAGAGTAAAAAAAGCGTGCTCGGAAACATCTTTCTCTGGGAGTACTGCGGGAATGGATAGAAACTCTCCCGGAGAATGTTTAACCAACTTACTCGGAACCTATCCCGGATCTATGCCCGAGCTAACTCGGGACAAGATCCAAGCTAACTCCAAGCTAACGTCCCGAGTACATGGTCTCGGAACGGTCTCCGAACGAGATCCAATACCCTGTGGCAACACCGCAATGCGCCTGGCTCCATATCTTAAGAGCGTGCACGCATTTTGTTTTTAATTTTTAAAGTTCTTTGTTTTATGCGACGTTAAACATAAATTAAAAAAAAATCTCCTGTAGGTAAATGTTGTAATCTTTTTAAAAGTCGTAAGTTGTTTTATCATATCATAATAGGTGTAATGTGTAATCTTTTTATAGTTTCTTCTTTTGCAAAAGTGTTTGGTTTTCACAGACATACCCTTGTGTTAGTATCTATTGATTGCAATCAATAGATACTACTACTAAAATAATTATGATCTATGGAGGAAATCCACATGATATTTTCCACCTGTTTACATGTATTGTGCATCCAATCCAACATAGCTTCAACCTGAAGAAACCTATTGAAGCTGCCTCCCTCCTCAAACATATTGAACCTGACATGGGATAAGTGAAAGTGACTACAAATTGATGATTTACACAAAATAATTATATCTAACAATTTCTGATAAAAGTCCAACAAGTTGACTCTTTTAAAGTTCCTACATCATAGTTTTAGGGTGTAACTAAAAAGAAATTTTTCTCTACTTTAAAAAGTTTACTGTTCTAAAGTGTACCAATTTCCATGCATTAATCATAAGTGAGTTTTACACTCCAATTAGTGGGGTAAGCAATATCTAAACAATATCTTACATTTTACATTGTTTTATAGTCAAACCAGGATATGTATGTGGAAATGCTGGAGATTAACCTGTTCCAGATATTCCACTTAATCAGAATCACACTCTTAACAGGTGTCTGACTGGGGATTTTAAACAGGGAAAAGACCAGTGTTTTGCTAGACAACTATGAACAGAGAACTGACTAGCTAAAGGCTTTTTAATAGGTTCACATTATTGAAGATTTGACTATACTGTTCCATAATCAATAGATCCTGTGTTCAATTCACAGTTTTTTTTTCTTTCAAACAGCAATTCTGTTCCCTTTAAAAATGAGGCATTCCTAGCCCTTATCAGGCTAAGTGAGGTTAATGTGGGTAGCTGGGACTATTCCCAGTAAATTCAGTATACAACCCCCATTTTTATTTTAAATAAATAAATCTGTTCTCCGAAAATGTGAGGCTGGTATATCTAGCCCTACTCAGGCTGAGTGAGGTGAATGTGGGTATCTGGTACTGTTCCCATTAAATTCAGAATGAAATTCCCATCCTCACTATCTCAAATCAGGACAGGGGTTTTTCATGAACCAGTTATAACATATAAAAAAATATTGTAAGTTTAGAAGAAGTATTAAGTGTTGCAAATTTAGACAGTTTTTTTACTTGTAATAAGTACATTTTTTACTATAATGTGTTCATTAATTTTAATTTTTAAAACAGTAGCTTGTATTATTCAAGATTTGACTACTCCCCGTAATCTAAAGATTTTGGTTCATTTTTGTTGTTGTGAAACAGATAATTCTCCTTCCTTAGAAAATATGAGGCTGACATGTGTATACACAGCCTTTATCAGGCTGGGTGAGGTTAATGTGGCTACCTGGTACTATTCCCAGTAAATTCAGAATAAAATGGCCCAACCCAGGCTCGGTGAGCTAAATGTGGGTAACAGGTTTGTGAGTTTCCTGCAAATGAGGGTAAAACCTCGGTCATGATATGACTATGCAATTGAGGTTAAACCCACTTTAATCAAACAAAAAAAAAATCTGGAAGACTGTTCTTTTTTTTATGAATGCCATATTATAGTCAAAATTCTCTCTGGGTTCTATTTCCTAATTTCATCTTTAATAATCTCAACTTCTGTTCTGGTAGTCTTTGTCTTCGGGCAGCCTGCTGCTGGGCAGGAAGATGGCATTTCAGCACATCTCTCTCTTAATTACCTATATATTATGTATAATAGATTTAGATTAATTAAGTCCACTTGGCTTAATTTATCTGCTGATTCTATGTATTATATTCTGTTTGTTTCATGTTTTTGTTTGTTACATATTTTTGCTTTTAATTCTTTTACCATGAAAATGGAAAAATATAAAACTGAAAAACACAAATTGTCTTCTTATTTATTAATGTTAGCATTTCATCAACAGCTTTTCATCATTGTAGAACCAAATTGCCTTGAAATAGTATATTTTTCATCAAATCCAAATTAATTTTAAAAATTTCCTGTGAAATCACAATTTTCAAATTTTTCCGGGCAATGGCGGTGGTATGAAATTCAATATGGAGCCCCTTAATTATTAATTAGGTATTCAATTTCCAAAACCTTGTAAAAATAAGCTTAATAAAATGCTCAGGGGGAGGAAATAGTAAGCTTATAAAAGTGTTTCTAAAATGTTAAGCCTTGTCAAAATAAGCTTTATAAAATGTTTGAATCTTGTCAAAATAAGTGTTTTTAAAATCTTTTTAAACACTTTCTGTGCCGTCTGGGTAGTCTGCTGTGACTAAAGATAGAGATACTTTTAAGATGTGAACTTATGTGATACTTTTATTTTCATGTCAATTTTTTTTCTAATGTTTCTAAATTGATTGCATAAATATATTGATACCTTAGATTCCTTGGGTCAAATAAGCATGGATTATCTCTATCAACTAGGGGTCAGAAATGGACCCTAACTGAGTTAGAACTGACTTAAACTCGAAAAATTAATATTAAAAATTGAATTCGTATCCAATGTCCTATACATATGTCCTAACTAAAGGGCGGGGTTATTGGTTATTGCCTATGGCAATCTCTTTATTCCAATTGTTTCTAGTCTCTTATTGGGATTTTTCATTCTTTAAGGTGTATTCTTCTTTTTTTTTGTTTTGTTCTTAATTATTTTATTTTAAATTTCACAATAAAAAAAATGTTCTATTATAAAAATGTGTCGTATTATTTTTAGGTGGTTTTACAGCTAAAATTCCCAGGGTATTTAAAACGGTCTGTGGTCTAGAAGAGACAGTCCCCGAGAATGTTCTCGGAGACGGTTCCGAGAAGGCTCGGAGACAGTCCCCGAGAATGTTCTCGGAGACGGTTCCGAGAAGGCTCGGAGACGGTCCCCGAGAATGATCTCGGAGACAGTTCCCGAGACCGATCTTGGAGCAATCTCGAGCACCAGCAATCGACGCTACGGTGCGGACGTAGACTGTCCCGTAGCAGTCTCCGAACGGTCTCCTAGGTGTCTCCGATATCATTTATTGGGATCAGAGACAGGACGATACAATCTCGTTCCTAGATCTCGGAGATGGTTCCGAGACTGTTTTTTGTTTAAGGGGAACTAAAGGGCGGGGTTATTGGTTATTGCCTATGGCAATCTCTTTATTCCAATTGTTTCTAGTCTCTTATTGGGATTTTTCATTCTTTAAGGTGTATTCTTCTTTTATTTTTGTTTTGTTCTTAATTATTTTATTTTAAATTTCACAATAAAAAAAATGTTCTATTATAAAAATGTATCGTATTATTTTTAGGTGGTTTTACAGCTAAAATTCCCAGGGTATTTAAAACGGTCTGTGGTCTAGAAGAGACAGTCCCCGAGAATGTTCTCGGAGACGGTTCCGAGAAGGCTCGGAGACAGTCCCCGAGAATGTTCTCGGAGACGGTTCCGAGAAGGCTCGGAGACGGTCCCCGAGAATGATCTCGGAGACAGTTCCCGAGACCGATCTTGGAGCAATCTCGAGCACCAGCAATCGACGCTACGGTGCGGACGTAGACTGTCCCGGAGCAGTCTCCGAATGGTCTCCTAGGTGTCTCCGATATCATTTTTTGGGATCCGAGACAGGACGATACAATCTCGTTCCTAGATCTCGGAGATGGTTCCGAGACTGTTTTTTGTTTAAGGGGCGTGGTTGAACATGGATTAGTGAATGTTATTATGTATTTGTAATCCTTCATGACAATTTATATACTGCTGTGGCTAATTAGAATTGCAGGGTTGTTTGCTTTGAGAATTATTACCAAAAAACATTGTTATACTTAAATTAAAACAAAATTGACTTGTTAAGACTAGTGAAATTATAAAACACAATAGTGTGGAACACTTTTTTTAAATAGATATAAAATTAACTCAAAATTTAAGGGGCTTCATAGTAATAAGGTGGTAGAGAGAGCACAATAGTTATTATTGTTATTATTAACAGTTCACAGTAAATTGGCCAATTAATTTTAAATCAAGTAATCAGGAAGCATGTCACAAAGTAAACATCATTTTTTAGTGTGGCAGAACCACCTATGAGTGAAATATTCATTTTATTATAATATGTATTGTACATCTAAATAAAATCCACAGAGTGAAAAATTTCACTATCTAGCACTATGCATTCAGCTGTTTCTTTGCTTGAACCAGAACCTTTTTTTAGCCAACCTATGGTCAAGAGATCGAGCATAAAAAATTCTGTTTCCCTTAACACATGAGACTAGCATTCATGGTCCTACTTTGGCTTGGCTAGGCTAGGTGAGATTAATATGGGTAGCTGGTATGATTCCAAGTGAACTGAAGGTGTTTGTCATTGTGTGATTGTGCTAGTCCAGGAACAGCAGAGTGCAGAAAGTTCATTAGGGTCCAAGTGGATGTCTCTAGAAATGGATGGTTATTGTCAGATGAAAAAGGTGATCCAGTATTAACTGTTTCTTGTCCTTTCCTTTTCTTCTGTCACGATTCACGATTTAGACAAACTAAAGAACTATTTTTTGAAACATCTCGAAAGCAAATTTGGAGTTCAGAAATCACAAATTAAACACTTTCAGTAGTTATAAAAAAGATGTTCAAAACTAATTAAAATATTATTTGTATTTAAAATATGTTCAAATAAATGAAATACCTATTATTTAAGAGAATTATTAATTATTTAAAACAATTCACAATTTGTCACAAAAATATCACAAATTCTGAATTTCCTTCAACAAAGGACGAGTTTTATCTAAACACTTCCAGGACGAGTTTTATCAAGATCAAAACTAATTAAAATGATATTTGTATTTAAAAATGTTCAAAACTAAATGAAATACCTAATATTTAAAAGAATTATTAATTATTTAAAACAATTTACAATCACCAATATCACAATTTCTGAAATTACGAAAGATCAAAGATGGCGTCTTCAACAAAGGACGCGTTTTATGTAAACTGGAAAAATATGGAACATTTCCAGCTGACTGGTCAACTGACTAAATTCTACTCATGTCCTAGCTGGAGAGAGTCGTTATATTTCCAGCTGACTGCCCAGGTGACTGAGTCTAGATGGATTTTTGTTGGAAATATCCAGGTGGCTGGTCAACTGATTAAATCCATAATGGAAAAATCCAGCTGTCGGGACAGTTGGAGGTCCAGTTGACTTTATACACCTGGATATTTCCACCTTAAATCCAGACTGGAAGTCACCTGCCGTGCTGTCTGGGTACATCTAGGTTATGGGTATTTAGGTTAGACGACGAAAAGGAAAGGAGGCTCTTAGTAATGCTGCACCACCCATAAAAAATGTTAAAAGACCTTGTGCTACACCACAAAGAAATCATGCTTTAACTTTTTTTACTAATAGCTAAATTTAGACGAACGTCCCTACTACCCAGACAGCACAGTCAACTGGATGTATACCATACTGTTAGGTGGAAAAAGTCTACTTGTCCACCTGGAAATCAGCTGGAGATTTCCACCTTCCACCTGACCTCCACCTGGAAATGAACTGGAAAGTAACCCAACTTTTAACTGGAAGTCAGTTGCCCAAAGTCAACTGGATTTGTTCCACTTATTTCCAGCTACTTATAGCGCTCTCTAGTGGATGGGTAGTAACTCACTACCACAATGTTGACATACCTATTTACCTATACTGTACATTATACTACATAATAATCAAATGCTACGCTCTTGGTTTTGAGGTCTTGGGTTCGAATCCCATTATATGCATTTTTTTTGCAAATAATAATAATAAAAATAGTAATGAAAATCTAGAAACAAATGTATATTAGGCATAAATTCAATTTCAGTTATTTAATTTAGAGGCCATACATTCAAATCTCATGAAGAATATTTTTTTTGTATAAAAATAAAGTAATAAATTTTAAATAGGTTTTTTTAACACATACACACACACAAATTTGGGTATAATTTTTTTTTATAGAAATTTGGAAAGAAAAAGAAAATAACTAATCTGTTTTAAACAACACAATTCAAATAAGACTCTTTAACATGATTATATTTTACAATAAGAGTGTTTATTATTAATAAAAAAATTGTCACAAAAGTGTAAAATGCACTATTAAATTTCCACCATGTCACAAGACCTTGTACCAATGTATCACAAGTACTTCCTAAGTAGGTATAATCTCTATATATAATACTCAAAGTTGTGCATGTCTGGCTGACTATTTCCTCTTGGGGTTACAATACGAAACGGTACTTTCACTGAGAGTTCACCCCCCCTAAGCCACCTTCAACATACTAGAAAATTATCAAAATAAAAATATGTAATACAATTTTCAAGTGCACTGGTAATCAAGTGGTTAACGTGCTAGTCAGATAATCCACTTAGCGTAGGGTTCCGTTGTTTCAATTTTTTCCTCATTATGGTTGTGACCACATAATAATAAGACTCTGAGGGTTAGGTGGTAGAAAATGCTTTGAGCATAACCTGACCTGGTGGTTACCTTCCAATTAAAAATGTTATTATTATTTTCATTAGGACACCGGCCATGAGAAAAAACCTTAATGGTGACAAAATGCCAGGTTTTAGCTAGTATAGAAATAAAATAATGATATCCAATTATAAAATATGCTCATACCATGTACATAATCACAATAAAATAATAATACTATGTAAATGAAAATATATTTCTTCAGTGAAACCAAAAATAACAAAGAAATAAACTAATAGCCAGCAGAAAATGATGATGAGGCATTGAATACACCAGTTTTTATGAAATAGCCAAAGTTAAGCAATGTCTAAAGTGGTGGAACATGGATTAGTGAATGTTATTATGTATTTGTAATCCTTCATGACAATTTACATACTTCTGTGGCTAATTAGAATTGCTGGGTTGTTTGCTTTGAGAATTATTACCAAAAAAGCATTTTTATACTTAAATTAAAACAAAATTGACTTAATTGTTAAGACTAGTGAAATTATAAAACACAATAGTGTGGAACACTTTTTTTTAATAGATATAAAATGAACACAAAATTTGAGGGGCTTCATAGTAATAAGGTGGTTTAGAAAGCTGAATAGTTAATATTATTATTAGAGACAGTGCACAGAAGATTGGCTAATTAATTTTGAGTCAAATAATCAGGAAGCATGTAAAAAAGTAGGTATACACTACATCATCTTTTTAGTGTGGCAGAAGCACGTACGAGTGAAAAATTCATTTTATAATAAAATATTATGTATTGCAAATCTAAATAAAATCCACAGAATGAAAATTTTCATTATCTAGCACCATACATCAGATAATTCAGCTGTTTCCTTGCTTGACCCAGGACCTTTTTTAAGGTACAATTCCAAGTGAATTGATGGTGTTGAACCCCTGTGCTAGTTTGACTGTCCAGTGTCCAGGAACAGTAGAGTGCAGAAAGTTCATTATTGTCCAAGTGCATGGAGTATTGTCCAATGAAGAATGTTATCCATTTTTAACTTTTTGTTGTCCTTTCCTTTTCTTCTGTCACGATTCACGATTTAGAATTTTAGACAAACCAAAGAACTCCTTCTGTGACATCTTAAAATCAAATATGGAGTTCAGTAAGAATTAACACTTTCTCGAAATCAAATTTGAAGTTCAGTTAGAATTAACACTTGCAGTAGTTATAAAAATGTTCAAAAACTAATTGAAATAGGTACCAATTATAAAAAGAATTAAAACAACTCACAATAATCGAGAATCACAAAAACGGAATTTCTCTAAAAAATTTTAAATTATTCAAAGATTAAAGATGGCGAATGCAACAAGAACACTCTCGGTAAAGTTCGTGTGAAACCCAAATCTATCCGAGAGCGCGTTTTAACTGAACTGGAGAAATGTGGAGCATCTCCAGCTGACTGGTCAACTGACTAAATTCTATTTATGTCCTAGCTGGAGAGATTCGTTATACTTCCAGCTGACTGCCCAGGTGACTGAGTCTAGATGGATTTTTGTTGGAAATATCCAGGTGGCTGGTCAACTGATTTAATCCATAATGGAAAAATCCAGCTGTCGGGACAGCTGGAGGTCCAGTTGACTTTATACACCTGGATATTTCCACCTTAAATCCAGACTGGAAGTCACCTGCCGTGCTGTCTGGGTTGTTGAAGGAAATTCAGAAATTGTGATATTTTTGTGACAAATTGTGAATTGTTTTAAATAATTAATAATTCTCTTAAATAATAGATATTTCATTTATTTGAACATATTTTAAATACAAATAATATTTTAATTAGTTTTGAACATCTTTTTTATAACTATGAAAGTGTTTACTTTGTCATTTCTGAACTCCAAATTTGCTTTCGAGATGTTTCAAAAAATAGTTCTTAAGTTTGTCTAAATCGTGACAGAAGGAAAGGAGAGGACAAGAAGCAGTTAATACTGGATCACCTTTTTCATCTGACAATAACCATCCATTTCTAGAGACATCCACTTGGACCCTAATGAACTTTCTGCACTCTGCTGTTCCTGGACCTTCAGTGGGATTAACACCTTCAGTTCACTTGGAATCATACCAGCTACCCATATTAATCTCACCTAGCCTAGCCAAGCCAAAGCAGGACCATGAATGCTAGTCTCATGTGTTAAGGGAAACAGAATTTTTTATGCTCAAGATCTCTTGACCATAGGTTGGCTAAAAAAAGGTTCTGGTTCAAGCAAAGAAACAGCTGAATGCATAGTGCTAGATAGTGAAATTTTTCACTCTGTGGATTTTATTTAGATGTACAATACTTTATAAAATATAAATATTCATTATAAAATGAATATTTCACTGATAGGTGGTTCTGCCACACTAAAAAATGATGTTTACTTTGTGACATGCTTCCTGATTTCTTGATTTAAAATTATTTGGCCAATTTACTGTGCACTGTTCATAATAACAATAATAACTATTGTGCTCTCTCTACCACCTTATTACTATGAAGGCCCTTAAATTTTGAGTTAATTTTATATCTATTTAAAAAAAGTGTTCCACACTATTGTGTTTTATAATTTCACTAGTCTTAACAAGTCAATTTTGTTTTAATTTAAGTATAACAATGTTTTTTGGTAATAATTCTCAAAGCAAACAACCCAGCAATTCTAATTAGCCACAGCAGTATATAAATTGTCATGAAGGATTACAAATACATAATAACATTCACTAATCCATGTTCAACCCCGTTAGACATTGCTTAACTTTTGCAATTTCATGAAAACTGGTGTATTCCATGCCCCATCTTCATTTTCTGCTGGCTATTAGTTTATTTCTTTGTTATTTTTGGTTTCTCAAAAGAAATATATTTTAATTTACATAGTATTATTATTTTATTGTGATTATGTACATGTTATGAGCATATTTTATAATTGGATATCATTATTTTATTTCTATACTAGCTAAAACCTGGCATTTTGTCACCATTAAGGTTTTTTCTCATGGCCGGTGTCCCAATAAAAATAATAATAACACTTTTAACTGGAAGGTAACCACCAGGTAAGGTTAAAGGTTATGCTCAAAGCATTTTCTACCACCTAACCCTCAGAGTCTTATTATTATGTGGTCACAACCATAATGAGGAAAAAATTGAAACAACGGAACCCTATGCTAGGTTGATTATCTGACTAGCGCATTAACCACTTGATTACCAGTGCACTTGAAAGTTGTATTAGATATTTTAATTTTCTAGTATGTTGAAGGTGGCTTAGGGGGGGGGAACTCTCAGTGAGAGTACCGTTTGGTATTGTAACCCCAAGAGGACATAGTCAGCCAGACATGCATAACTTTGAGTTTTATATATAGAGATTATACCTACTTAGAAATACTTGTGATACATTGGTACAAGGTCTTGTGACATGGTGGAAATTTGATAGTGCATTTTACACTTTTGGGACAATTTTTTTAATAATAAACACTCTTATTGTAAAAATATAATAATGTTAAAGAGTCTTATTTGAATTGTGTTGTTTAAAACAGAGTAGTTATTTTCTTTTTCTTTCCAAATTTATATATGAAAAAAAATATACTCAAAATTGTGTGTGTGTACGTGTTAAAAAAACCTATTTAAAATTTATTACTTTATTTTTATACAAAAAAAATATTCTTCATGAGATTTGAATGTATGGCCTCTAAATTAAATAACTGAAATTGAATTTATGCCTAATACTCGTATACATTTGTTTCTAGTATTTTTATTACTATTATTATTTGAAAAAAAAAAAAAAAAAAAATGCATATAATGGGATTCGAACCCACAACCTTAAAACCAAGAGCGTAGCATTTGATTATTATGTAGTATAATGTACAGTGTAGGTAAATAGGTATGTCAACATTGTGGTAGTGACCCAGACGGCACAAAAGGTTACACAAGCTTTATAGACTCTGAATTTTCCTTGTAAAAATAAGCTTTACTTCACAAGGTTTAAAAAGTATAAAAAAAGTATGGATTTTTCCTTGTAAAAATAACCTTTACTTCACAAGATTTAAAAAAGTATAAAAAAATATGAAATAATAAGTTTGCGGAAAACTTACTTAGGCAAGGTTTATAAACACTTTGGAAAGGTTTCCGCAATCTTTTATAAGTTTTTTAAATATTTTTTTTCGCAAGACATCGGAATAGAGAAAACGCCTTAAAAAATAAATGTGTGACTGTGTATGCAATATGTCTCTCTTCATCAATGGTCTGTGGACTCCATATTGAATTTTTGAAATTAAATAACTGAAAAGTTTATCAAGTCGCAAATCACTTTTAATTTATTTGTTATATTAGTATTGTAACTTAAAATAGTTCTGTTTTTAGTGATCCAATGCTCTGACTGAATTCTGGAGCTCTTTAAAAACTTTTACCTTAGAGAGCATGAACAATTTTTGACCAACTGAGGTCAGGATGGTCAATATGTCTGCAAACACAATATCTTTACAAACTGGATCCTAGCATTTAAAATATGATCTATGGTGGAAATCCACATGATATTTTCCACCTGTTTACATGTATTGTGCATCCAATCCAACATAGCATCAACCTGAAGAAACCTATTCAAGCTACCTCCCTCCTCAAATATTGAACTCGACATCGGATAAGTGAAAGTGACTACAAATTGATGATTTAACAATATAATTATATCTAAGAATTTCTGATAAAAGTCCAACAAGTTGACTCTTCTAAAGTTCCTACATCACAGTTTTAGGGTGTAACTAAAAAGAAATTTTTCTCTACTTTAAAAAGTTTACTGTTCTAAAGTGTACCAATTTCCATGCATTAATCATAAGGGAGTTGTACACTCCAATTAGTGGGGTAAGCAATAGCTAAACAATATCTTACATTGTTTTATAGTCAAACCAGGATATGTATGTGGAAATGCTGGAGATTAACCTGTTCCAGATATTCCACTTAATCAGAATCACACTCTTAACAGGTGTCTGACTGGGGGATTTTAAACAGGGAGAAGACCAGTGTTTTGCTAAACAACTATAAACAGAGAACTGACTAGCTAAAGGCTTTTTAATAGGTTCACATTATTGAAGATTTGACTACACTGTTCCATAATCAAAAGATCCTGTGTTCAATTTACAGTTTTTTTCTTCTTTCAAACAGCAAATTCTGTTCCCTTTGAAAATAAGGCATTTCTAGCCCTTATCAGGCTAAGTGAGGTTAATGTGGGTAGCTGGTACTATTCCCAGTAAATTCAGTATACAACGCCCATTTTTTTTTTAAATAAATAAATCTGTTCTCTGAAAATGTGAGGCTGGTATATCTAGCCCTACTCAGGCTGAGTGAGGTGAATGTGGGTAGCTGGTACTGTTCCCATTAAATTCAGAATGAAATTCCCATCCTCACTATCTCAAATCAGGACAGGGGTTTTTTATGGATCTTCAACCAGCTATGACATAAAAAAAAATATTGTAAGTTAAGAAGAAGTATTAAGTGTTGCAAATTTAGACAGTTTTTTACTTGTAATAAGTACATTTTTTACTATAATGTGTTCATTAATTTTAATTTTTAAAACAGTAGCTTGCATTATTAAAGATTTGACTACTGCCCGTAATACAAAGATTTTGGTTCATTTTTGTTGTTGTGAAACAGATAATTCTCCTTCTTTAGAAAATATGAAGCTGGCATGGGTATACACAGCATTTATCAGGCTGGGTGAGGTCAATGTGGCTACCTGGTACTATTCCCAGTAAATTCAGAATAAAATGGCCCAACCCAGGCTCGGTGAGCTTAATGTGGGTAACAGGTTTGTGAGTTTCCTGCAAATGAGGGTAAAACCTCGGTCATGATATGACTATGCAATTGAGGTTAAACCCACTTTGAACAAACAAAAAAAAAATTCTGGAAGACTGTTCTTTTTTTACGAATGCCATGTTATAGTCAAAATTCTCTCTGGGTTCTATTTCCTAATTTCATCTTCAATAATCTCAACTTCTGTTCTGGTATTCTTTGTCTTTGGGCAGCCTGCTGCTGGGCAGGAAGATGGCATTTCAGCATATCTCTCTCTTAATTACCTATATGTATAATAGATTTAGATTAATTAAGTCCACTTGGCTCAATTTATCTGCTGATTCTATGTATTATATTCTGTTTGTTTCATGTTTTTGTTTGTTACATATTTTTGCTTTGAATTCTTTTACCATGTAAATGGAAAAATATAAAACTGAAAAACACAAATTGTCTTCTTATTTATTAATGTTAGCATTTCATCAACAGCTTTTCATCATTGTAGACCAAATTGCCTTGAAATAGTATATTTTTCATCAAATCCAAATTAATTTTAAAAATTTCCTGGCCCTACCTGTGAAATCACAATTTTCAAATTTTCCCGGGCAATGGCGGCGGTATGAAATTCAATATGGAGCCCCTTAATTATTAAGTAGGTATGCAATTTCCAAAACCTTGTAAAAATAAGCTTAATAAAATGCTCAGGGGGAGGAAGTAGTAAGCTTACAGAAGTGTTTCTAAAATGTTAAGCCTTGTCAAAATAAGCTTTATAAAATGTTTGAATCTTGTCAAAATAAGTGTTTTTAAAATCTTTTTAAACACTTTCTGTGCCGTCTGGGGAGTTACTACCCATCCACTAGAGAGCGCTACAAGTAGCTGGAAATAAGTGGAACAAATCCAGTTGACTTTGGGCAACTGACTTCCAGTTAAAAGTTGGGTTACTTTCCAGTTCATTTCCAGTTGATTTCCAGGTGGAGGTCAGGTGGAAGGTGGAAATCTCCAGTTGATTTCCAGGTGGGCAAGTAGACTTTTTCCACCTAACAGTATGGTATACATCCAGTTGACTGTGCTGTCTGGGATATATGCTCCCTAAGCAGACACCACGTTCCTGTTTTTATATATTTATTATAACGGTATAGACACTATAGACCAACATACGAAATTTCCAAACAGTCAAGATTTAAATTTAAAAGCTCTCCATAACGACGCCTATATAATTATGCTCCCTAAAACGACACCGTTTTACAACACTGCCATAACTTACTACTAAGCCAAATTAACGCACTTGTAACTTTTGTTATGTAAATAATTATATCACTTGTAACTTTTGTCATGTAAGTAAATATATAAATAAATAATGTTCTTTACTTGTAAATAAAGTTATGTCAATCTGGACACGTATTAATAATAATAAAATTGTGGTCATCTCTTATATCAATCTTTCGCTATCTAGCTGTCCGTAAGGAAATTTTTTATACGTTTGTCTGTCCTTCCTGGCTTCCAGAAAATATTGTGACATAACAACACAAAAATGATTTTTGTAATTTTATTAAATAATGTCATTTTTGGATCAAAAGCCTGAATTATTTGAAACAACAACACCCAAAAAAATTCTTGCCCCGCTGGGAATCGAACCCAGGTCATCATGCGTACAATGCTTAGCGCGCTAACTCACTCTGCCACGGTGACTACTGATCTGACTATGGAGTTGAAAGCGATGTTAAATTTTTGTTTAAAAAAACGCTTGCATACGAGTCTGCAACCATTGGGACATTTTCATCTTTACTATTCAAGGTCCAAAACCCAACTGACCAAATTTCGTACTGTGCGCATGACACATACCTTCTCTCTTCTCTCCCTCTACAATTCAATACTTCGCCATTGTGCGCATGACACACACTTTCCCTCTTCTCTCCCTTTACAATTCAATATTTCGTTACATAATATCGTTACATAATATCGTTACATAATTTCGTTACATAATTTCGTCACATAATTTTGGTTATGTGCCAGAGCAAAGACATGATAATGTCAAAAATATTACTTGACTTTTCGATGTGCTTTGATTTGTATAATTCATCATATTTTTGTCGCCACTGAACGGTATTACCCTGTATGCAAGGTCAAATAGTTGATTAATACAATGTTTTCCTTATTATAGTGAATTCCTACTTCTACAATTCTTTCCTCAAGGAAAGTAAAAATCTAATGGCTTTCTTTAACGCGCACGAGAATTTTCCAAATGTGTATTTATTCGATAAATCTGGGTTAATCGAGTAGATACAACTCGATTTTTTAAATTCTCCTCCCTCCTACCGCCAAACCGCCATTTCTTTTCCGCAATCTTCTTTTTCTCCATTATTCATTACATTGATCATTCACAACCAAGAACAAGAACGTACCTATAGTGCTTTGCTCAAAGGAAATTTTCAACGCTCATTTCCTAAATTTTATCCCAAGTCATCCTGTTTCCTACACATCAATACAAAGAATAGGTGAGTGTGTTATTTTCATCATTTTCCCTATTTTAACATACATTTAAGTGGAATATCAGTCTTGATTCTGGGGCTTTGAAACTTTAGCTGTGAGTTGTGACTGGTGAAACGTGAAGCTCATCGATCCTCTAAAGTCTTCCTGAAACCGATGAACCTGTTAGTTGCTTTTAACTTTTTCCAAAGTTAAAGGAATTTTATCCCACCCTCATTTGAAATCTCAAAGCCATCCATCTAGAGTTCTTAACCGGTCGTGAGTAGGCAGGTCTTGATATGAGAATTTCATGACCATATTAGGAAACATCTAGAGAACTTGGAGCTTACCATTTCCGGTTTGGAATCTCGCTGACTCATTGTTTGCCGTATCGAGGTCTTTCTTCTGTAGGAGAGCATTACTGTGTTTTTTAAAATCTAAAACATCATATTCTACCCAGGTTCCTACCATTTTCTATCTCTAATTAAAACTTTAAAAATTTCAAGATTAATTACATAATTTAATTCTTGCCTTGAACTGATAATCTCACAATGGTACTTAATAGTACCATTGTGTGATTGTCTTACTAGTAATGAATATACTTACAGTTAATTGGCTAGCCTCTAGAATTGACAGTGAAATTTTATTTTTAAAACAAATTAATTCTCATGGTTATCAAAGCCTCACGGTCATAGTAACTCTTCTAGTTCTCTATACCGGTCCCTCAATATTCAACCTTGATATTTTTCACTTTTGAAATACCATAGTATTATCATTAGAATTTCACAAGAATTGTTGGCTAATGCACTATTCATTTCTCTTCCGTAGATAACTTTACATCACAATGGCAAAAGCACCCGCAATTGGTATTGACTTGGGAACTACCTACTCCTGTGTGGGAGTGTTTCAACATGGAAAGGTAGAAATCATCGCAAATGACCAAGGAAACAGGACCACACCCAGTTATGTTGCCTTCACCGACACTGAACGTTTAATAGGAGATGCTGCCAAAAACCAAGTAGCAATGAACCCCAACAACACCATTTTTGGTAAGTATTAGATATTCAACATAAAGCAGTAGTATTAGCTCATGTGTTCAAGGTCACTCCATTTAATACTTATTTGTATTACTATGAAACAAAAAAGAAACTGAAACTATCCATAATGTACTACATGTTGTGAAAGCATCAACATTTTTATTACTTTTTTTTTTGGCATTGGGCAAAAACAACTCATACAGCCAATTCTATTTACTTGGAATTCCTATTTTTTGTTTTTATATTGATAAACATAATTTTCATGGATATTTTTTACTTGGTGAAGTCTACCTACCTATAATCATAAACCTACCTATTTCTTATCATTTACTGATAACACAAACTTGGATTTGTATTTGATTAATTTTGGAAAATAATTTTAAAATAAAGTTAAATATTTCAATTCTTTTTCTTTTCAGATGCCAAACGTTTAATAGGTCGCAAATTTGAAGATGCCACTGTTCAAGCCGACATGAAACATTGGCCCTTTGAAGTGATCAGTGATGGAGGCAAACCTAAAATCCAAGTAGACTACAAAGGAGAGACCAAATCTTTCTTCCCAGAGGAGGTTAGTATTGAAAATAGCTTAGCCAAGAAGGTTTGGACTTTATTGAATGTCAACAAACTTCCCTCAACTCTAAATAAGGGAAAATGAAATATGGCTTTCCATGTGGTATCTAAAAGTGGCAAAATATGATGTAGAAAATCCTTTGCTGCAATTATTGTACTGCTACCTTAATATTCAATATCATTGTTTTATCTAGGGTTTTTTTTTGTTTGAAAATTTGCTGGCTTGATCAACATTTTGAGCAGCTTACAACTGCCTACTGTTATCAATGCAATGTTACTAAAGAACTTTTATTATTGTGTTTTAATTGTTTTTCTACAGGTGTCCTCCATGGTGTTGACCAAGATGAAGGAAACAGCTGAAGCTTATCTTGGCAAGACTGTCTCAAATGCTGTGATCACCGTACCAGCCTACTTCAATGACTCTCAACGTCAAGCTACCAAGGACTCTGGTACCATTGCTGGACTCAATGTTCTGCGTATCATCAATGAACCTACAGCTGCTGCCATTGCCTACGGTCTTGACAAGAAAGTGGGCTCTGCTGCTGTAAGTGTTGGTTTAATATCATATATCTGTGAGAAAAGAGAATTAACAATAGGATATCTTTTGACTCATTTACCATGGATAAAAATTAAAAGGGGAATGAGTTTCTCTTTACTGTCTGATTTATCAATACTACTTTAGTACAGTAAACATGAGGAAAATCATCAAGTAGTATACTATTGTATAAATTGTATTGTATTTTTAGAACACATCCTTAAGTATTGATTTTTTTTTTTTTTTTTTTACTTGCAGGGTTCTGGAGAACGCAATGTCCTCATCTTTGACCTGGGTGGTGGTACCTTTGATGTCTCCATCCTAACCATTGAGGACGGTATCTTTGAAGTCAAGTCCACAGCCGGAGACACTCACTTGGGTGGAGAAGATTTTGACAACAGAATGGTGAATCATTTTGTACAGGAATTCAAGAGGAAGTACAAGAAAGACTTAACTAGTAACAAGCGTGCACTGCGTCGGTTGAGAACTGCATGTGAGCGTGCAAAGAGAACTCTATCCTCATCTACCCAGGCTAGCATTGAAATTGACTCTCTGTTTGAAGGTGTTGACTTCTACACCAGCATCACTCGTGCCAGATTTGAAGAACTGAATGCTGATCTGTTCCGTGGTACCATGGAACCTGTGGAGAAGTCCCTGAGAGATGCCAAGATGGACAAAGCTCAGATCCATGACATTGTCTTGGTTGGAGGCTCAACTCGTATCCCCAAAGTTCAGAAATTGTTGCAAGACTTTTTCAATGGCAAAGAACTGAACAAGAGCATCAACCCTGATGAAGCTGTGGCCTACGGAGCTGCTGTACAAGCTGCCATCTTGCATGGTGACAAGTCAGAGGAAGTACAGGACTTGCTACTTCTTGATGTAACTCCTCTCTCCCTGGGAATTGAAACTGCAGGAGGTGTTATGACTGCCCTCATCAAGCGTAACACAACCATTCCTACCAAGCAGACTCAGACATTCACCACCTACTCAGACAACCAGCCTGGTGTACTTATTCAGGTGTATGAGGGAGAACGTGCCATGACCAAAGATAACAACTTGTTGGGCAAGTTTGAGCTCACTTCTATTCCTCCTGCACCTCGTGGTGTTCCTCAGATTGAAGTCACATTTGACATTGATGCCAACGGTATCTTGAATGTGACAGCTATTGAGAAGTCCACTGGTAAGGAGAACAAGATCACCATCACCAATGACCGTGGCCGCCTGTCCAAGGAAGACATTGAGAGAATGGTGAATGACGCTGAGAAGTACAAGGCTGAGGACGAGAAGCAGAAGTCTGTCATTGCTGCCAAGAACTCTCTGGAGTCTTACTGCTTCAACATGAAGAGCACTGTGGAAGATGAGAAACTGAAGGACAAGATTTCAGAGGCTGAGAGAACTCAAATCATGGACAAGTGTAATGATGTCATCAAATGGTTGGACTCTAACCAGCTGGCTGAGAAGGAGGAGTTTGAGCACAAACAGAAAGAACTGGAAGCCATCTGCAACCCAATCATCACCAAGCTGTACCAAGGCTCCGGTGGTGCCCCAGGTGGGTTCCCTGGAGCCCCAGGTGGTGCCCCACCCTCAGGAGCCCCTGGTGCTGGCCCTGGCCCAACCATCGAAGAGGTCGACTAAACATTCCAAATGTCTTACACCAAAATACTTACCAATGCATCATTACTTTCTGGTTTTACAGTTTTCGTTTTTTAAGTTTTCTTTTTAATTACAATTACATCATTCCATCAATAAAGTTCTTACTTGAGTTCCAACTTTGAAGCGCAACCAGAATAATAACTTTTTCTTAATTTTTTTCTCTTCCCCAGGTATCAAATTAATTATTGATCATGCTTACTTCTCTAATATTTATCTCTAATAGCAGAAATATTACAAGTTATAAATGTCTATTAATTTCGCCCTAAGAAATGAAAGGTCATCTGAATGCAATAGGTATTGTACTCTTTTGCATTATTACCTGTTCTCTAGAACTGTTGCAACCATCTTTCCCCTGTTATAATATATGCTGTCACTGTGGCTGACTTCAGTGATCTTTTAAAAAAAAACCTGTGTACAGGGTTTTTGCAAAATTATATTCTATTGTAACCAGTTGATTATGTTTGGTTGAAATACTCAGGACGTCTGTTAAAACGTCTTTATAAGCTGGAAATCGTAGGTACCAGATACCCACAGTAACCTTACCCAATTTTCTGTTAAAAGTCAGCCCTCAACCGGGAATCAAACTCTGGATCTCTGGTCCACTACGGGTGGTAATCACAACCGTTACACCATGAAGGCTGGCTTAGGAACCTAGAGGGTTACTAGGGACACATTTCAGAAAGCATTTTCACTCAAAACCTTCATTTCAATGGTCAAATCGCGTTCACATAGTGTTTTCTCTGAATCCATTATTAAATTTAAAAGACATTTGACTGTCGAGAGGGAGATTTGGGGATGTTGAGAGTGCTATCTGGAAAGAAACCTAGGTCCTGTATTTGACTTACGAACTTGGCTTTACAATGTAAACCCAAGTTCGTCGGTATTCAAGATGAAAATAGTAAAATACCGTACGGCGTACAGCTTATTGACGGTGCATAACGGTCGGTAACGTTTTGTTATGGAACGTGTATACGCGGCTTGATATCACCTTACGCTCGAAAGCGCTAAATTTCAAATTTACTTCTCTCGAGAGTTGAGAGACAGATTTTCCATTTTTTGTTCTTCTTCTTAATTTTTATCTAGAAAGAATTTAATCTCAATATTCCATGCCGTTTAAAACTTAACAAGACTTTAGCACCAATTTCTGCTGATGAGTCCAAGCCATGGACCCAATCCTAAATTCAGAACATGACTCAGGGAATAGCAAGCCAACCTCTGTTGAAGATGACATCATTCAGTTGTTTGAAAATGAGCTCAAAGAATATCCACAGGTGTACAAGTTTATCCAGAAGCTACAGGAGTTGGTCGAAAGACAAAGGAAGTTGCTACAGAAATATCATGAAAAGTTCAAACAGGTGAGTATTAGGTAGAAACTGGTATAGGTCTGTTAATCCAGGTAGCATAAGGACTACTGTTTTAATTTGGGTTTAATGTCACTTTCAACTACATGGTTTTTTTTTGCTAGGGGTTTTACCCTTCATTTACTCAAATTGCTTCACCAAGCCTGAGGAGGGCCTGGATTTGCCTGGCATGGGAACCGCTGATTTAGACCATTACTGTGGATCAGAGCAAGTTATGGAAAACAGGATAACTCACTGAGTATTATTTACTGACCCTGCTAGAGATTCTAGAGAACATTAGAACAATGCAGCATAATCATGAACATTGTTCATGCCACCACATCAACAACTCTTGAGACTAGATTTTAAAAGAACTACTTTTTCATATAGGAAACTCATATCAGAGGATCTAATTTTTTGTTTTGTCAATCCCAGGTCACTTTTGAGTCAATTACAATCATTGTTTATTTCATTGTCACTAGCAGACTGATTTAATTGTGAACATAATGGGCCAAATAAAGTTATAAGTTTAGGCACCATGTGTTGTGAGAAGAATGATGACATGTTTGTTATATGAAATATTAAATATTGAGATCATATTAAAGTAATATTATTTTATGTATATATTTTTTTTAAATCATGCTTATGGGCTTTAATCTGTATTTAATATTTTGTTTACATAGTTGAAGAAAGAAGTTCAGCATGTAGGGATACAAACAGATACGGATGATATACTCCAGCAAAGTATGCCAACAGATGACAAAGGTGCTATAGACATCAATTCATTCAAGGAGGAGATAGTCCAGGCTGCTCATAGTGCTGTTCAGAAGTCCGGCTTTGTTTATGAACCTGTTTCTGGATTATATTATGATTACAACACTGGATACTATTACAATTCTGTGAGTTTTTACAATTTCAAGAATTTTACGGTGACAATTTTTTTTTACATTATTATACAGTCTAATTATGTGTGTTTCTATGACTTTTGTATTGATATTTATTAAGTGAAATGCATGGACAAGTTTGTGAACTATTATTTCAGCTATTTATAACAAATTAATACAGCAGTCTTTATTGCATTCATAATCCATTGAAACCACTTGTTGAACACATGGTAAGAAATTTGGATTTAAATAGAAGGGAAAATAAAAGTAGGTAAAATGGAAAAGGTATGTAGTTATATACAATGCAACTGAAAGTAACTCCATTTTCATGTTAAACTAAAAAACAAAATATGATGTGCGTTTTTGTAGTTTTATTTTTTAATAATAATAAACTACTCACCAGACGTTTGAAGCGGATAAAGCCACATGAACTAATTAATTAGGTACTTTCCTCTGGTAACCACCCAACAGCCGAGTCTGCTAATGTCCAGACATAAGTTATTTTAATTTACATTAGTAGTTTATATTAGAATTAGTATATATTAGAATAAAAATACTTATTAGTTTTAAGAACTAGATTTTATTAATAAATTTAGTTCCCAGGGACTCTGTTTAATAAAAAAAAAAAAATAATAATAAAACTACAAAAATCAAAAATAAAACAAATATTCCCACTTCATTTTTCCTGGACTTCATTGGTAACTTAATTCAGATTCTTCATATCCCTTGTTTACCTCAGCCTTTTATTTTTGTAGGACACAGCGCAATAAATTATAAGCCTTTTACGTTCTGTAAGACTACAATAGTTTGGCCATAATGAATATATTATGTTACTATATTTTCAGGAGCTTGGTCTCTACTATGATGGGAATACATCCAGCTATTACTATTTTAATGAACAAGAAAACAAGTTTGAATTCCATTCCCAAGTGCAGACACCGTCAAGTCAGCAAGCGAAAAATAAAAATGGCTCAGATAAAGAGGGTGCAAATAAGAAGCCTCACAAAGCTCCCAAGTCTCGTTCCAAAGATTCTAATAGTGAGCCTCCTGGATCAAGTGATAGTAAGTTTTCACATTATTTTTTCCCCCTGTTTGAACGGGAAATTATCATTTTCTCCTTGGAGAGAGAGAGTGAGAGAGTGAGTGAATGAGAGAGTGAGTGAGTGAGAGAGTGAGAGAGTGAGAGAGTGAGAGAGAGAGAGAGTGAGTGAGAGAGAGAGTGAGAGAGAGAGAGAAAGAAAAAGAAAAAAAAGTTAGTTGTGACCAGTGTGGGTCAAGAATACTATGAGACCTTTAAAGTGATATGTGTAGAAAGGTAAGATTTATTGGTAGAGAGAGAGAGAAAGAGAGAGAGAGAGAGAGAGAGAGAGAGAGAAAGAGAGAAAGAAAGAGAGAGCAAGAGAGAGAAAAAAAGAAAAAAAGTTAGTTGTGACCATAGTGGGTCAAGAATACTATGAGGCCTTTAAAGTAATAAGTGGATTAAGGTAAAATTTATTGGTACCTACCTAACGTTATCATGTGTGTGGAACTAATGTCTCATTGTTATTGTTATTTTACAGCTATAGTCACACCCTTGCCTGATAGTGATATGCTCTCTGATGTGTCTTCTAATTCTGATCTTTGTGGTGACCCTGAAACTGTTATTAAAGAAGAGAAGGATTCAGATTCACCACAAAAACATAGCAAACTATCTAGCTCAGAGGTAAGATTTACTCAAAATAAATTTTCTATGATAATCAAATATAGCCTACAAAATAGTAAATGTAGAACTTTTTATATGAACTATTATCACTAAACAAACTTGTCAGGCTGTGAGATAGAACCAGGAAATAGAACGGTTTCCTTTTTCTTTCTTTTTTTCTTCGTTTATTCTAGGTAGAACTTAATCTGAGTGTAATAGTATTGTAGTGATTCATTCTTGTAAGAAATAAATAAAAACATCTAACATCTAATCGGTCAGATTTATGTCTCACAAGGTTGCAGTATTCATTTACTGTAAATATTGAACTTTGTCTTTACTTAATTAGGCATAATATAATAAAAATAATAATATTATTAATCTGTTCCCTGCAAGCATACTAATTGGTTCGATTCTGTTCTCCTCTGTTTCAGGTAACCTCAACCAACATCGAATGTGACTTGATTGGACGGTTTAGCGGCCTGAACTTAGACATAGCCAGTGTTAGGACCTGCGCGCTAGGTGGGTAAACACCTCATATCTGACCTGTGTTCTTTTCTCTCTTCCTCCCAGGGTTCGGATGGTCAAGAGAAGGAAGATGGGGAGTTGAGTAGCGATGATGATGTTGCCATGGATACCGCACCAGCAGACACAGCGGAGACGTCCAAGTACCGCACGCCCCTGGAGTACTACAACTCTGAAGAGTACCGCACCTGGTATGAGAGCTATGTGCAGAGCGTCACTGTGCAGTACCGCAAGACTCCCGTTGCGTATGATCCGGCCAGCGAGGAAGCAAAGAGCGTCAATCCAGCTTTGAAAACAGAAGAATATGGTAGATGATTTAGCATAGTACACTAAATCCTAGTTGCATAGTTGCTAATGGATAAATTTAATCTACAAGTTGATGGTAAAAAAATATACAATCAAATTGCTAATGCCCGTTCAATGGACGATTAGTTTTATCCAGTAACAACTATACAATTAGGGGCTAGTCATCTGCAAAAAAAAAAGCAAAATAAACAGTTCATTAACAATGAAAAAATACTTTTGTTACCTTGGTATTCACTTAGGTCCTTGTCATACTCGATCGAATAATATTTTTTAATTTATATTTTTTGCATAGATAAACTATGTTATTAAGTAAATGGTCTCTTATTAGCTAGATCAGTAATTACATTTTTAGTCAGTAAATTCTGCACAAACCTTGTATCGAACTCACGACCTCTGGACCACAAGCAGTAGTCATGAATGTTACACCACGACGATGAATGTACCAGTTCTTGTTCTATCACTGTAGTTAAGCAACGTCCAGCGAGGTTAGGACTTGGATCAACCATTTAAATTCGAACCGTCGCCGTCGTAATGTTGGCTATTGTCGACCCCACTCAGACTGGGTGAGGTTACTTTGAGTACCTGGTTTGTGACTTTCCAGCGAATGGAGGGTAAAAACCCCTGTCGTAATTTGACCAATCAGTTGAAAATGACGTTACAACACCAAAAAAAAAGAACAAAAAAAGGTTAGAAACCCACATTTTTTTGTATTAGCTTAGGGAAAGTGTTGCTTTGTAAACTATATGTATATTGATTCTAAATAAAACAATTTATCTAATCTTATCTAATTGTGTAGGTCCAAAATACATACTCTCTAAATAATCTTTGAAAACGCCCAAAAAAAAGAAAGAAAAAAAAAAAGGTTGGCAGACATTTAAGCTTACATACGTGCTCGTTTCTCAGATCCTGTTTTCAGACGTCTATTTGTCTGTTGTATTTTCAGAAATCGCCAACGCGTGGCCCCCCTGCCTCAGGATTATAGTCACGGAGACAGCTGTCAAGGGACTGAAAGTGGGGACCTTGTTTCTCGTCACCTATCTGGGTGGAACTTTAGGTCGGGAAGGGGAGCACGCTGTGCTTATTCCTGACATCAACATCAGCAAGGTGAGAGTATGCCTGTGCTTATTCCTGACATCAACATCAGCAAGGTGAGAGTATGCCTGTGCTTATTCCTGACATCAACATCAGCAAGGTGAGAGTATGCCTGTGTTATTAGATGAAAAGAAGAAAAGATTTTAAGTGCACTGGTAGTCAAGTGGTTAACGCGCTAGTCTGGTAATCCAGGTAGCGTAGGGATCTGTTGGTTCAAATCCAACCCAGTGCATGATTTTTTCCTCATTAATTTGAGTTTGTAACCACATAATAATAAGACTCTGAGGATTAGGCGGTAGAAAATGCTTTGAGCATTAAACTCGCCTGGTGGTTACCTTCCACTAAAGAGTGTTATTATTATTATATATTTGTCTTAAATCACGGTATTGAAGTAACAGAAATACTAAAAGAATGAACGCGCTTTACACTAAATCTTGCCCAACTTTAGACTCGAACCACAAACATACAGGTTACGAGTCCACTGTCTTAACAATCGAGCCACTGGATACTCTACAGTTAGGAAATGTTATGTATGTAATGTGAAATGGAATATGTGACAAAGCATAATATGCTCAGAAATGGGCCCTGAAGTAATGTTTTATAATTGTTCCAGGTCTATAATTATGAGGATCCGGAGGGGTGTTTCAGAGGGTATAAAAACCTTTCGCAGGTCAAACAAATGATTATAATAATACTCTTTAGTGGAAGGTTACCACCAGGCGAGGTTAATACTCAAAGCACTTTTTACCACCTAACCCTCAGAGTCTTATTATTTTGTGGTCACAAACTCAAATTAATGAAAAATTTATGCACTGGGTGGGATTCGAACCAACGGATCCCTACACTACCTAGACTACCAGACTAGCGCCTTAACCACTTGACTACCAGTGCACGTATAAATGAACCTCCATTTGAAAGAAAGCAAACATTTTCCATCCATAAAACTAAAATGGGATCACAAAAACTCTTCCTGTTTTTTTCCCATACAGCATCACGCCAAAATAGCTTTCACAGGATCAGAGTCCCACCGGGATGACGCCAGTAAAGGCTACACACTAGTCGACCTGGGCAGCCGTAACGGCACCTACGCGGACGGTATCCGCCTGTCTGCCGCGCTGCAAGAGAGCGAGCCGCACCTGCTGAAGCATGGAACCGAGCTGAGGATTGGCTCCACCAAGCTGAGTGTTCACATTCACCAGGGCCGCGACACTTGTGACCAGTGTGAACCCGGCGTGCTGATGGGCGCTAAAAGTAAGTTGTTTACTCCTCTCCGTGGTATTTGGAAATAATAACTCAGTAGTGTTATTGTTTAGGCCTATTTTTCTCTTGGATTAAAAAAAAAAAAAAAATTCAGGTTAGGTTTCTTCCAAATATTTCCATTTTATTCTAAGGTCAACTTCAACACATTCGTGAAAGAAAAATGCATTTCGGTACTTTTAAAGATAAACAATTTTCTACTTCCATTTTGGTTAACCAAACTGGAAGCAGGAAGAGGAAAATTTTCCTCTTCCAAAAGAAAAATGACTTGCTTCCAGTTTGGTTCATTCTATTCCCGCTTGGTTAACTTTGGTTAGAAAGAAAAATACGGCTTTATTTTACAGCTACAGTCACACCCTTGCCCGATAGTGATATGCTCTCTCATGTATCCTCTAATTCTGATACTCGCCGCCTCAGGTTAAGGGTCTTCCGCCTTATCGATCGAGCTACTGAGTTCATTAAAAGTTGGTACAGTAAACTACATGAAATAGTTTGATGTACATTGTACATAATGCAAATGTAAAATAATCTAAAATATCGGTTGGATTTAACAAGTAACAAAGTCACATGATGGGACTTCCTGTCTCGAGCCGACAGTCTAACTAAAGCACTACTATACTATTCTATTATTATAGGCTGCAAAGCTCAACCTGTGCTGAAGACTTGAGCACAGGGAGAGGACTAGAAGAGAAGGGCCTGATATTAAAGTTATCCACCGTTTATTTCTTCCAGCCGTAGTCACAGTGGCCGAGTGGGTAGCGCACTGGTGACCTGGTTTTGAATTCTAGCGGAGTTGAAATTCGGTACTTTGGACGTTCGGGGTCCACTCATACCTCGCGAGGAAAAATAAGTAGCTCCTTTGACTTGAGCAGCGACCATTATAATAATAATAATATTAATAACTCTTTATTGACAAGAATAATATTAACAAACGGCGTGATATTAACAAAGCCTGAGTCAATCTCTGCCATCAAATGTCACTGAAATTAAAAAGGGGGAAATTAGGAGCAAATGATATACAAGAATTTAAAAGAAATGGAAAAGTTCCACCGTTTTACGGGACCCCACTGAAACAATGGGGCCTTGGTGCCAAGAAGCCAAAGAATTCGTAAAAGAGGTTGGCATAAGATTGTATGAGTCATCGGGAGAGAAAAGGTCAACCTCCTTTTTGAAACAGAGGATTTCTCTGTGTATCCAGAGAGGAAATGCAGCAGCTGTGATGGGCACAGTGCCTCGCTCTACAGAGTTGGAGAGCATTTTTTATATTTTATAAATAAATTTGTAAATAAATATATGTTATAATTATATTTTAATGATTTAGAAGAATATATTTATTTATTTATATTTTTCAGGCAAGTCCACCTCGGCCAAGATTGACCTGAGCATCACCTCGGACCAGATCCGCCAGGCGGAGGTAAAGCGACTGCGACGGAAGTTCGGGCTGGACAAGACAGCGGCCGCCCCCCCTGGGGCCCCCCCTGGGGGGGCGGGCTATGCGGACAGGGCGGAGAGGAGGCGGCTCACGGTGGGCAGCAGCGTGGAGGGGGAGAAGACCCAGGTGGCGGCGGTGGAGGAGAAGCTGTCGGACGAGAACAAGGGGTTCCGCATGCTGAGCAGAATGGGGTGGAGGGCGGGCCAGACCCTGGGGAGAGACGAGGCCAATGCCTCCGCTCTGGTGGAACCGGTAATAGTAATACTCTTTAGTGTAAGGCAAGCACCTGGCGATATTATTATTATTATTATTATAATAATAATATCGCCTTATTTATACTGCCCGATTAGGACTATTAAAGTCCCAGTATTCCAGCAGTAAGCCCAAGACATATTATTATGTGGTAAAAATCCCAAATGGGAGAATAACTTGTCATGTCTTCCTACATTGATGTGAATTGCATTCAATGTGTTTGATTTAAATTCATAGTTGGCATAAAAATCATTTGTTGAATTAAATTTTCTGAAATTAATCTTTGAGTTATCTACATTGTTTTCAAATTGTAGAAATCTATCTCCCATAAAAAATATTAGTAGAAATACATTTCATAGCAATTATAGTTAGTACTGTACTATGTTACTGCATGTCCTCCAGAGATCTGACTCTGATAGTTCTTGTTGCTTCTTCAGTCTTCTTTAACAAGATGTTTCCTTCTGAGATCCATAGATACTTGTATTGTTTCTCCTTCCTAATCTTATTAGCATTGTAGAACAGTAGCTTGTTGTGCTGACTGAGCTGCTCATTCACATACACCGAACCTGTATCTTTTGACTCACGAGTGAAACAGGAAACTTTGGGTTTTGCCTTTTTGCTCTCTTTCAGTATCCTGTCTCTTGCTGTGTGAAGGTTTATGCCAACTATGAATTTAAATCAAACACATTGAATGCAATTCACATCAATGTAGGAAGCATCCAAAAACATTGGTTATCTCTTTTAGCCTATATGAACGACTTTCGTGAATTCTTAGATATTATTGTGTTCACAGAAATTAATATTACTAAAGAAGCAGCCGTGAATTTTCAAATGGAACATTTTGATCAATATGTAAGATGTCGAGTAAAAGGTAATGGAGGTGGAATTTCAGTTTATGTTAGAGATAAGCTTATTGTAACTCCATTATGTTTTGAGTTAAAAGAATGCGAACATCTCTGTCTTAACATTAAGCATGTTCCACTAAAATTTGAATTTATTCTCAGTTGTTTATACAGACCCCCTGATAAAAATATACCTATTTTTTTGGATGATTTTACTATTTTCCTAAACAATGAAATAATAAAAAATAAAAAAATTATTATGATGGGCGATCTGAATATATGCACCAAGACTAAGTCCAGAGCATCAACAAATTACTTAAATTTACTTTATAGTTTTGGATTGGCCAATACTATTCTAGATTATACACGTGAAGAAATAACGGCAGGTGAGCTTAAAACCTCGTGTTTGGATCATATTAATATTAAATTAAAACATACTCATCATTATGAATCTTTTCTCATTAAAAGCAAAGTAAAAGATCATTATTTTGTGGGTTGCTCTGTTGCCATGAAACATGACGTTTCTAAACTGTCTAAGTTAAAAAATACGCCCTGTACTAAAATTATTCTATCCACTCGTAAGATTAAAGAAGGAATTGATAAAAATGATTGGAATAATCTTCTTGATATTGATGATCCCATATCTTTGTATAATGCAATAAAACTAAACTTTGAGAACATCTATAAGAATTCTAAAATAGAAATTGAATCAAACGAATTAGATAAGTTGAAACCGTGGATATCTCAAGATATTAAAAACCTCATTTTAAAAAAAGAAACAGCTTTCAATCAATGGAAAATCGACAAAAAAAATGAGCAATTAAAAAAAGCTTATCATGTTATAAGAAATAAAGTAACCTTCTCTGTTAGGAAAGCATTTAATAATTATTATTTAACGAAATTTAAAGAATGTTCAAATGATATTAATAAAACTTGGAGATTAGCAAACGAGGTACTAGGTAGAAAAAAAAACAAAGCTATATTTGATGAATTGAGAAAGCACTTTCCGTTTGATTCAAACACTCTAGCTAATGATTTTAATAACATGTTTGTCAATGAGGTACACGATACGAAAGTTTCGTATGCAGGTCCACATATTACGTTAGGTCATGACTATGTACCTACTTACAACAATCAGTCATTGTACTGGCCACGCATATCTATGGACGATCTTTCCAAAGCCATGTCCAAAGTAAAATGTACTAGTCCGGGGTTTGATGAAATTCGTCTCTTGGATTTAAAAAATAATTTTGCGTCTTTAAAGAATGTTTTATTAAGGTTATTTAACTTAATATTTGACACTGGCACTTTTCCACCAGAGTTAAAGGTATCCACAATAACTCCACTACATAAAAAAGGTCCCAAAAATGATCTCAAAAATTATAGGCCAATCGGAAATATTCCGGCCATTGCTAAACTCCTGGAAAAGATTATTAATGATAAAATCATGCCATTTATTGAAAGTTCTAACGTAATACCCGATTATCAACATGGCTTCAGACCTGCAAGAAGCACAATGTCTTTGTTAGATAACTTTGCTAACACAATCAATAAGGGCTTAGAAGATAAAAAGTTTATTGTAGTTGCCTATCTTGACCAGGTCAAAGCTTTCTGTACTTGCGATCACGCTATATTACTTAGTAAGTTGGAAAATGTAGGTATAAGACATAAACTTTTTAGGCTCCTAAAGAACTATCTACAAGATAGATACCAAGTCACAAAAATAGGTAACTTCACAAGTCCCAAGCTGGCAGTTCGCTACGGACTGGGACAAGGAAATATTTTATCACCTGGTTTTTTTAATCTGTATGTAGCTGATATGCAATTTTTAACTGTCTCTTGCCAACTATACCAGTTTGCCGACGATTTAGCCATTGTTTCAATACACAAGTCCCTTGATATAGCTCTTAATAATATTCAAAAAGATCTTACATTAATTCAGAAATGGTTGTTTAATAATGAAATTTTTATCAATTATTCAAAAACAAAAGCTATGATTATTAAAAGCCCACATAAAAAAATTAATATTGATTTCAATAAGTTAAAGTGTCATAGTAGATCTTGTTTATATTCACAAAGTTATGAAAATGGATGCAATTGCACAGAGCTCGACTACAGCTCGCATGAAAAATATCTAGGATTAATTATAGACTCAAAATTCAAATTTTATAATCATATTGAGCACCTATCGTTTAAATTAAGAGCTGTATCAATTAGATTGAAACATATTAGATATTCAGTACCCCAATCTGTCATGTGGATCCTATATAAAAGTCTTTTTGAGTCATTACTCAGATATGGGCTTACCGTTTATGGGTTTGCCTCGAAGACCTCTCTTAATATAATAAGCAATATCCAAAAGAATCTAGTTAACAACATATTTAAAGTTAATAGTGATTACAAAAATAAAATATTAAACCCAATAAATTTGCACAAGTACCTTTTAATTTTGAAGTACTTCTATCATCAAGAATTTAGACAAAAGACACCAACGCATTATAATTTAAGACATCAAAATTTTCAATCTGCCAGAATTAATTCAAACTACGGGAGCAGATTACCCGACTACTTCGTTCCTAAGTTTCTTAATTGTATGGATGAGTCAATGCTCGCTATAGAACAAAATTGTCATTCAACGTTAAAAGCTAAAGTATTTGAAAATATTCAGAATTTATCCTTAAAATAATAAAATATTGTACTGTTTGCATTAGGTAAATTTTTCCCCTTACTTTTCAATACTATTTATAAGAATTTGTATTTTTAAGTTTTTAAGTTTCTCTATTGTAAAAGTCATTGTAAGGTCTCTCCTTAGAAGAATTCCTTAGGGAGAGAGCCACAAAAATTGTAATGAAAAACTAAAATAAATATACATTATTACATTACATGTCCCGGCTGGGTTTCGAACCCACGACATCTGGATTCTCTTGGTTCACAGAGTGCCGCCTTTACCACTGAGCTACCGGGACATTATACAACGCTTTATTAGGTATAAATGGACATTATGTACATACAAATAATTAAAAAAAAAAAAAAAAAAAAAAAAAAAAAAAAAATGGAAACAATATATACAATAAAAATGAAAAAGAATAGAACATAATATATACAGGGTGTCCCGTATACAGATGCAAATATTTTAAGGGTAGGTTCAGCCCACCGTGGACTATCATATGAGCGAAACTTGCAGTGGGGCATTTTGCTTCGTTAAAGAGTTATGGCCAAATCCCTGTTTTTCCCACAGGTCTAGAGGTCACTTGGATCGATGCACGTTTTTAAAGAAATGATAGCCAGTAAGTAATTTTTGACTTCATGTATGGATAGTCATGCATATTTCCCTTGAAATGCAGTTGGTTGCATAAAAAAATATTGAAAGACCACAGAGATATTCAATCATAAGTTCAATACTTTTCTAAAATTTGATTTTTCCCTGTTTTCCCTTTCGTGAATTAAGAGTACTTCTACAATTGCAATTCTGCGTATCACTAGTTAAAAAAATACCCTATTATGTTTAGTTTTATAAAAAAGAAAGCTCCTTTATATTACTTTAAAGATCATGGAAAGCCGTACACACAAAGCTCAAAAAACACTTCTGAATCATGATGGAAAATTCAAAGTTGGCTGAATTTTAACAGAATTGGCGCGTAATTTGAGGTATAAATACACTGCTCTGGGATGTTTAACAGAGGGAAATTGATCATTCACAGTGGTCGGTCGGTGTGAACTTTTATGTGAATGGGGTTACGGAATCACAGGGTTATATCATGAGGAAAAATGAGAGACGGCTGCAACGAAAGCAGCAACCAGTGGTGTAATTATGGAAAAAGAATACACATGGAGAAAGACTCTGCGCTACCAACAAAAATTATGATTTTATTTTTAGAAGTAAAATTAAAAATATCATTTTTGTGTTTATCACAATCATGATATCAAAAACATAACAAATAGTGCCGAAAATTAACCTTGGGTAAAACTCGAACATCCAACCTTAAGGTTACTATTATTATTAATACTTTATTTTTATTTTATAAACAATTGGACCAAGCTTTATTTACATTTTTTTTTTTTTTTTTTTTTTACAATGAACATGGTAACAATTTGTGAAATAAATATAAACAAAGACTGATCAAGGGTGGTGATACAGTGATACATGTTTGTAGTTTATTGATAAACTACAAACATGATACATTCTGCAACACAGGACATGAAATGAAAAGAACCCAAAAGAATATGTAGCGAACCAAGGGCGAGGTTTAAAGCTTGTGGCTTTCTCTTCCACCGAACAAATTGATCGCCTTGTTATTTTAACAGAACTATTAGATTTGATTGATATAGTTGGTTAATAGAACTAATTGTACTCAGAAAATTTTCATTTATAACTTGCAGTTGGCACAAAAATAGTCACACAGACCGCTTCAGGCATCAAGTGTTCTTCAAAATGCAATAGCGCCCAGATTCAAAATTTGAAAGATGTGTTTCTCTCCTTCTGGTGCCGTTTGATAAGGCGTATCTCATTCGTTCCTTCACGCGTCTGAAAGAACTTTGTATTTATTGAAACAAAATAACAAAGGGTATTTTTTTACCTAGTGATACGCAGAATTGCAATTGTAGAAGTACTCTAAATTCACGAAAGGGAAAACAGGGAAAAATCAAATTTTAGAAAAGTATTGAACTTATGATTAAATATCTCTCTGGTCTTTCAATATTTTTTCATGCAACAAACTGCATTTCAAGGGAAATATGCATGACTATGCATACATGAAGTCAAAAATTACTTACTGGCTATCATTTCTTTAAAAACGTGCATCGATCTAAGTGACCTCTAGACCTGTGGGAAAAACAGGAATTTGGCCATAACTCTTTAACGAAGCAAAATGCCCCACTGCAAGTTTCGCTCATATGATAGTCCACGGTGAGCTGAACCTACCCTCAAAATATTTGCATCTGTATACGGGACACCCTGTATAAAAACATAAGTCCTAACTGAAGGGCGGTGTTATTGCCTATGGCAATCTTTTCCACCCAACCCTTGTGGAGGGGGAGGAGACCTCCTTTTTTGAGGGTGAGAAGAAGAAAAAAAATGCTCAGAGCATTTTTTACCACCTAATCCTCAGAGTCTTATTATTCGTCCTTGCCCAGGGTCAAACCGAAGGCAAGAGCGAACCTAATGCATCCGCTCTGGTGGAACTGCCCGTAGTCCAGAGATCCCGAATTCGATTCCCGGTTGGAGCAGACTTTTCGCACAGAAAATTCTGTTCCCTCCGAACATGTTGCTTCAAGTTACATTTTCAATGCGTGAATTTTTCATCATTAATTTGAAATTTTGACCATAATAATAATAGTAAAACCAAAACAACTGCTGGAGTAATGGGACTCTCTAATCCCAATCGGCAGTATACATAAGACCTAACACTATCTCTGTTATGGAAGAAAGAAAGAAAACCACGCTACACACTATCAAGGGTGGTGTGGAAGAGAATGCCGTAGGCATTAGCACCGCCCTTGATTAAATCTGTTTAATAATAATAATACTGTAAATAAAACTTGATTAAATCTGTTTAATAATAATAATACATTAATAATTATTGAACCCGAAACTTTCAGACGGAACTTTCAGGGGTCGGTTAAAACTTATCTTCCCGATTTTCGCGCATGTTCCAGATCATTCCTCAGCAGTATGCCAAAAACGCAGGTCTGGGCAGCTTCATGCCTGGGCCCATTGTCGACCCCAACAGTCCCAGGACAGAGAGAAAGAAGACTTTATGGGCCAAGAAACAGGCCCGGTACAAAGTACTGGGAGATGAGCCGCCTCCTAGTTTGCCCTTCGACGGGGAGGACTGACGCCCATCCGAGGGTACATTTCTGTAAGAAGCAGTCAGAAAGGAAGTTTCGACCATGTATTTTATTGTGTCTTTAAGATTTTGGTAAAACTTATTCCAACAGAAGTTGATAGATCTTGTTATTTGAATGAATAAATCTCAATATTCTTAAAAAATTCCGTAGTATGCCTCCCCTCTGATGGGCGAGAAGTGACACAATACTTCCCATTTAGGTGCTGGGTCAACACGAGCGCACCGGAAGGTATCCCTTACAAACAACTGTAACCAAATTTTGAATACAAATTTTGTGGGCGTTGGGGTTCGAACCTGGTACCTTCCGCATGGCAAGCGATTGCTTAACCACTGAGCTATTCGTGCGCTTTTATATACTTGGATCTTTTTCATTCAAGCAACAGACTGAACGAGTAGATACTAATATGACTTACGATCAGTGTGGTGGCTTTACCAGAGTAAACAGAAAGATACAGTTAAGTAATATAAAAGTGATGGAGGCTCTCAGTAATGCTGTGCTACCCACAATTTCTTTGAAGAAGATTACAAGAATAACAAGTTTAAAAACTTTGAAGAATAACAAAGTTAAAAATAAATATAAAATAAAGCTGTGCGAGCTTTTCTATGCAATGCGACAAAACCGAGGCGTCGATTGAATTTATTTTATTGATGGGATTTACATTTTCTGTGATAGTAGGTATTTTTGTACCAACATGTTTTACCCCCAAAAATTACGAGATTCATATTTTGTTCTGGACAGTCTTGTTTGAACTTTAAAGGTCGTTCGCACCAACAGTTTTTTAATTCAGTTTATTTAATTGGTCTCTTGAACTTACCAATATGAACAGCTTACCAATCTGAACAGCCTCCCACATTTTAATGTAAGGAAACCGTAAATTAAATAAAACGGAAGAGTTAAATAAATGTAACTGTTTAAAAAAAAATAGCCTCCGTGGCGTGACGGTTGAGATCCTGAGTTCGATCCTCGGTTGGGGCAGACTTCGAAAAAAATTCCAAACCCGAGAGGCCGACATTCCCGGTCCTACCCAGGCTGGGTGAGGTTAATGTGGGTAGCTGGTAGGATTCCCAGTGAATGGAGGGTAAAACCCCCGTCCTGACTATCGATCGGAATCAGAACGTTAAAACCAAATAGAATCAACTAGTCACATTAGATCTAATTAGGTCGCAGTGTTACTTGTAAGGATGTCACTGAAAACCCTTACAACCAGGTCAGATAATAATAACTGTTTAAAAACTGTCCGCATTAATAAGCTCTTGGGTTCTAGGTTCTCCGTTTTATAAAATCTAAATACCTGTGTACTTTTTCAAGTGAATATTAGATTAATTGTCTGTCCTGGTAGCTCAGTGGTAAAGGCGGCACTCTGTGAATCCAAAGTTTCCAGAGGTCGTGGGTTCGAAACCCAACCGGGACATGACAAGTTATCCTCCCATTTGGGATTTTTACCACATAATAATATATCTTGGGCTTACTGCTGGAATAATGGAACTTTAGTAGTCTTAATCGGGCAGCATAAATAAGGCGATATTATTATTAATTAATAAATAAATGAAGTTTACAATTTAAATAAACAATTTTTTTTCCTTTATTATCCATTTCGAACCCGTTTAAAACCTTGAGAATCGGCCACCTCCTTTGAATGGTTCCCAGCATATATGAACTGGGATTCTGCTGTACGTTACTTAAGTTTAACTTTTTATGGTTGGGGGACTATAAACAGGGAGTAGACCAGCAGTCTGGCTGGGGGACTTTAAACAGGGAGTAGACCAGCATTGGCTTGGTTCTGGGGGCCTTGTCAATTATTAGCCTCCTTGTAAAAACAGTGGTAGAAGTGCTGAGTCATTCCTCCACTGTCTGGCTACCATCGTTCACAATGACGATGAAATTACAAAAAAAAAAAAACATTTTTACATGTAATCCCAAATCAGCTCCCTATGAGGTATTTTCCTAGCTTCCAAACATTCAGAGATTCCAAAATATTCATAGACCTGATGGGGCCTCTCCACGTATTTAGGTAATAGATACAAAATCGGTTCACTTAAAGTAATTATCTTATATGGTAGGTAATTAACTAATAATTTCAATATGAGCGTAGATTGAAATGCTCAAAATAAGTTGGCGAGGTCACCTAATTCAATAGCATTCCATCAGTATACTATATAGTCGCCACCACTTGTTTACATGGACGATGTTGATCTCTCAATGATTACTTGACCTTCTTGACAGGACAAAAAAAATTTTTTTTCTCAAATGGTTTAGTTAGTAAATCAGGAAAAAAAGTAAGCAATGTTGATGAAATCGTCAAGATGTATGTGTAGTTGTATAGGTATTCACCGCATCGCGACACTACCTAGATATCTGCAGCAAATTTCACAACTCTGTGTACCTATACACTGTCGTATGAGCACTGGTAGTCAAGTGGTTAACGCGCTAGTCTGGTAATGCAGGTAGCGTGTGGATCCGTTGGTTCGAATCCCACCCAGTGCACGAATTTTTCCTCAATAATTTGAGTTTGTGACCACATAATAATAAGGCTCTGAAGGTTAGGTGGTAGAAAATGCTTTGAGCAAACTTCGCCTCGTGGTTACCTTCCACGAAAGAGTATTATTATAATTATTTTTATTACACTACCTACATAATTTGTGATTTTTGCACACACCACACACATAGTATAATTATGCAAATTTCACTATTTTTTATAATAATAAAACTGCAGTGTTCGTTCAATATTCAGATTCGAATTATTGATTTTTATCAAGTGATCAGACCATTGATCATTTGATAAAAATCAATAATTTTTTTAACTTTTTTTTTTTTTTAAATCAATAATTCGGATCCGAATATTGAACGAACACTGCAGTTTTATTATTATAAAATAATCCACTTTTTATTTACAGATAATCATTAAATCAAAGAAGTATAAAACATATTACATACCTACACAAATTAATAACAAAAATAAACTGGTGTGACACCACACGACTTTCCTTATCACTCGAAAGTAAGTCCAAATCCGCCACTGGTGACTCAACGGTAACGGTATTGTTTTACCCCCTAAAAGTACAACAGATATTGTACTTCAAGGGGATTTTAATGAAAAAATTGTAATATGAAATTGAAGAAATTCCTTCCTTATTATTCATCATCTATAGGGATTACAAAATCGTCTCTGCATACCAGCCTAAATACCTATAGAATAATACAGGAACGTAAGTGTTTTTAAATCCGGCGCGAAGTTCATGCCTCGAGAATTCTCTGCCACTGATGTCTTACTCGGGCACTTGGAACACAACAGCTATTATTAGCAACACTCTTGGCCATTAAAATTAAAATTTCAGTACTTAGGTTCCTGCCTTCTGCTAATCTCCAGAGCAGGTGGGTCCGAATCACTAATTTCAGCTCGACCTACAAAACCGGGTCGGGGCAAGATATCGATCGCGTGTTGCAAGTCCATGTTCGGCCTGATGGCAGGCAATTATATTGAAAATGAAATTACATTTGTACACTGCATTCCTTGAATACTCGGGAGTGGGCAGTGGCGGTCGGTACTCTCTGTGTTGGGTGCCTCGACTCTGGTGAGCAGTGGCGGTCGGTACTCTCAGTATTGGGTGCCTCGACTCTGGTGAGCAGTGGCGGTACTGGCGGTTGAAAAGAAATATATTTTTCTAAGTCATTGGTGTAGACACCAGTTTTGTAAAATTTCGTATGTTTAGCTGCTACTATTGATTTTGAATCAGCGCTTGTATAGCTGCTTGTTGGAGTTATTGAGATGAAAAAATGTTTTTTTTTTCTTTTACAATAAACTAAAATACATCTGCTGATATTTTATTTCTATTTTAAAAACTTGAACATTCTCTCCACAGTCCACACTGAATCCCGGATCCATGAGAAGGTTTTCAACAGTGTCAATTTTTCTGCCGTCGCGAGTTGCATAGGAAAAATGCAATGGTTGTAATGAATCATTAACAAATGCCTTATATGCCTGAGAGATATTTTTTCTAAAGAATATAAAATCATTATTGATGGAATCTCGACCGCTCTTTTGTTGAATAAGAAAAATCGTGCAGTGATTATTCGATTTCATTTTTTCTAGCAAAAACAACAGAAGCAACGAAACAACATTCTATCCCTTCGGTAATTCCCAAGCTTACCAAGGAACAAAGATTGACGTAAACTGTTCCTAGGACGAAGTTATGTTCAGTAAATTTCATTATTTTTGCTTGTGGAGGTCCGGGGTTCAGTTCGCGGTACCATGAAAAAAATGTATTATTATGAAACATGTTCGATCAAGTTTTATTTACAATATACTAGGTACCTATATAGAATATTTACATATTTGACTCTCTGCTCCGATGTCGCGCTACTTATTTTTAAAATGAACAAATTAAGATAACGTATTATTAGCAAATATATGCAGTAGCGATACAAAAAGAAATAGACTATGGAATTCGAACCCTCGTGGTGCTGGCTATTCAACCTAGCTAAGCTGTGTGCATGCCATGAATATACCCTGTATACAGTATACCTACTATTGGATAGCTAGTTTTTGAGTTTCCAGCGAATGGAGGGTAAAACCCCAGTCTGGAATGACCTAAATATTAAAGAATCGTAAAGCTAAAAAGCAAAAATAATTAATTTATAATTTAAAATAATAATAAAACACTGTAAAAATATCAGTGGCGGAATTTAATTAATTAATTTCGATTGCTCTGTGGTGGAATAACGATGGTCGTGCAATGTTGTCGTAAAATGCCATCATCGCAAAAGGTGGTATATAGTTTTTCAATTAAGGAGGCAAATAATAATTTACTGTCAGAGGCCCCTAAAATCATATCAATCCACTTTCGTGTAAACCCTATTCACAATATTCTGTCCCGGTAGCTTAGTGGTTAGGGTGTCGCGTCGGTCGGTCGGTTTGATAACCCAGAGGTCGTGGATTCGAAACTCAGCCGGTACATGACAAATTATCCTCTCTTTTGACCTCATAATAATATGTCTTGGGTTTACTGCTGGAATAAGAACCTCACCATTGGTTACTTTCCATCGAAGAGTGTTATTATTATAATTATAAATAAAGTTATATTAGAAAATAATAATATTTATATTTGGTTAAGCTATTGTTGTAGCGGTGTGAGCTTTTGTTAACTTGTAGTGTCTATTTCTCTTATATGAAAGATGCTTTTAAAAAGCACACAGAAAACTTACATTTACTTAGGTAGGTAGTAGGTACCCAGACTTAAGTTAGTTGGGTACGAGTATAAACTACTTATAAACCCATACCTACCTACCTATCTTTCTTTCGCTCGTCTTGAAGATCTCTCTCCCCAACTTAAGAGATAAACTCTGTTAGTTTACTGAGTCCAACTATAATTGACTATGCAAAATTCATTATAAATTAAATCCATATTAACTTCTTAACGCTGAATTATAATAAGTAGTTTAAGTTCATGCTGAGAAAGAGACAGAGAGAGGAAAAGAGAGAGACACTCGGGGTCACGAAAAGTGGGAGGGATTATTTTTTTTTAATAGCTTAAAAAGTCATCATCAGGCTTCTACTTAACAGAAAGAGGAGATATTATTAATTATGCTAATCTTCATTGGGTCTTTATATTTAATTCCCTCATAACTAGCTCCTGCTGTACCCAATGTTTTATTTTATTATAACAATAGGTAATAAATAAGAAGAGGTAAAAAACTTTACCTTTACAACCAATGCCACTTCGGAAACGGAAAACTTAACCAGAATTTTCCGCTTTGTCCAGGACTCGAATCCACAACCTCCGGGTCAATAACCTCCTGACCACGGAGGTTGCTTTACCCAATGTAGGCCGGTAGTTTTCGCTTTTGATAAAAGCTAACTGTGTTAGGATATCAGTGTAATACCTCTAAACTCTTAGAAATCAATTCCAAAAGCTCACAAATAATAAATTAATTTAAACTATACCAATTTACCTAAGGTATCTGAAAACGTTTAATCTTCTTCTTCTTTCACTTTACCTTTTCCCAAACCCAAACATGTACTTGGGGACTGGGGTCATTATTATCGATAGACGGCCTCTCAATCCCCAACCCTGTTTTGAGAGGCCACGATTTGTGGTATTATTATCTTTTGGCCTGACCCGTCTGACAAAGCTTGTATCATAACTGTTTAATGTCTTCCGGCGCTTAACTTTACACTTGTTTTTTTTTTTTTTTAAAGTGATTTTTAGAAGACTAAGCCACCACCCACCACCAAGCCGCCTCACCCACTAGGTACTGTTTGTAGTAGAAGAGCGCCTACCGAGCAGCCGACAAATCATACCCCAGCATGCATGAGCAGATGGGCACTCTCCCATAAACATTTTTAAGATCAACTTTTTGTCTGTCCCGGTAGCTCAGTGGTAAAAGCGACATTCTGTGAATCCAGAGTTTCTCGATGTCGTGGGTTCGAAACCCAGCCGGGACATGACAAGGTATTCTCCCATTTGGGATTTTTACCACATTATAATGCGTCTTGGGCTTACTGCTGGAATAAAAGTCTTAATCGGGCAGTATAAATAAGGCGATATGACTATTAACTTTTTAATTTAAAACCCACGTACCTGTTTACTTATACAATAATATGCGGGTTAACAGAGATAAAAAAAACTTGTTTACGCAATTGTAACTTGCTAGTGGAGACCACCAACCACACTAAAGCTTAATATTGGCTGTCTAGTGGGCGGGGCTATAATCCGTCCCACTTTCTGTGCTGGTGAGTGTACAAAAAGTGGTTTGATTGCCTTGGGTACGAAAAGGATCTGGTTTTCTGCGAAGACAATACTTTGATACATTGTAGCAGAGCGCGGAACTTTAATTATCCTATTAGCTGGAATGAATTCACCCAGACTCGCACGCTAGCATAATTATTAATAATAAACAGCTGTAATTGCTTGCCGTTACCGAGTTGCTTCCAGAGACCGTGGGTTGATGGGTTCCAACCGGTCTCTTCTCCATCACGGAGCTCGTGCAGATAACATCAACGAGATAATTCATACATGTATTTTTCTTACCAAGTGTTCTAACCAATACAGCACACAAAAGCCGCGTTTTTCTTTTGTATTAAAAAAAAAAAAATTATTCAGATTCAGTTTTTTCCAATAATTTACAAGTTTAGCTTCCCCACCATCGGTACTTTTAAAGATAAACAATGGAAAAATGAAAACAAACCAGGAATAAAGAAATGGAAGCAAGAATTTTATAAATTCATTTTGGTTAACGAAACTGGAAAAAGATTTCTCCTCCTTTCGTTTTTTCCAAAAGAAAAATGACTTTCTTCCAATTCGTTCATTTTATTCCATTTGAATTCACTTTGGTTAGAAAGAAAAATACGGCTGAAATGGTTTCACCAATGATTTTTTTTTTAATTTAGGTTTAACGTCACTTTCAACTATATGGTCATATTGGTCATACTCACAAACCTCCTACCCATATTAACCTCACCTAGCCTGGGTTGGGTCGGATTGCCAGCATCACAAAGTTTTCACCTCGCTGGACGTTGTTTAACTTCGGTAATCCGATTCACCGCGCCATAGACTCGGGCTCACCAATAATTAATTTACCAATGAACAGGATAAACAGCAATAATTAATAATATGAAGTGCAACATACTCGCAAGAACATTTTACAGAAGGCGCAACAAAAGTTGCGGAGAAATCGCCGAATTCCATTATGCATTGTGTGAAATACACTTATTATTATCTTTTTTTTTTCTTCGTATTTGTATTTATTCTTTTGTGACCTTAATACCGATCTCGTAACGAAGTTCCTTTGTATGAAAAAGCTCTTGCCCTGTTCCCATTTAGTAATACTTTTCCCGTTCCCGTTACGGAAAAAATCGCAACGGGAAAACTATCGGTAAGTGGAAACTAGATGTTCAAGTACATCAGGGATCTTACAGGGATGACATCGATTTTTACTTCCGAGAAATTTCTAATATTAGAAATCGGAAGCATTGTGTTCGTTTATTTTTAAATGTACTTCCAGAGGTACGGTTAAGTGGCAGAGAATGCCTAAGGCATTAACTTCACCCCGGATTACAAAACAATTGTAATTAAAAATTAATATTGATCTTTATTATTATTATTATTTTTTTTTTTTTTAAGTGGGGTTTAACGTCGCTTTCAACTGCCATGGTCATATCACGACGGGGTTTTACCCTCCATTCGCAGGAAACTCACAAACCTGCTACTCACATTGACCTCACCCAGCCTGAGTGGGGCCGGGAAAAGCCAGCGTCACGAGAATTAGAATTTGAATGGTCACCCATCCAAGTCTTAACCTCGCTGGATGTCGCTTAACTTCGGTGTTCTGAAGGGAACCGGTGTATTCAACATGCCATCGACGCTGGCTTATTATTTTTTTTTCTTTGTACATACTTCTAAGTTTTTTTAATCTATTGTTATTAATTCTTTGTTGATGATTGTTTTGTAAAAATAAATAAATTGTAAATAAATAAATAAAATAAATAAACGGTACCTATAGTGTTACAGTACTCTTTCTACACAAATCTACAGCCTCAATAATGTACGAACTTAAATGAAAAAAAAAAAACTTATTAATTAGGTAGGTACCATGTGCTACGTTATTATTCCATCAACGTAAGTTGGCTTTTTATCTTTTGAAGAAAGAAAAATAATAAATAATTATGTTGAGTTCTTCTTTTGGTGGGTTTTTTTTTTTTTTTTTTTTTTTTTTTTTTTGTGGGGTTTAACGTCGCTTTCAACTGCCATGGTCATATCACGACGGGGGTTTTACTCTCCATTCGCAGGAAACTCACAAACCTGCTACTCACATTGACCTCACCCAGCCTGAGTGGGGCCGGGAAAAGCCAGCGTCACGAGAATTAGAATTTGAATGGTCACCCATCCAAGTCCTAACCTCGCTGGATGTCGCTTAACTTCGGTGTTCTGAAGGGAACCGGTGTATTCAACATGCCATCGACGCTGGCTTGGTGGGTTTAATGTCGCTTTCAACTACTATTAGGTCATGCTAGGTCATACGACTTTCGTGGAGCGAAAAATGTTCAACTTTAAAATAGGTAGAAAAAAAAATCGTGTTAATCGAACCCTCAACGGAAATCAAAAATGAAGTGATCAAAATGATTGATTTTGATCATCTATCCTAAAATTTTAATTGTAAACGGGATATGGAAGTTGATTTTTGGTCTCGTTGATAGGTTCGTGCACAATTACGAATTCTCACCCATTTCATTTTTAGGAAAATTCAAGACCAACGAACAATTCTTTGAAAGTTGCAAAAAAAGCTGCGGGTTTAAACTTACACAAATTTCCACAATAGAACGTCGTTCTGAGTTTTTACCTGCAGTTGTTAATAACTGAACCTTTACAGGAATCCATCTCAACAAGCGTCTTACAAAAGAGACGGTATAATGAGCACATCTCGTACGCCAAATAGACAAACTTACAAAGGGAATTAATTGTTCATTAGCGGTTCCATTCTGCTCAATACAAAGGTACGTAGTGGAATTCTCAAAGCGAATCCAAACTGATGAATTACTGTTCTAAGAGCTTCAAGCATTGCATTTTCCAAGACGCAAAGGAAGAGAAAAAGTAGACTAGTGTTATGTCTGGGACAGGGTTGAGGTGAAAGGGGGATGTCAAGTATGATTGAGCAAGAGCTTAGCGGTGTTTTAGTCGAGACAGTGAAATGAACTCCGACTAAAGTTTACTAGATTAACCCGCCTCGGCATTCTACTTTCGTGTGTAGGCGTTAGAATTTTACATTGAAATATCAGAGAATTTTTCATCTGATTTTCATCAAAATCAATTAAATGTAGATAAAAGATATCTTTTAGATTAGATTTTATTTATTTGTATGATTATTTTACAATTTTAAAAAAAAAATCTTAAAAAAAAATATATATCTTTTGATTTGAGGAAGATGTATTTTTTTTTTAACCAGCTACTCTAATTAACCTCATCCAGCCTGAGTTGGGAAGGAGCTAGGCATCATCATGAGGCGAAGGTTTAAATTTGAATGGTCACTTTTTGAAATTATACCATTTTTAAACCCGCTGGACGTTGCTTATATTCAGTGACTTACGAGAACTGCTGTATTCAACGTGCCATCGACGCTGTCTTAGATATCTTTGGATTTAAAAAAAGGAAAGAAGGAAGGTTTTTAAAAGAAATATTTTTAAATTTAATACCTATCAAGAATGATGTCAAAACTTTTCAAAACCGCCTTGTTAAAAAAAAATATGACCTGGAACTCGAACCACAAATTTCCAGGTTGCGAATACTCTGCCTTATCAATCGAGCTACTGAAGTCGGAAATATGTTGGGGACCATAAATGTCTAACACCAAACTCGTACATCACCTTTTATAAACCGCACCAAATTCGTTAAAATTTTTAAACGGCACCGAATTCGTACATTAACTTTTTTAAACCGCACCAAATTCGTACATGCGACAAATGAGGGGCATCGCACCAAACTCACCTACTGCCCCATAAATATCCCTACCAAATACTCCGTTAATGTCATTATTATTATCCGACCTGGTTGCAGGGTTTTCAGTGAAACCCTTACAATTAAAACTGCGACCTAATTAGATCTATTGTGAACCATAACCCTAGAAAAATTTGAGTCTTGAAGGATTCGAACCAGCAATTTCTAGACAGCAAGTTCACGTGTTTTTCTTCTCGACCATCAAGGCTGGCTGAGTAAAGAACGCATTGAGTCTGGTCAGAAAACATTGCTCAGAATATCGTTATTTTTTCACTTAGAATAATAATATTATTGATAATGGTTAAAATAATAACTTCTCCTTAACACAAATAATCTGGATTAGAAAGTAGATTTGAAATGATTTCTCTTGGTTTATCTCGAGATATATCGTAAGTAAATCCCTTTTTATTTCCCCGTGTCAAGCTTAAGGATTGAAGTTGTTTAACTTCTGTGTAAGATGAACCCTCTCCCCTTTTGGTCAATTAGAGAAACGATCTATTCCCAGCCAAGCCATGCATCTTATTCTCCAGCAAATTCCCCGAGTGCATCCTATTCTCAGTATCATTCTCCCCGTTGCACTTTCGTCTAGGTCAACATTACGAACTGCATTTCTCCGATGTCGTTCGGGGAAAGCGCAGCCCGGAAAGTTTCGCCATTAAGACACGCGCGCCCGGGGTTAACTGTCTGAAAAGAAATTCACTTTGAAATATTAGGATGCAACGGCGGGGGGTGTCTTTTCTATTCAAAGGTTTCTTTTGTTGCATTGTTTTTGATAAGTTCTAGGAGAGGGACGACATTGTCTGGGTAATTAATGATTTCGAGGAATCGTCTATCATCCTCAATTCTGACACTGCCTTCATTCATCAAAGTTTTCTTTCTGTTCCTCTCGACGCTAGACGTTCTACTCCTTCGAAGCGAAGTTTTGCTCAGCGATGAGTGCACCTGAGACGCTCAAGTGATTTACTGGAGAGCAGACGGTGGCAATTTATTAGAGTAGGAGATGGGTTTCAGTCATTGTACTATAATTCTATGCTAAACATGCTTCCGAAATGGATTACTTCGTTTGCAAAATTTTAGATTTGATACATTACCAATAATAGTAATAATAAGGTATCACTCTTTATTGAGGTAATTACAAATAAACATAGGTTTAAACAACAATATGTTCATAGGAAGCCACGTTCAATTAATATTGAGACATTTGCTTATGATTTGTTTTTTTTTTTTTAACGTCGCTTTCAACTGCCATGGTCATATCACGACGGGGGTTTTACCCTCCATTCGCAGGAAACTCACAAACCTGCTACTCACATTGACCTCACCCAGCCTGAGTGGGGCCGGGAAAAGCCAGCGTCACGAGAATTAGAATTTGAATGGTCACCCATCCAAGTCTTAACCTCGCTGGATGTCGCTTAACTTCGGTGTTCTGAAGGGAACCGGTGTATTCAACATGCCATCGACGCTGGCGCTTATGATTTGAGTAGTTGATAGTATCACCGACTTTGGAGCGTTCTCAATGATTGCCTCAGTATTTGTCAGTCCCAATTCTTTTAGTCCCAATTCTATTGTTTTTATGGATCAGACCGTTTGATGATATAACGAAAGGGATAATTGAGACTGATGAAAGATCATATATCTGAGAGAGAGAGAGAGAGCTGCAATTTCAAATCTTTTTTATAAATAAACATATTTTTATGCATATTTAAAGGCAATAGTTAACTTTAACAAAGACCAAATTACCAAAGCCCAAAAAGCGCTTTCAATGCTGAACAAGGAACTGAACCAACACTTTTCTTTTTGGTTGGAGATGCCCGAGAAGTAAAATCCTCTCTCACTCTCAACACTAAAACTCCCACTCTTACTGGAGTGTGAGTGTCAATGCTCAGATCAGGACGAATATTGTCGTAGTGACGACGATAGACAGTGTGGGGATGGTGTACAGTGTACACAACTCTGAGAGGCTCCGGCAGAGATGAACCCTCTGAAGTTGATGCAAACTGACCCACTAATTTTTGTTTTGAATGAATACCTATTCCATCTTACCCCAAGGTTTGGGTAAAAATCACTCTGACTAGGACACAGAACTAAAATCTTTATTTTTACCGCGTTGGACTTTTTTTCTCTACGTAAACTTTCAGGTCTTTCAGCAAAATCTTATTCCTCTATTTGAGTCTTCGTACTGTTTTTGTTTCATCTAAACAAAAAATCATGCAAATTTTAAGCTATGGAAGAAGTTGTGTCCAGTTAGGCCGTCAGGAAGAGGAAATATCTACTCGGATTCCGTAGTTATATGGAAAACTGGCAAGTAATCAATTTTTTAAAAACAACCAAACTACAGGGTTGGGGTTTCGAGTCCTAATTATTGATAATTTCAATGAGGCGGATCTAAGTAATTCGTGACATCATTAATCTCCTCTCTACTGTTTAACTCAAGTATAAGACAAGTAACCCCTATCATCTATACGAAGATTACTCAATTTCTCAGAGATATGAGTGAACATTGTGCTAGTCACTCTGAGGCTCAGAAATTATAGTCGTCTCATTTCCTTCCTCTTTCTTCTGAGACGAAAAAAAAAAAGAATCACTTTCATGCGAAATTCCTCTCTACATGTCATGCACATACATTAGCACACAAAATATTTGCACAAGACTATGCCAATGTTGTGTCTGCCTGTCCCGGGGCAAGGTCGTTGACCTAGCGGCGACCTTGCAAGGTCTGTGAGACCGGTGACCCGGGTTCAAAACAGGCGAGACCATAACACGGTCATGGCCGGAACAGAATGCAGCTCCATGCGTCTCGTAGCACAGGTCCCCACACTGCACTTGGCGAGCCATAACACCCATACATCGGGCGACCGCAGAAACCAATTCCTAGTGGCTTTGTCGAGATGGGTATGGACTGCTCTTGGTGTAAGCAGAGTGTATAATGGTACCTACTCTACAGGGTCACCTAGGAGATGAAAAAATAAAACTTTCTATATCTTTCAGGTAATAGAAAGTAACAATAATACAGTCTAATCTGAATATAAGAGAACTGGATACAAGAGAACCTGAATATATGGGTTTGATGGCAAAGATTGCCTCAGGCAATAATTCCGGAAAGTTGTCAATATTATTTTTGGTCAATAAAGTATAAAATGTATATTAATATAAAGAACTGGATATAGAACTGGATAGAGAACTGGATACAAGAGAACCTGGATATAAGAGAACTGGATACAAGAGCTACCTAAATAAATGCTTACTCAGGGGCCGTAACAGTATTACTTCAGCGCAAGAATAATTACAGCATAATTACAGTGCCAAAAGTTTCGTCTGAAAATTTTGTACCGGCCGGAACTCGAACGGAACCGTTTACAAACCAACACTTTCCTTAAGCTAATACAAAAAATCTGGTGTAAACATCACACGACTTTCCTTATCCCCCAAAAAGGACTCGAATTCCGCCACTGGTGACTCAACAGTAACAGATAACTAAAAATAAATGCCGAATTCGTAATCAACACTTCAAAATCATTGAATTTGATATGTCACAACCCCCAACTAGGATGAATAATAAAAAAGTTAGTCAAAGCGGGTCCCTCTAAAATACAGGTAAATTGGAGCCGAGGTCCAAAAAGTTCAAGATATCAAAAAAATGATCATAATAGACCCCTATTATTTTTGCATTCTAAGAAAATGTTGTTCTACAACTTTTTTTGTATCTTTAACCAATTCAAAGAAGCGGCGCTTGCGGCTAATATTTGCAGCCCTGCGGCCGTGGAATGCGGCCGATTTCAACCAAAAGTTTCGTGGTTCGTCTGGTGTATAAAATTAATTTCCATACCAAATTTCAAGTCTCCATCTCTTACCGTTCTCGAGATATCCTGTTCACACACACACACACACACACACACACACACAGACACACAGATAGACAGACGCACGGACCAATGGCTGAAAACAACTTTTGTGGTATCCTGAGGCTATGATTCGTCCAGAAATGTGAAAACCTGGGTAGGTCAAATTTTCGACGAATACAATACTTTCCTTATTATAGGATAAGGAAAGTAAAAATGTGGGCTTCAAAGGAATAATCTTTATCTTTAGAAGTTTTCCTTCCAATATCCACTTTTTGATAATTCCGTATCAAAAAAAAGAAAGAAAGACTTTTCAACTCTGGTAAGTTGATCGCACATCTTTCCGGCTCTGGGAAACGGCTCAATTCATGACCAACTCATCAACTCTCCCAGCGAGGGCTATTAATGTAATGCATGCTCACATATACACAGGACTGTGTGATTAGGGCGAAGCCGGGCAGTTCAAGAGGGCTTCAATAAATGAGTTAGGAGTTGCCGTACACGAAGTCGCCATCAAGTTTTAATTCGTAATGCCAATTTTGAACAAATCCATCGCACCAACTTGTCCGTATCAACATCGAGGAAAGACGTATTGGATAAGGAAATTAATGTATATGCCATTATGCCTACATACTCGTATGAATATGCCCTACACTTTTAATATAATGAATAATGGAGAAGAGATTCACCTAATAGGTTATTTCGCTGATAAAGAGACTGCTTGAGATAGTTGAAATCTCCGAAAAATTCATAGTTTTATATAAATCTAAGAATTTTGACAATTTTTTTAAAAAAAAAAAAAAAAAATCTGAGAAAATCAACCTGTTAAAAAAATAATGCTTATGCTGATCCCGTCAGGTACGTAAAGATAGCTTATTTTTATTCATTTGTTATAATCAGTGGCATGGTAAGTAACCGCCCAAATCGATCAGCCTGGTTAGGAAAACAATAACTCATCATCAAACACACAAAGAATCAATGCACATATCTAGCGTTAGATCTATGATCCAATTAAGACGTTCTTCTGGTAGTGATAAGTCCAGTTGAGTGGGAATCCGTTGGTTCGAATCCCACCTAATGCTCTATTTGATTTTCTTCTCTATTTGATATCATGACCACATAATAATGTTATATTGTTGTGGATGTTGTAACCAGCACGGCTATATAAAAATGGTAGTACAATTGCTAGAATAAAGGGACTTATTAGTCCAGAACGAGCTTTATAAATAACAGCCGTATTTATGAACTAAGAATTTTCTGATCAATGTCTCAAGCAAGGTATTCGCCAATAATATCAAAGGAAATTATGCTTGAGACATTACTCAGACGGCGTTTTCTGTTCATAAATATAATAACAATAATAATAATAGAAAATCTTATAAGGGCAAAGTTTTATAAGTAAAGCTATGAAGCCCAGAACTATAAGTGTATATCATTAATATAACTATTATTATGTCGCGTGCTTGAATGTTTCCTGAATTGAATCCCACCTTTAATGATACACATTTTGATAAAGTTCATTCTGTTCGCATAAATCGCCCGAGAACCGGACTAAACCGGACGGTTTACTGACCAAGATCCGGCAGGGGGACCTCGCACACCAACACTCAGAGCTCTCTCCACAGGTACCTCGGTATTTATGAGGTCTTATGAGCTACAATGTGTTAACATAACTGCCCACTAGTCTCAGGTGCAGCTACATGGCCCCAGGATATGGTCGGTATTATTACTGATTCACAACTAAGATCATACTCGTGATTTACAACCATACGGGGTGCTTCAGTCAGTACCAGCGGATTGGGACCCTGCTGCTCGATGTTTTTTTTTTATCTGACATATTTATATATAAAAAAATTAAGTTTCCATGACTGTATTTATATTTCACAATAACATCTTCAACAAACAATGAGGGTATACCCACCTTCAAAAGATAAAAAAATCATAAATTCATAAAAAATCTTTTTATGAATTTATGAAAAAATTCATAAAAAATTATGAATGACCTATCAGAAAAATAAAAAGGGTGATAAAAAGAAATAAAAGATTAGAAATTAAGGTTCGAGTACCAAACATGGATAATTTTAGTAAGTCACCTAAGTTTGACAAAACGCTTGTGATTCATACACGATAATCTTGATATTTAAAATCTATTTACATTAATTTATTGAGTCATAATCATAATCAACGCAGGTACAAAAATACAAAATGGCTCGGACACAGTCTGTTTTGTTATTTAGGCTCTTAGGTATCTACTAAGAAATGATTTTTGAAAATTCCAAATAGAACCCCAGCCATTGACAAAATCCTTTATACGGCGACCAAGTGTTTCACCTGGTTAAAATAACCTTGATTCTTTTATAGAATTTATTTGTAGTTTCTTTGATTTCTCATTCAGAATTAACATGCGTTATCCTTCTGTATAGGTACAATAAATAATTACGTAACAGTACATACAAATTACATGCTATGTGACCCTTATAATAATAATAATAACACTCTTTAGTGGAAGGTAACCACCAGGCGAGGTTAATGCTCAAAGCATTTTCTACCACCATACCCTCAGAGTCTTATTATTATAATGTGCTCACAAACTCAAATTAATGAGGAAAAATTCGTGCACCGGGTGGGATTCGAACCAAGGGATCCCTGCGCTACCTGGATTACCAGACTAGCGCGTTAACCACTTGACTCTTGACTACCAGTGCACATTAAGATACATTGGCAATCAAAAGGGGAGCGCACTACCACTGATCTGGTAATCCAGCTAAGATAGAGAGCGTGGTGATTTATGAGTTTTGATTTCATGAACTTTTCTGTGTTCTAGAACTGGGATATTTGAGAATCGGTCCAGTTGCCCCTGTTGGGCATATCGCATATAGCAACATTAATGCATGGCAGTAAAAAACGGGACTTTATTTTCTTCTACTTCCTATTGGTGGAAAACAGGCCTTGAGAGAATGCAATACTTAAAGAGGTATTTTTTGCGTTAGATGTCTACGATCGACTTGTGCACTGGTAGTCAAGTGGTTAACCCGCTAATCTGGTAATTTAAGCGTCGGGATCCGTTGGTTCGAACCCCACCTAGTGCATCAATTTCTCAATCAATCAAAGCGCATCAATCAAAAATCAATAAATTTGAGTTAGTGACCCCTACAAATAAGCTGAATTGGAACCAGTTGTTCTGATATATGCATTAATTTTGATGTACATATCTAATATTTCTGTTCCAAATAAATGTTTATTTATTTATAAGGGCTAGTTGGTAGAAAATGCTTTGAACATTAATGTCGCCTGGTGGGCTACCTTCCACTAGAGAGTGTTATTATTATTATTATTCTACCGATAGTACATGCTCTGATGCAGTGACTGATGTGATTACATCACTTTTTCTTTGGTGAGGTGCTCCCCTTCACTGCGCGACGTTGCAAAATTTTCCAATCCATACTTGTGGATTGAATCCAGACTTGTGGATTGAATCCAGACTAACTTGTGGATTGAATCCTGTGCACAGAGTAATAAAACGGTTTAATTTATCTTCCTCCCCCCCCCCCTTACCTTCTTTCTTGCGGAGAAAAAAGTCGTAAGTTTCGTCTACAAAGTTTTTCTTGTGTTGGTATTTACAACGTACAGGGTGGTTCATAAGAAGAACTTACTCTGTGACCTGACATCAGTGTCTGTATTCAAGTTTTCATTATTATTATTTTATGATGGTATTTGTATGATTAAATATGTCTTAAATGATATTTATTTAATTTTTTTTTGTAAAAACCATGCCCAAGATTTTCTTATTATGCTTAAACCGATTGCAAAGAAAACGATATAATGATCGATTTCATTTTTTTTTTAAAGAAACAATTTGTTGAAATCTAGGTATTTTCGAAAATAAAAATAAAAAATGTGAAGTTGAAAATAATGAATACACACACTAATACTAAATAGAAGATATCTCTATAGTAAATATTATTATGTAAATTCAAATCAATAATCACTTGTCTATTACTTAGTATTAGTGAATTTCTAATGCATTAGAATAAATTAATTAATTTTTCTCTCTTCTTTTCGTCCATACACTTTATCTATAATATCTCTTTGATTCAGATACACCCTGTACTGAAACCCTCATTACAAAGCTGTAAACTTTTACGAGAAATAATAATTACTCAAACTCAGCAAGCATAACGCTTTTGTTTTTTTTTTTCTTTGTACAAATATTATTAATTGTCACAATTTGAAAATTTATCATTCGTGTTTTTCTCTTTTCACAGATTCTGTTGCAAACTGTTGGCGAAATTATGTATGTAAATCATTTTTAATATGCAAAAAGCTCTGTCTGCACTTTCTTGTAATCTCCATTAGCCCATCATTGAGCTTCACTACAACGCGATCTTCTGAATTTTTTCATAACATACATATATTACGAATAACATCAAAATTATTTGTTAAACATACTCAATTACTAATGATAATATCTCGACTTTGTTCCAAAATAAAGCTTAAAAGAGACTAAAAAATAAAAATCTTTCACTATCGTTGAGGGTAATTTTAAAAAAAGTAAAACTGAACCCGAAGACCTCAGGCTGGGTGAGGTTAATTAGAGTGGCTGGATCACGACGGGGATTTACCTATCAGCGAATGATAGGTAAATCCCCGTCGTGATAAGACCAATCCCCACCTTCAGCATAAGATTATTATCTTTTGAAGGTGGGTAATACCAATACCCTCATTATTTGTTGATAAAGTTTATTTGTTAAAAGATAAATACATAGAAATTAAATTAAAAAAAATAAATGGACCATGTAGTTGAAAGCGACGTTAAACCCAAATAAACAAACCGAAGAAATGATGGACAAAGAATAATAATAATACTCTTTAGTGGAAGGTAACCGCCAGGCGAGGTTAATGCTCAAAGTATTTTCTACCACCTAACCCTCAGGGACTTATTATTATGTGGTCACAAACTCAAATTCATGAAGAAAAATTCGTGCACTGGGTGTGATTCGAACCAACGGATCCCTACACTACCTGGATTACCAGACTAGCGCGAAAACCACTTGACCACCAGTGGAGAAAATCAACGAGTCCTGTAACAGTGTAAACCTTCCTGCATAAATTCCAAGATGCCATTGTCTCGGAATTTTCCCTTTGTTCTTCTTCTGATTCCACTTGGTTCGTGCCAGATTGACCCGCTAGACAGGATGTTGAGGGAAGGAGACAAAAATGTAGACTGTAGACATTCAAGGTCTCAAATTGGCCTTAATTTGTCATAACGATCTGTTGATAGGTCATAAACTTGCTCATGACAACAGAATTTGAGCAATAAAATCAGAGTCTGATTATTTTTATCTGATATCGTGGTTAATGATGAAATAAAATTGTTTTTCATAACATTTACAAGGTACATTCGGTGCATTTCATGTGGCGACAGTGAGAGTGGTCTGAAACTGTCAGGAGAGTGGAGTGCAACTGTGAGGAGAGTGGAGTGTAACTGTCAGGAGAGTTGAGTGTAACTGTCAGGAGAGTGGAGTGCAACTGTCAGGAGAGTGGAGTGCAACTGTCAGGAGAGTGGAGTACAACTGTCAGGAGAGTGGAGTGCAACTGTCAGGAGAGTGGAGTGTAACTGTCAGGAGAGTGGAGTGCAACTGTCAGGAGAGTAGAGTGTGGAGTGCAACTGTGAGGAGAGTGGAGTGCAACTGTCAGGAGAGTGGAGTGCAACTGTCAGGAGAGTGGAGTGTAACTGTCAGGAGAGTGGAGTGCAACTGTCAGGAGAGTTGAGTGCAACTGTCAGGAGAGTGGAGTGCAACTGTCAGAAGAGTGGAGTGCAACTGTCAGGAAAATGGAGTGCAACTGTCAGGAGAGTGGAGGACAACAGCCAGGAGAGTGGAGTATATTGTTCTCTCCCCAAATGATGATTGGTTTTACAAATATAACATAAGGACAGTTCTTTTAAAATCTTTTTCCTCTACAAAATATAAACCACAGATCTTCAAGATTGAATTGAACATTCGTTATGTATTTTCCATTTTCAAAGACATCAAGCGAAACGGTCGTTTCGCGAAAGAACGCCTCCGAAAAACTATGTTAAAGTATACTAATGCTCCCCCCTGTATACTTGATATTGCTCCCTGTATACTTGATATTGCTCTGTAGTCTGTACAATTTGCAATAGGGTAATATGATCAATAATAAAATATATTCAATTTGTTAATTTGATACCTGTTTCATAAAAGGGCTTACAATAATTAGATTTTCCATAGATCTCGGTATACGAACTTTACAGGTATCTAAAGAAGTCAAACTTATTGCTAAAGCGCTAATCTAATTTAATAAGCAAGCCCAACCTAGAATATTGCACTTTAAATACACCAATTCACGTCGGATCACTAATGTTAAACAACATTTAATACGGAGACAAAAATAATTGGCGCCCGTCTTAAATTTAAATTCATCCATTGTGAACATGAAAATTCAAGTGCTGTTATTATACAGGGTCCGCTAAAAAAATATCTCCTTTTTTTGGCGGACCCTATGTATGTCCTCCTCAGTCAGGGTGAGGTTACTGTGAGTACCCGGGTAGTTTTTCCGTCGATTGTAGAGTAAAGCCTCGTTCGTGATAACAAAAGACGTTCTAGCACAATAAATAAAGAACAAACCTATCCAACCCTGTAATAATTTAAAACCTAGTCCATCTAGGTATTGGTATATCCTGAAAGTACTGTTAGTAGTGTTAGTGGAGATGCCAAAATAATGTAATTCTAAACAGTGATAACCTCTTAGACTGGCTGGGGGACTTTAAACAGGAGTAGACCAGCAGTATGGCTGGTTGACTATAAACAGGAGTAGACCAGCAGTCAGGCTGGGGACTATAAAGAGGGAGTAGACCAGCAGTCTGGCTGGTGGACTATAAACAGGAGTAGACCAGCAGTCTGGCTGAGGGACTATAAACAGGCAGTAGCATTGGCTTGGTTCTGGGGGCCCTTGTCAATTATTAGCCTCCTTGTAAAGATAGTTGTAGAAGTGCTGAGTCAATACTTCACTGTCTGGCTACCATCGTTTACGATGACGCCACCCTATGATGATGATGAATAACCTCTTCTAGAGAGACCCAGTATTGTTAAAAAATAGAGTTAGTGGGACGCAAAAGTACCATCATTCTAAACATTACTAACCTACTCTAGAGAGAACCAGTATTGTGAAGAATTGGATTTTTAGTGGAGACGCCAAAGTACCTAAATTCTAAATATTACCAAGTCGTTTTAGAGAACCACCAGTTTTGTTAAGAAGTAGATTCAGTAGAGACGCCTTAATTATCTTAGTTCTTATCAGTGATGATCTTTTCTAGAGAGACACAATATTGTAAAGAAGTAGAGTTAGTGGAGACGCCAAAGTGCCTTAATTCTAAACAGTAATAACCTCTTCTAGAGAGAATCAGTATTGTTAAAATTAGGTTTAGTGGAGATGCTAAACTAACTCTCATTCAAAATTTATAATGAATTGTAGTGGAAACACAAACTTAATTATTCTACTAGTTGTGCTGTGATCTATTCTTATAAAAGTTACCTAACGATACGCTTATTTCTCGCTTGCCATGCGTAAAGTAGTCGCTTGCCATGCATAAAAATAATACTCCCTTGCCTTGCGTAAAATACTCACTTGAAACGTGGGGCCAGTAGTTCGAAACCCAGAGCCGATAATAAATTGTATTACAAAAATGGTCACAGTTGTTTGTAAGGAATATTTTACGGCTTACGGTGCTCTCTTGTTGACCCAGCACGTGAACTGGGAAGTGTATTGTGTCACTTCTCGCCCTTCAAATGGAATGGGATAACGGTATAGGTACAACATATACCACACGCTTATAAAATAGCTCCTGTTTCATGGTTACGGAATGAATAAAGTCCAAAAATACGAGTATGCATTTAATAAATACTTCCTGTGCAAAAAAATAACACGAAATCAGTCTGACTTCATCGAAAGGTCTATTAAAGATCATCAATTCATCATAATATTTATTTCCTTCGGAGAACAATTTCGTCCGCTGGAAGATTCTGATGGGAGATGCAGTCTTCTTGAGTCAATTAGCGACTGAAGAACAACCAGAAATCCGGTTCTTGGATGCACGGAAATACTGGGTCGAGAAAAGCCGTTTCCTCAGACCAGACGGCGCGCGTCGCTGGTTGCATCCAAATTATCGCATTCCAAAGACGCGTCTGGTTTGAAAACAATCTCTGACTACTTCAAAAACATAATTGTAAAAATAATATTATAGTCCTTGAGAGTTCATGTATCTATATTGGTTGTGTTACACGTGGACTTGAATCTCTAGCTTGAATACTATAACACACTTTTAAGTTTTTTCTTTCAATATTCATTTACGTAATTTTTTTGTGTAGATTTCAAGAAATTTCATAATTTTATTGTCTGATCTGTTAAGCAGATTATCGGATAGTCAATAGTGAATGATACACCCTATTTAGAGGCCCTGCACATGCCTATTTCCCAGTGGAGCCACGCTGTCTCCGGTGAAGGTCTACTGGACTGGAGATCACAAGGTCGACCCCCGGGCTAGGCAGCATTCCAATAGAAGTGCGTTTGTAAGATTTTCCGCTCGTGTGTGCTGGAAAATATTCCGCGATGATAGCGAATTAACAATCTTGCAAAATCGTTATCTTGGAAAAACTTGGCGCATTTATGATTCAGATTGCAGTTGATATGCACTTCGTTGGAAGCACTGAGTTTAAATGCATTATTAGCATAAATTATTCATCATTCTAGTCGAGATTTCCATCGAATGAACAAGAACACACATACTAATGAGAGGAAATGATTCATAAGGAAGATTCTGCCAGGGAGAGTAGGGATTTGTCCAAAGCTAAAAAAAAGAAAGAAGAAGAAGAAAAAAAGAAAGAAAGAAGAAGAAGAAGGAAGAAAACAGAAGCTCGCCAAATGAATGAATTCATGACAGAAAAATGAAATAAACTAATATTTTTATTAAACAGGCGAGCTGAAATTTTTTTTCTAAAGTCTAAAGAGACATGATCTGTATACCATGACTTGTTTAACTTTAAATGTACTCTTTTTGCGATTTACAGGAAAGCGGAATCAGCGTAAAAAATCAAATTACCTATTATTAATTACAATAACACCTTTCTCATTTCATTGTACGAATTTGATGCATGAAGCCGTGACGTTAGACTCCCGTTCAACTTTGGGACACATCCATTAATTTCGGAACGGTTGGCAACGAACTTCGTCTGCACGATTCTGAACATTCAGACTGGAGATATGAATGGCAAGATAAATGTTTTATGATTCTGCCAGACGGTTCGAGCCCCTGGTTAGCCACCAGCTCCAGTCTCGCCGTCAGTCTCGGGTTTGATGTCATCAGGCGACCAAGCACCGTGGAAACCATCATTCTTCTTTATAAGATCTACAGGGTTCACCGACGGGAAGTGGTGAAAAATAAACGAATAAAAGAATTGTGACTATTGCTTTACACCGTCATTACACATTGCTGGGGATCTTTTCTAAAAGAAAATCCAAACGTGCTGCGTCCTTTTTTTTACAACGGAACTATTGCGCCCTGTGATTCCATCAAATAGAAATACAGATTCTACAGTGACCGGCATAATATACCTATGCAAAATCTTAGGAAAAGAACCTTTGTAAAATCCAAAATTGTTAGTAAATGAATAAGATGTTAAAAAAAAACCCAAACAAATAAGATTCTTGTCAAGCAAGTTAATGCAGAGCCAATTTTAAAATCAATAAATAAAAGAAGCTTAAAATGTAAGATATGACGTAAATATACCTGTTAGTGTTCGCAAGGTGGGGTTTCGTATTAAAAAAAATGAAGTTGACCTCCCTGGCCCCGACATGGGGGCCAGTAAAAAAAAATCGGTCCAATTCTAATAGAAGGTCTAATTACCAAGGATTACCGTACACAATTTTAAATTTACTGAGAAAGTCCTTTCGAAAGATATTCAGGGGTTTCCAGACTTTACTGCATACACAAAGTTGGACGCCATTTGCAAACAAATAATATTAAAAAAATAAAATTTGCACAAATGTATTTCTTATTTGAAGACCTTTCCAAAAATGTATCGCAAGGTGGGGGTTCGTATTTAAAAAAATGAAGTTGGCCCCCCTGGCCCCGACATGGGGGCCGGTAACTAAAATCGACCCCACTTTAAAAGAAGGTCTTATTAGCCCGGTTTACCGTACAAAATTTTAAGTTTACCGAAGAAGGCATTCGAAAGTTATTCAGGGGTTTCCAGACTATTGCCCCACCCTGTATACTCAGAAAATTGGAACGCTTTGAGATAGAGATACGCCACTTCGTGAGGTGATAAAAAACCATGATTAGAACTAGATACGCCAAAAATCTCAAATGTCCATTTTTTGAAATACGCCACTTCGTGTTTGGGACGACGAATTATTCAAACTCATTTTAATAAATTTACGCTGAAACCGGGACTTGAACCACCGACCTCCAGGTTACAATTCCGTCGCCTTAACGATCAAGCTACTGAGGTCGGTCTTATAGACAGTGCTAGACAATTTTTTCACAGTCTTTGCTGACCACCATCGTTTACAACGACGTCATCCTATTATGTCAATGGTGATGATTACTGTAAAAAAATTGACAAAGTACAGTAGGTAAGGAGATTAATTATTAGGAATTTTCACTGTCTTCATCTTGACTCTTGTAAAACACAATGTCCTGTAATCCCTGAAGGGAAGTTTGGCGTAATGGACTTTATCTCCCCCACGTTTTATGTTCCTCCACTATTTCCTTGTCCACCGTCCTTTTCCAGGTAATTCCTGGGTGCCCAACTTTTCCTTTCCCTGATGATTCCAGTAAAAAAATAATGACTAACTCACTCATTAAAATCGTTGTGCCTCAAAAATGGTTACACCGAAAAGTCTGAAATGCGGATAGATTTATGAAAGTTCCTTGATTTCCATTAATTAATTTTTTCACTAATCAATGGACAAATCAAACAGATCGATAAAGGTATCTAAATTAAATTTAAATATTAGAATTATTTTAAAGTTACATACCTATTTATGGTCAAACTCACTGAAAGATCCTAAATGACAGTTGAAACTATGTACTTTTGAAGATCTTTCAGCACATATTATTAGGTAGGTATTTTATTTTCGCAAAAACTCAACTCATATTGGTTTTGTGAAATTCGCCCAACATAACATGTTTGCTCAGTATGCAATGAGTTCTCAGCTAGTATTATTCCAAGAGCTCCTGGTTTTTAATGGTTTTGCGGAGGACCTGTGTGCTACCGGCAGTCTGCACACTGTATGCCGTTGCGACTTGTATAATAAGTTTGATGGGGATCATTGTGAGCCAGAACACAGCATTCATGACTAGCACAGCCTTGGTCTCCTGTTTATTCTACAGTCATTATGCGATACTATTACTATTATTTGTGTAAATGCACTTTGAAAGTTGTCTAGGTATTCTCCTAGCAAACCGTGGCATTGTAAGTCGGAATGCACCAGGGGCGAGGTGCAGAGGAGCTATGGGAGGGTCTGTGCGGGAGTCGGTGATTCTCTTCCGTGAGAGAGGAACAGATATTTTATGAAGAAGGTGAAAAATTGTATGGACACCAATGGTCCAATGGAAGATCTTTTCCATGTCCAAAAATTAGTATAATCAGTATACAAAGAAAAGTGAGAAGTTGTACTATGTAGATGTACTGAATATCAAAACATACCTGGACAGCTGTTTCGAGCTTATTTGCATTAGTTAATAGTTCTGATTATCTCTTCTTCTTGTTCTGCCATCAACTTACCTCTGTATTTAAATCAGTATAAACAGAAAAGTGAAACGAAAGAAGTTCAGGATGGACAACCAAGACTCACGTCAGCTATGATCAGCACCCACATTCCAAGTTTCCCAGTACTTGAAAACCAGTAGCTCAAACGTAGACAAATATACAGGAGATTTACATAAGGTGGAAGAGGCAATACAAAGACATCATCATCGTCAACCATATCTCGAAATAATTCTCATGTATCAATATTATTTGGTGTTTAAAATCTTCTTTCCAAATCGAGGTTGTAAAGATCTGAAAATGATTCCTCTGATGATTTTCAATAATTACAATCATGTGTTCAATATTCCATACGATTTCAAATCTTATAACAAGACCCCTTATTGCATTTCATCAAACTAAAATAATTTCCGTGATGTAGTGGATGTGACTAGTACTTATACAAACTTTCAATCCCTAGGTCTAGGGATTGAAAGTTTGAATTCCTTGGTACACATCAGTTGATGCTTCAATGTTGATAAAATTTGGTGAGTACCTCGGGTCTCGAAATTTTCTATATTTTGGATCGCGCCCAGCCCGTTTCTCAGC